>OX438762.1:22473995-22524284 GCA_949316455.1 Acleris holmiana
AGTCGATAAAATACAACGATCTATCCCAATGCAATTAAAATTTGTGCAATGGCCATTCCGCTCTCTGCTAATTATTTTAGAGGATCTTATAATTTTATATCGTCTCTTATCTAACAACACCGCTGAAGAGAATATTTGCGAATTTTACATTTAATTGTTAATCACATGCCAGATTTTCAACCAATCAGAGACAAGCAACCAAAAAGTTGTGTGTTGTAACAGTATTCAAATCGGATGGCCTCCTCCCATCATATCATATCAGCTGTCAAAATGTTGTATAGTATCACTTTTGGCAAAATTAACTGAGTCAATTATTACAAAGTGAATTTAGCAGCAAAACTCGAAAATCTGTTTGCTAATTTTGAATAAGCATCCTATGTATTTTGTTTTTAATGAAATGACGGTATATCTGTCAACGAAATAAACACCCCATAGACAAGAATAAAACGTATTGTCATCAATCCCTTACTGATATCGGTGCTGAACTATAACTAAAACAAGACCATGTTCATAAAACAACGGCGAATTCATTAATAGTTTATTATAGATGCTAACAATCAAAACTTTAAATAGATACAATAGTTTTTGCCTTTAGTGTTATCAATATTAGCATACTTTCTTGATTATAATATTCACGTTTTAATTTCCATCTTTCCTCTATATGTCAATAGTATTAAGTAATAACTATGTAAATCACCTAAAACTGAGCTCTATAAATAATAAGTAAATGCATCATTTAATGATTTTAAAGGAATAAAGGAATAAAATGAGTTAAAACTATTTTGCATCCTTTTATAGAATTTTAGGCAAGTACTTAAACTACTATAAAAAGGCGCTTAAATTGCTCTAAAAATATACATTCCCTTTCAAAACAATGACGCATATACCTCTTAGTTGCAATAGCCCCACCCCAGTGTAATTCGTTTTATAACACGGACCGATTTTGAATTTGATACGTTTTTTATATGAGACATAGGTGTTTGTCTTACTTTGCTGTGCCGGCGCGGCTCGCCGAGGCCCGCCAGGCGACGGCGGCGAGAGACGCGGGTTCGAGTCGAGCCGGCTCTCAAGCCAGTCGTTCTTGACGGGCGGCGGCACCGGAGTGCTCACTGTCGCCATGGAAACGTCCCCTATGATGTGCAATGCTTCCTTGCACGCGTGGTACATGCGGAGCATCTCTTCGCGCTTCAGGGCCTCCTCAGGCGACTCTTCCATCATTTGCGACTGAAATTGACATTTTATATCGATATAGATAGCATTCTGAACGCAGAAACATGGCTTCTTAACAGATGATTGAAGAGGTCATTGCCCGTGGTCCACCTAATTAGTTCACCTGTGTGGATTGCGGAGACTAAACTGGTTAAAACCTATAGGTAGGTTTAGGTTATGTTAGTTCTTGAGAGGGCCCGAAGGGCCAAAATACCTCAGAAATAGCGCGCTATCGCGGAGCTCCGTCGCCTCGCTTACGGTGTGCTAAAATGTCCAGGTGAACTAATTAGGTGGACCAAGGGCAATGACCGGATTGAAGCAGTAACCATTGTAAACTGTTCACAAAATTAGGATAATAAAATAAAATCTAATAACAATGAATAGTAGTTTTAACAAGATTCTTCCCAAACCTTTGTCAGTTTTTTTGCGAATAAGTAAACAAACCAAGGACGCAAACACACTGAGACCTCTAACACCGCGGCTCGGGGCGGCGGTGCGATGCCAATTATTATCTTTTGACATGGAGAAGGCAAACGAGCACATAGGCCACTTGATGGTAAATAGGATCTATGACCCATAGATATCTTAATACCCCAAATGCGTTGCCAACCCTGAGGACTAAAATGTAACGCCCCTATAAGTTATTTCTGGCTGTCTTATCCACATACCATAACAAAACAATGCGAACACTGCTGCTTAGCGGTGAGTTAAAATATAATATGGTGGTAGCTAACCCGGACGGACCCTGCAAGGTCCTGCCACCACTAATTATACTTTAAGATACTCTTCAATTGATGATAATAATAATAATAATAATAAAACGAGAACTGGCGCAGACCAGCGGTGTTAAGCACAGAGGACCGCAAGAACGTATGGAAGAGCAAGGAGCTGCACGGACGCTTCTACCGGGCCCTGACAGGGCCTGACGTAGACCTTTTAGCATCCGTGAACTGGCTACGGTTTGGCGACCTCTTTGGGGAAACCGAAGGTTTTGTCTGTGCAATTGCTGACGAGGTCATAATGACGAACAACTATAGGAGGTATATTCTGAGGGATGGCACGATCGACATTTGTCGAGCGTGTCGTCGCCCCGGCGAGTCTCTCAGACACATTATTTCTGGTTGTTCCCATTTGGCCAACGGTGAGTATTTGCACAGACATAACCTCGTGGCCAGGATCATCCATCAGCAACTTGCTCTTCAATATGGTCTTGTTGAGTCCGAAGTGCCGTACTATAAGTACACACCGGCACCAGTTCTCGAAAATGGTCGTGCTACGCTCTATTGGGATCGATCTGTCATCACGGACAGGACTATTGTTGCCAATAAGCCTGATATCGTGTTAACAGATCGATCTCAACGCCGGGCAGTGCTCGTTGACGTCACCATCCCGCATGACGAGAACCTCGTGAAGGCTGAGAAGGACAAGCTCAGCAAGTACCTTGACTTGGCTCATGAGGTGACCGCTATGTGGAATGTTGACTCGACGATCATTGTCCCGATAGTTGTTTCAGCGAACGGTCTTATAGCGAAGAGTCTCGATCAACACCTTAAGAGACTCTCGCTAGGTGGCTGGATCAAGGGCCAGATACAGAAAGCAGTACTCCTCGACACGGCACGTATTGTGAGGAGGTTCCTCTCTCTGCAGCCCTAACCACCGGTAGCTTGAGCCCTGCCCCGCTGCCGGCGGCACCCGTAGGTTAGGTTTTTTATAGTATTTGTTTTTTATATGAGTATTGTTATTTTACTTTTATATCTTAAGAGTGCGCCGAGGCAACGATACGTAATTAGGAAAAAAATGCGTTCGTTTGATCGCCTGCTGCATTGTTTTTACTGAAGCTTTAGTTATGCAATTCATATGTAAGATATTTAAGGAATCACTCAATCTATCATATACTTTAGAAACACGATTACTTGTACTTCCCTCGATAGAAAAAACATCCAAAGATACCTCTACATAACAAAATAAACACTTAGTACGGCGTAATTACTTCACGGAAGATCATCAGTTTTGGATTTACAACAAAACTACACGTCTTCTATAGCGTCTACACTTTACATTTTTAAAATGTGTATTTATTTTACTAATATGAAGGAAATACGTAAATTCGCACGCGTTTCGTCCATTTTAGCCAGAGCCGTCACGTTTCCCCCATGTCCGCATTAGTCAGGCTTCGGCCGTCGGAGGTGGAGGCTGTGTCGCAAGTTGGTTGGTTGCGTTTATCGCGATTTTTGTGATTATTCACTTTATTTTAAATGGGGAACAAACACAACCAAGAAAGGAAGAGAAGGGGTTGGCAAAAGCACAATGCTAAACGCTTGCGTGAAGAAATTAAGTAAGTTAAAATCGTAAACCTACTGATAGTGGAGTAGTTCTAAGAAACCTGATGTGACAGTTGTCAAAATGCCACGCTAAGGGAGGAGAAAATAAATCGGTAGCAACATAGACTGATTTTCGAGATGTATCGATTTGTATTACTAAGACTTTGTAATCGTTTAGTTGTAGTCTTGATGTTTTGGGCCAAAATTGGTTTATTTACACAAGTAATTTTAAACAACACGCAAAGTTCTTTCAATTAGTAGGTATATAAAAAAAAATACACTTCTATGGTGAATATTTACCAAGATATAAAAATAGTTTAGCTAAAAAAACACATTTACAGACAAAACAGGCTTCTTAGAACGACCCGAGGTTTTTTTTACTATAATTAATTATATAATATTGTTACTTCTTGGGATGGTTTCAATATTTCTAGAGCAAGACATCTCCAGAAATCTGAAGACAAAGAGAATACTCCGTAAGTATACTCATTACCTAACAACTATATTTCAACAAATGAGTAAAATTGCAAAATTATTCATATTTTTTTATTTATAGGGTTTATGTTCCAGTTGTTGGCACTTCGCTACAAAGCGAAGAGTTACCTAATGAACCGGTGAGGTATGCGTAAAAATAGTAAGAGGTGTATAGGAAAACATTTTAATAAATTTAGTATGAATTTTTACATTATCTTTATATTTTTTCAATTTACAGAGTAAATGAATTGGTTGACATCGATTATAAAATTTACCAGACGATGGAATTGTAAGTCCCAAATACGAATTATTTTTATCATCCAAAAACCAATTCTGTTAATTAATAAATTATAGTTAAATCAAAACGTTCTGTTTTATTACAGGATGCCAATGGACCAAATTTCTTGTCTTTCAGTGGATGGAGAAATAGACAATGACATTGCTTACTCACACAGACAAAATAATGCCGTGAAGTAAAATCCGATATTGATTATTGTTGTTTCTTATGTCCTAATATTTTTTTCTAAGGATACCTGCGTACATTATTCATTACATTATATACATACATACATTAAGTAGGAACTTCTAAATATGTGATTGATACAGCAGCTTTAAGTTTTTAGTTTTTTAAAACATCAATTTAATTTTATACTTCATAGTGATCAGAATCAGACATTGAAGTTTTTGCGGAAATAATCATGGATAAACATTCTTACATACGGGTCAAAGTAAGACCCTTTTTTTAAATACGGTTAAAATACCAAAACCGTCTCCTATGTGAAACAAATACTTTTCTGAAAACCACATTAAAATCGGTTCAGTCAAACGTGAGATAATCGCGGACAAACATACATACATACATACATACAGGTCAAACTAAGAACTTCCTTCTCTTTGAAGTCAGTTAAAAATAATAACTTGAAGAAAGGGTCGATGACTAGGATTTTTGCCCTACTTAGCCGTTCTATTACTTTACATTAGGTATTGAGTTCACTTTATTTTGTGCTTAGAATATTGTCAATAAAGGTAATTAGGTTTTATTTCATTTCAATATACAGTCACATTAAATCACGGGGTTGTTGAGCCACCATAGAACTCTGTCCTAATGACAGCGTCAAGTCACGCAAAAGAAATTATTTACGTCAAAATTTACCGTCAACTTTCTATGAAAGGGTTCTCCCGGTAACCTTCGGAGAGGGAAGATGGCCGATTGGAAGATGTACGGCTTTTACTTATGATTTATTCTCTTTAGCCGAACAATTGCCCAATAAATATTATAAATAACTTAACACTAGCTAAATACACCTTAGATGTACAAACGACATTAGTTAAAAATTATCTATCTATCTGTGAGTGGGTTCTAGAGTGGCTCAACAATCTCGTGATGTGACTGTACCTCATACAAGTAATTCAATCCTACCTTACCTACCGACAGTAAACAACAAATTTAAAAAAAAATGTAGACTGAAAAAAGTTTTTAACTTCTTATAGTCAATATTTTAATAAAAGTATTCGGAATCGATTATGTTTTTTTATTTTGTAAACATTGGTAGCAACCTGCGCGCCTAGTGGATCGGCGCACGGCTCGTCAGGCGCGGCGCGCGGCCGGCGCATGGCTCCAGCTCGGTCCTTGCTGGTGTGCTATACGCACACATACAGAGTGCATAAAATACCTAAAGTTAATGAGCGCAAAAAGCTCGGTGCCCCCTTAACATTTATTGTAAAAAACTTAACTTACAGATTTTAAATAAATATTGACAATAATAATAATAATAATAATCTGCCAGGTGCGCATGATCCTTGTGCATTTGCTTTAACAGAACACTCAAAAATGTTAAAGCATAGGGCAAAACTCATAGAGATTAATAAAAGGCAAACCACGAACCTGATCACCAGACGCATACAAATGCGCCAGCAGCTCTCCGTTAATGAAATCTTTGGCGTTGTTTATGATCATCATCATGATCGTCTTCGGGACGAGGTCCCGCGTGGTCTTCGTCACTATGCGCATGTAAGAGTCGACCAAGTTGCGAATTGTCTCGACTTGACGCTCCAGTTGCGGATCCATGCTGCTAGAGCCCGCAGAATCCGACGTCTGAAAAAATCAACACAATGACTCGGTAACAGGATCTAACAATCCCGTGACATTCGATATCGAACAACAGTACGCTTACTCTCAACATTTCCAGTAAATCGCTTCTTTAGAGCTGGCCTTACCAGATACAGGGAAATAACAGTAAAAAGGGACTAAACACTTGGTCACGATCATTGGAATTGGTAGTAGGAGAGCCCACGATACTAAATGTAGATTTTCTCGAGCGTCATTGGGAACTATTACATTCTGAAGATACAAGTAAGATAGTAGAAAGAAAAAATTTTATTATTATCACCGACGGGGGAGCGAATACAGGCTTTACAAACGAGCGAATCCAGCGTATCAGACGGATATTCATGGTGTACGTATATACCCCACGAGGTTTTCATGAAAGGTATGTTAAGCTGCCGGTTTGCATGGTGAGGGGGCCGTAAGGGAAAGTAAAAAATTGGGAACTAAAATTCATTCGGGCGCGTCAGTATTTCAGAGGGGATGGTAAGTTCTCCCATTCAAAAGACTGACGACTCGGACGTGACGCAAACACGTAGGGGCTCTTTGAAAATGCAGACAACAGAAAATTATAACGTCTCAGGTGGGTATGGGTTTAATATAAGAAACAAATCAACGTTATTTTACAAGCTTTTATTTAACTTGCTCTGTATGTATGTATGCATGTACGAGTACGAGTAAGGGTCAAATCTTGGAAGTTAAATTTGACCCACATCCCGGTTTCCAATGAAGCTGAAAATTAGCATACGCCTTTATTTCTGATGACAATACAATAATGTGGTATCATCGAGCTGGTCTGATGATGGAGACTCAGGGTGGCCATAGGACTCCTACTCCTAGTGGTAGAATCTGTTTTTAATCATTTATGATATTAGTGACATACTTAGCCGCAGTTTCACGTCATAAGAATAATGATAAATAGCATATTATATTAATGGCAAGGTAAATAACCTGCAATTTAGGGACAGCTAAAACACGCAATCCACGTCTTTGCGAATTTCCTGCGACATTAAATTTGTCGAAATGGATCGAACATAACAATAACATACTACGGAACTTTTTCCTGGTCTAAAAAACTCCTCCTGCCGTTCACTCGCGATAATTGAATTCCAAATTGCACATAAAAATGGATCACCAGGAAATCTACAAATGAATATTAAATTTACGACTGCAAAAAATATAAAGTATTATTACTACTCCATAAATGCACTGTTCTGCAACAACCAAAATTATTGACAATTGTTGGTCGGAAACTAAAATAAATTATTTTATCATAAATATTTAGTTATTTATTCATTAATATTACGAATCGGCATTTCCTTACGAAAAGTATGATATTCCGTCTGTATTTTTTGTTACGGTGATTATTATTACAGTTTCTGAAAACACACAGGTGCATTGCGACACGTGTCACAAATGTGTTGTCAACCCTGAGGACTAAGATGGAATGCCTCTATGCTAGTTATTTCACCGGCTGTCTTGTCCCCAAACCGGAACACTACAATGCGAACACTGCTGTTTGGCGGTAGGTTAAGGTGCTGATCTGTACTTCCTTATTAAGTCTAGGTACTAGATCGTTAGTCCCGAGACTAACTAGGAAATGGCGCATATATTAAAGACTTATTCTCTTACATGCTCGGAAATGTTAGCATTACTGTTGTAAAAACAGCCCACAAAGGTCTGAGTTAAAGGCCTCGGTCAAATTTAAAAAAAGTTATTATTTTTACCAATCGCAGCGCTGCTCTAACTACAAACAGCCAAACGCTCGTACAATTAAAGTTCTCCCATATTTATTTACTTATTAAAATGTCATAGAATAAAAAGGTTAACCTTTACGAACGTCGTTTACAGCGTATTAAATAGTGTATCTAATAAGTTTACTATTTTTTTAACATACTTATTTAAAATAAAAGCGTTCATAAATAAAATAAATGGCTGAAGCGCGGTATTAATGTTTTAATTTTATCACTTAATTTAAATTAGATTTATAAGATCATTTTTGTGATTTTATTTAATGGTGTATTTTATTTTTATACTATGTAATTATGAGGGATGTCTATACCGATAGCGGTAGTGTCTTTTTATGGTAATTTTTGTACCGTGCATAAAATATAAATTCAAGCATTTTTGTTACATTTTCTCGCATTGTAGGAGAAAAGCAGTATACAAGCCTCGGCCGGGACGAGCGTTTGCAGTACGGCGTTGCTCGTACATAGCTAACTTATACTCGTCCCGCAACGGCCTATTTCCCGGCCAAAAGTGCCACTGCGCCGCAGATCGAGCCCGTCTTATAGCGGTCAGAGTGTGGGAATCGGGTTTGTGGCAGAGTTGAGCGTAATCAATTACTTTTGGAATCAATTACACGATTACATTACAGTTATCGTGATTCCTCATAGTAATAGATTACTTGGGTAATTAAAATTACTGCAATACTGTACTATAATTACATTTGTAATCCATTAATCCATCCTGGGTTCAATCCCGGTAAGGGCAAATATTTGTGTGATGAGCGCGAATAATTGTTCCCGAGACTTGATTGTTTTCTATGTATTTAAGTATGTATTTCTCTAAATACGTAACTTTATCGTTGTCTAGTACAGTAGTCACAGTACAAGCCTAGAGCTTAGCTTGGGACTAGCTCAATTTGTGTGAGATTGTCACCTGATATTTATTATTTTAGACATAAATAATGAAACAATGTACATGATGTAGGAATAATATACATTCATTGCACTATTGAATGCAAGAAATAAATGGGCAATACATTATTATTTTACTTTTAGTCGTTGACAGCCCTCACTATCGGCGACGCAGCGAGTGATCCAATTCATGTTCACCGTTCGTACACAGCCTTATCGTTCCGTTTGGCTTGCGCTGGAGTCGACGACGTCAGAGGGCCATAAATCATAATGTTTAGGCTAAGAAAAGAGCGGCTTTTGTAAAGATCAAAGGAGTGTGCCTTCTGTACTTGTACTATTATCTATTCTGTGCTGACGCGTGAACATTTCCGTGCCTTAATTTATCACAATTTTCGCCGCGGCTTATCTCAAGATAAATGTCTCAGCGAACTCGTACGAAGGGCACATTGATATGATCGGGAATAGAACATTTCGGATTGAGTTACAATAAAACCTTTTGTAGAATTTGAATACTGGCCTCTTGGAATATTAATGACCAAAGAGCGGAATTCTTCATAGCAAAAATCAAACTGTCAGAGGGATTGACCTAACTGTTTTATCGACTTATCGATGTTACGGAATAATATCGCATTAGGTATCCATAATCAACTTAAAAGATTATTCTGTAACATTTGACCTCTTTGATAAGCAACTTGAATCTCCATATTAAAGTAAATCATGTCAGCGTCACATATGTCATCTCACTTGAGTTTCATGATTGATTTCCGTGCCGTGCTACTAAAATGGTTAATCCTAAATGAAAAACAATAACAAAATGGATACAGAAAGATTCTTCTCTTAGTTTCAAAGAAGATTCTTCCACAATATATTGCTCTAAATGTGACGTTCATTTACATCAGCTAAAGAAACATTGTGTTGAAAGTCATTTAGTGAGTAAAACTCATTCGTCACAATGCTCAAAAAGTACGAGTTCAGACACATTCTATATAGATTTAATAATATTTTTAGTTTCGTGCAATATTCCATGGAAAAAGATTAACAATCCAGTTTATAAAAAAAAAAAAAACAAAAATATATTTGCTGTTCCTGTACATCAAAATCACTTCCGGATGAATCATTGCTGAGAAAAGTATACTTAGATATAGTTTACCAACAAACAGTTCAAGACATGCGCAAGAACCTGATAGGAAAATATATATGGATAACAGTCGACGAAACATTAAATAGGATGGGCAAAAGTGTCACTAATTTGATTGTAAGAGAACTAAAGAAAAATTCTTGTTGCAAATCTTACTTAATCGGAAGTATGTTAGAAATGTCCTTGTTTTGAGCACTGATAGTGCCGCGTACATGCTAAAGGCTGGTAAAATCTTAAAAGCTCCATTTCCAAATCTACTACATGTTACATGTCTGGCACATGGATTACATAGAGTCTGCGAGCACATACGATCTCAATATAAAAGTGTTGATGCCTTAATATACAACGTAAATCCATCCGTACCATTGCCTCCAAAACCTATTATAACTAGGTGGGGCACATGGCTTAATGCAGCTATATATTATGCAGAATATTTGGAATGTATTACTGAAGTAATTTCAAAATTAAATTCAAAAGAGTCGGCTGCATTAAGAGAAGCTAAAAGAGTACATAAGCACAATAATTTGAGAAATTGATCTATTGTACATAAAAGAAAGTTATGGCATTTTACATGACGCAATAATCAAATTACAAACATCCTGTTTATCCTTATTAGACTCTCTTCTAATACTTGACCAGGTGAGAAGTATTCTAAATTGGTGTGGATCTCAGACAGTGCAAATAAAACTTGAAAAGTACTAGCTAGAATTCCGGACTACGACTATTATGATACGCAAATATGCTGATTTTATAGAAAAAAGTGATTACAGCCAAAACACCGTTATCGAGTACTACAAATATGCTCCTGTTACTTCAACTGAGGTAGAACGCTCGTTTTCATCTTATAAATGGATCTACAATGAAAAAATGAGTAATTTGAAAGGTGACAATGTTGAAAAAATAATGACTATTTTCTTTTACTACAGGGAAGATGAAGAAAACATATTTAGTACAGATTTAGATTTCGACTTTGTTATTTTGAATGAAGATTAGTTACCTACTCTTAGCAATATTTGTTTTTAATTTTTATTTTCTGTTTTATTCTTTACTAAAGGGTGAGTACTATTAAATTGTCGCCAACATTTCCCGTATTTTTTTTTCGGCCACGCAACCTTTTTCATTAAACTTATAATATTTCAAATTTAGAACGTATTTGCATGTCTTACTGTTTAAAAGAACATTCAGTTGTTTTTATCAGTCAAGATGTCGTCAAACGAAAAAAGCGTTCGTGAATTAATTTTGCGAGAAATTTCAATAAATCTCAATATGTCCACTTTGGATCTTGCGAAATCGTGCAATACAAGTCGGAGAACAGTGCAAAGGACCCTAAAAAAACTAAAACAAGGTGGAAATATTGAAAGAAAGCAGCGAGGGCCATCCTACAAGGAAACGGAACAAAAAATAGGATTTAAAAGTGTGTAAGCTGTTTGATCAGAATCCGGCAATCTCTTCTCGAGATGTGTCCAAAAAAGTTGGTACTTGTCAAAGAAATGTACAAAAAATAAAAATAAAGTATGGTATTTCTACTTACAAGAAGCAAAAAGCCCCCAAAAGAACTGAAGAACAGTATAATCGAGCAATTAGACGGTCTAGATTTCTGTACACCTTGTTAGTTCAAAAAACAGGTTGCTTAATTATTGATGACGAAACGTATGTGAAAGCTGATTTCAAATCAATACCTGGAAACCAGTACTTTTCTTCTCGCAACGTCTCGGGTCTACATGAATCAGAAAAAGTGATTCCAGTAGAGAAATTCGCCAAGAAGTTCCTCGTGTGGCAAGCGATATGCCAGTGCGGCATGAGAAGTTCGCCTTTTGTAACCACTGGCACAATAAACACGGATATTTATATTTCCGAATGCTTAAAAAAACGGTTATTACCACTTGTAAAAAAACATACTTTTTCTACATTGTTTTGGCCAGATTTGGCAAGTTGTCACTATTCGTCGCGAGCTTTGGATTGGTATAATCAGAATTCTGTCGATGTAGTGCCGAAGAATATGAATCCGCCAAATTGCCCAGAACTACGGCCGATTGAAAAATACTGGGCTAATATTAAAACAAAGTTGCGGAAAACATGCCAACCGGCCACATCATTGCCCGATTTTAAAAAAAAGTGGATGAAATGTACAAAACTGATCACTAATGAATCCGTGCAAAATTATATGAGTCGAGTGAAGAGTAAAGTCCGCGAATTCTCTCGTCGTGCTCTGGAGAAACCTTAATTGTGTTAGCTGATCTATTTTACGTCTTGAACTTTCTTATAATAAAAAAAAAGAGTTATTATAACATTATTTCATTTTGTAAACGTTAATTCAAATGGCGACAATTTAATAGTACTCACCCTTTATTATACTAAAATACAGTGGCGGTCAGCTAATTAGGGACACCGTTAATTTGTTTGTATGTATATCCAAAAGCCTGATTTTATTACTTTAACTTTGTTTCGTTAAGTGACAAATATTTATCGATAAGTCGATAAAACAGTTAGGTCAATCCCTCTGACAGTTTGTTTTTTGCTATGAAGAATTCCGCTCTTTGTTAATGACATTCAAACAATTTCTTTTTTTTAAATCACATCCCGTCGTTAACAGAAATAGAGCTCACGCGTGAACATTTCCGAGCGGTAATTTATCACAATTTTCGTCGCGGCTTATCTCAAGATAAATGTCTCAGCGAACTTGTTTCGATTTATGATGTTGAAGCACCGAGTCAAACGACAAAAAACCGACAAAAAGGTCGACCAAGAACAGCGGGCACGCCTGAAAACATCGCAGCTGTGCGAACTATTATATTAGATGACCGTCATGTGACATACGAGCTGATTCGGGCTGTTATCAGTATAGGAATGACTGCAATTCAGTCGACATTACATAATGAGCTGTGTGTAAGAAAGCTAGTTTCCCGCTAGGTTCCCCACAATTTGTCCGAAGAGCAAAAGGCGGCTCGTGTTGATTGGTGCCGGAATACACTGCAACGCTTCAACGGAGGGAAATCAAATACCTTTGATAATATCGTCTCAGGTGACAAATCATGGATTTATTCATACGAACCTAAAATAAAAAATCAGTCAGCATTTTGTGTCTTCGAAGACGAGGTCAAACCAACGAAAGTGGGTCGCTCCCGCAGCGTATCAAAGAAAATGGTCGCTACGTTTGTCTCGAAAAAGGGGCATGTTGCTACAATTCTTTTACAAGAACGCAGAAAGGTTACCGCTGAGTGGTTAATCACGATTTGTTTGCCAGAAATGATAGCCGAACTCCGAAAAAATAACCCGAAACATCGCATCATCTTACATCACGATAATGCGAGCTCCCATACGGCTCGGAAGCCAAATGTTTTTTTAGGAAAACGTTGAGCTCATGAGCCATTCTCCATACAGTTCTGAAATAAGCCCAAACGATTTCTTTACATTCCCTAGAATGAAAGATTTATTACGCGCTCAACGGTTTGAAGACCCCCAAGCAGCTGTGGAAGCGTACAAATCAGCCATTTTGTCAACATCAACTTCAGACTGGAATTACTGTTTTAATGATTAGTTTGCACGAATGGAAAAGTGTATTAATATTGTCGTAATACTTAAGAACATAGTTTAACAAAATGTTACTAATAAAATATGGACCCTGTGTTTGAAATAAATGATTATTATTTTTATTATTATTATTAAAAGGAACTGAGAATACTTCGAAAAACAATAAAATACAATTTAGCTATACCGTGCATGTGTTTTTTCTTATTCCCAATCATTTCAGTGTGCCCCTCGTAATTGCAATAATTGTATAGATGATTACTGATTCCTTAATATGTAATTGTACCTAACCAGCGTTTCATTTGATTACATTACAAGTAATCTGACAACCAGTAGTGTATTACAAACGTAAAATGAAGTAATCGTGTAATCCAGAATCGATTACGAATTGCCCATCTTTTTGTTTTGTAGCTACAGGCGCTCCCATCGCCGAACAGAGGATTTTCAACTTCTAGGATATCGACTTTACTTCGCTTTGGTGCTCCTCACCGCTGCCCGTGCGGTGCCAGCGTTAATCGGCTTGATCACTACGGTTTAAGCTGTACGCGAAGTGCTGGTAGATTTTCACTTCACTCCAGCCTTACTCATATCTCGTCGGGCTTTTACCAGCGCCAATTCTGCGGCTATTTTAAAACCAAATGGCCTATTGCGCGACGATGGTGAAGGACCCGATGGGATGACTCTGGTTCCCTGGAAGTTGGGCCGGCCGTTGGTTTGGGATGCTACTTGCGTAGACACCCTTGCGCCGTCACACCTTCCCGGAACAAGTATTAAGGCTGGTTTCGCGGCGGAGTCAGCGGAGACCCTCGAAACGCGCAAATACAGTCAACTTGATCGAAGTTACGTATTTGAGCCTTTTGGGGTCGAAACCTTAGGACCGTAGGGGCCAGGATTACACCGCATTTTTAAAGACTTCTAAGCGCCTGGTCGACGCAACTCGTGACCAAAATGCTGGCCTTTACTTGGCACAAAGACTAAGAATTGCCATTAAACGTGGCAATGCTGCCAGCATTTTGGAAACGATGCCAACTGGTAGCGGTCTGTTAGATTAGAATAGTTTTAAGTGAGTTTGTAAGTTCTTTCGTAAGTGTTTACTGTTTTTTTGTCTTGTTAAATAAATTACTTAATTAAAAATAAGACAATAGGCTTATAATACACATTATGTAGGAAAGTTTGATTGATTTTATTTTGATATACCTCACATTCTTACGGCATAACGGGTTTAAATACTAGGTAAGTTATACTTATAAATACTAGTTAAGAGCGACGTTTAAAAAAATACATAGTTAAAGGCTTAATGAAAACAAAATCACCATCGCGTCCATTGTTTAACGAAAATTAGTCATACAAACTATATGGGTAACTCTCGTTAAACAAAAGAACCAATTAATATTTTTTTAAACTAAAGCCCTTAACTTAAATTATGTTAATTTATTTTCATTACATTTTAAAATACTTGTATTTTTTTTGGTTAACGTTACCAACTGACGTGCCCGCAGAATACCCGCTGGAGTGCGACGTTAACCAATAAATCATTCATCTTCTTTTGTTCTCATTGCCTTATAGTCACTCGAAATTTTAACATCGAACAGTTGTAATAATTGTATGTATATTAATTTGTAATAAATTAGAATAACTTTTAAAAAAAACAGTTATGTTTTTAGCTATAGACATGTTCGAGAGTAACGAACTGTAATAAAATGGCGAAAATGTGTTTACAATAAAATGCAATACTAAAAGAAAATTAATACTAAGCATAAAAGTACTGATCAGTTGAAGTCAAAAGAGTGTGGTGTTAAAAAATGTTAACATGTATGTACAGTCATATTTTTATTAGATGAAGTAAACTGACAGACAGTTCATGTATGGTTTATTTAATTTATAGCTGTTTTAATTGTATGAACAAATACGTTTACTTGTGTACTCATTGTAAAAATTTAGTGAAACAGAGTTATTTAGGCAAGTTTTGGATAAATTATCGGAGATGGGCAATGTAAGATTGAATACTGCGTCAATTCAAAATATTACTTTAAACTGCACAACACGTTGAAATCTTAATACGGCGTTGGATATGTTCTGTATTGATATTTTCGATTGCACTGATTTTATTCAAAAATACGAATAACTTCAGAATTTAAATGACAGATTTATTTAATAGTACATTGTGCATCAAGAAAAGTAAGAAGGGGATAACTAACGAGAATTTTTTATCCCCTTACTGCCCGTTATACACACAATGTTTTTCATCACATTCCAAAAAACAATTGACAAAATCAAAACAAAATTAACTCCTAAGAAAAAAACAATCAAAAAATTTAATGCACACGACTCGCTAAAAGAGATTGTCAACATGGCTAGGTACTCAACTTTTTCCAATAGTCTTTCCACAGATAATGCAAAAAACTGCCATTATTCTCAAACTTGACAGATCATACTGCCAGATTGCACCGATTTTTAATATACAATTTAATAAAAATAATTACAAACGTCTCTAAAATATTAGTACAAATCAAATATAATGCAGCTAAATGTACCGTATAAGTTTTATATACAGTAAAATTGATTTGTAGCCAAGTTATAAAATTAGGAAATAAACCTCCATAGTCTAAAATGACATAAGATAGTGGGTTCTATATTTTAAAACTAAACCCATAGCTCCCATGGGAGGTAAATAGGCTATAACTGCCCTATACGCCTGCGTGTTGTAACACCCTTTCCGAGCATGTGCTGTTTTTTTTTTTAACTTGTTGCTGAAACTACTACACGTTTCGTTAGAGCAAATTAGTGTTGCAATAAACATCTAAGCATTTTCATATTTCCAAATGTATTTTTCTAAGCCCTTTACTAAAATCAATTTGTGATCAATAACATTTACAGGTTAATGTGAACAAAGTATCAATAGCATGTGAGTTAAGCGTCCAGTGTTCATTTTGTTTATGATAATGACTCACACAAGTTAAATTTTTTTAAAGTATCAAAGCTCACACCACACCTCAGTTTGTACCATATGTACAAAATAATGATGTGTTCACTGTGATCAGGTTATTGAACACCCAACCACTCGGATCGTAAGTAACCAAGGTAGTGAATTCGGTAGTGAATTTTTCGTGCTAAACATCGGTATCTACACACTGACGGGCCACGTGGGATGCATTGTACTTACCACTAACCCAAAATACACCACAAACATATGAAACTTTCAAAAAACTAAATTATGTTAAACGTACGACAGTGCAACGGAATGGATGAAGAAAAAATCATGATTAGTGATGATGAGCCTGCATTTCAAAAGCATATATTAGGTTTGCTTCGGTCCTGCCGATTCAATTATATAATATACAAGGTACCGACAGAACTCGACTTATGCGTATGTGAAAAACTATGTTTCCAATGTACATGCATTTCATAATCCTTGTTTCACAGGAAACTTGTCTAAAATAGCTGATCACTTGTACATATTATCAACATCCAGCAAACAAACCCTTCCAGAAATATTGACTTACTTTCTTATTTCCACCCAACCCCGGGAAGGGAAATAACTAAAATAAAAAAAAAAACATAAATCAAACGAAACGAAAATAATAGCGATGTCGCCGCTTCTAGAGCAACAACTCAGGCTCAATACCAGGCAGAAAACTACCTTGGCAGGAAAAACATATTGTGATTGGTCTAAAAAATATTTCGTGAAAGAAGAAATCAATGAGGCGCTATACAAACAATAATCTTACAAAGGAACGCAAAATGTGAGCACTCAATTCATGCTTTACGCTACATCTTATTGTATTTTAACAAATCGTGCGTACGTACCCAAACCATACGAGAAAATACAAGTAAGAACACAATAATTACATAATAATATCTTATAATTCACTACATAGCACTTAAAATAACGGTGTTAGGTTAGCATGATTTTATACATGGAGCGAATAGTAAGTCTCGCTTTAACAAACCTCTGTTCCTTCACCCTGTTTAGCATGGCAAACATACGTGAATGTTAAACATAAAACGGCCATATAAACTGTAATATGAAATATACGACAATACATTCATAACATACGATATCTTTATTTACGTTAGAAAGCAAAACTGCTGGGATACAGTCTGATAAAAGGATGGGTTTGGGATATACACATAATTTAAATTTAAAGGAATAAACTATAGGAAATATGACGCAGGCAGAATACATTGACCACAATATTAGTGTGCAAGGCTTACCTCGTCACCGTTAGCGGCTTCTGACGTCTTCTCCGGGTAGACTCCTGCGCGGAGCAAAGAAGCCTTCCAGGAATCTACATCGTCCTGAGTCTCACAGGACAACTCAAGCTGTTTGTAATCCTATAGACACATTAAAATTGTACATGTCACTAAAATGCTAAATCATTCCATAAAATACATTTCGGTAATTTTCCCAAATGCATTCTTCCCGGAAGGTAACAGACAAGCAGATGTTCTGAACCTCAGATCATAGAAACAAGCGAGATATGTCATGAGCGCAAATTCGATCGTGACCTCGTGTCGCCACTTTTAAAAATGTATGCGATTTACACTTACGCTCTATGCACTACTACAAAAACAACTTTCTCATAATTGTTTACAGTTTACAAAATAAAAACGTCATAATATAATTTTGATAGTAGCACAAAATTCAGCTTTATGTTTATTTGGCAAGGTCGAGAAATGCTGAAAGATCGTTTTTTCCATCGTAGTTCAGCTACTCAACGTAAGGTAGCGCTTACTGGTTTACTTAGCTGCCAACTAGTGACGATTATAATCTTGACTATTCAGCGCTAGATGGCGTCGAGACGGAAGTCTAACAAGTCTAACAACTTAAGAACTACGATTACAGAGACGTCAACTGAACATTTTTTCAAGCTGCGTGCGTCATTTGTCTGCTACTCAGGTAGGAATGTCACTATGCCTGTTTAAAAATATATCGATAACCATGTAATAATTTGGTTGATACATTAATAATATTCGATTCTCAGACAAAATTATCATTTTTATTTATTTCTGTATTAGGTGATATTATTTAAACTTTTACTATACCTATGGCTAAAGTGACACTTTTCTTCCTTATTTTTTATTTTTGTCAGCCAGATACATATTCCCATATTTTGATGATGTTTCCCTTGCACTTGTAATGCACGTTGGAGGGCAAGCTAGGCATACAACCTCCACCGAGGCGGTCTTGCAATCTTCGTTCCAAAAATGTTGTCTATGGACTAGTTGTTTTGTTCGAATCTCAAGAACAACCTGTTGTTGGCTCTTTGTCTTACAGTGACGGGTTCAGACCCGTAGCTTTTATCAATTTTTTTTTTTTGATATAGTAGGAAATATATAATAATGATTTTCTTAAAAGTACTCCATAATTACTATAGTGGTTGGTGAAATTATTAACACCTTCAATAATACTCCTATCTACATTGGTAACAAACACAATGAAGAATGTCAACAATTTAAGGAATTCGGCTCATGTATTCACGGATCATGACGTCATTTACTAGCAGCGGTGCGCGTTCCTAAACGATTCATTAAGCTCACATCATGGCGGTATCTTTTTAACCGTAATAGGTACCCAACTGAGGTTTTCTAAGAAATTCAGAATACGACGTCTACTATAAACGCTATCGTTCAAAATAATAAATTAAATCCTCATCCCCGTACCTACAAGAAACTTAAAAAAACATTGATAGACTGATTTTACAATGGTTTAAAATCTAAGACGGCTTCTTAACTGTATGTTAAATTAACCTTTTATAATATATAATGCTATCCAACCAAAACAAATAAAATAAACCTACTCTATTTATTTTTAAAATGACTTCGATGTTATAATTGTGATGTACAGACGGATGGATAGACATATTAAGTTTAATTAATGAATTATATCTGCAATACACTTGATCCGAATTCCGATTTTAGTAAGTACCTATTTACGTGCGCCATTCAGTCTATTACCTACTTACAGTGTAAAATGTATATTTATACTCGCTCGTTAAAACAGTATCTAATTTCATGTAGCGTAAAAATTTACTAAGCTATTTCCTTGTGTTTTATGCGTTTTATTCTATTGGTCGCTGTAGAACGAACAAGACATTTATCGATAGTCTATAAAAATCACATTCGCATCCTTACGCTCGGAAATCCAAACAAACATTAAAATACATTTTAAAATAGAAATAATGCTTTAAAATGTTATGTACTGGTTGTATGTTAAGCGCTTGATTTTAAATTAACGTTTGTACTTCAAATTTTGCATCATTTTAACATTTAAATGGGAGTTCATGTATTGACAGCGATCGGTCGGCGATTGTGACAGCGTTTGACGTGTCTTGAACCGATATGTCCATTTTGACCATATCGAGGCGTCAGGAACCACGCCCCCATAATATATCTCCCTTGTTTCTATGATCTGAGTTCTGAACAGTTGTTTGAAAATACCTTATAGACATTCCTGCCTTCGGGGTTAAAGAGCGCGAACATGTGTCGGCGCGACATGAACCCCTGCTCCAGGTCTCGAAGTTTCAAACCGTCCAGTGGCAGCATATATTTCTTCTCACGTTCCTCCTCGTCCTTATACCACGAGATGCTCTCCGACGTGAGAACGAACCAGTAATCGCGGGAACCTCCTAGGGCAGAAACACACTAACGTTCGTCCACAGTAACGAATAGCCACAAAGCGATACCCGACCTCGCGATTAGTTACATCCATCATTAGTGCAAATGATGCCTTGATTGTAGGTAGTGTAGTACTCGGTCGGGTTAGGTTAGGTTAGGTTTCCCTTTTTAGATTTTCTCAGCGTTAACCGGCAATCGTTCGCTGGGTCCGAGAACCCATAGCGAACGAGGATTAGTCCAAAACCAATTAATATAAAGCGCCAATCAACAGCAACGTGCGCTTAATATAAACAAATGTGAGATGGATATACCTTTCATGATTCCCAGGTTGTGTATGCACATGTACCCTTTCCTGATAACTTGGTTACCGAGCGCGCGGTGCCCAGACTTCGTAGAGTTCTCAGATTGGTTCTGAGCACTGAAATATATATAAGTTATACAAATAGCTCCCTTTCACGTTTCACATTATCTTACGGAAACCAAGAAAATATATGTCCCTGGCAGCTTATAGGTTACAATGTGATTTAAATTCTTGGTTACAAATTATCAGGGATGTGCTCAGATATGTGTTCAAAAATTACATTCTATAAATACGAATATTTGGTGGGCCAAATAGAAAGAAACTAACCTTTAGCATAAAACTACCATTGATAAAAGATAAAAGATGTTTATTCAGTAAGTAGGCCACACGGACACTTTTACACATAAAAATCCACCAGCCTATATTACAAAATCTATCTGACCACACCTCGATTAACCATACAACAATTTGTACCTATCAATCTAAAGGACCACGGACCTTAATTTCTTTGGTCTCCATTACTAACCTAGAAGGGACGTGTTCTGAATTCAGTCCAGATCTAGCGTGAGACCTGCGAATTCGATTATCTTTGAACCTTAATATACAAACGATAAAATAGTCACACATTACAAACGAGCGTCAGTCACTTTAGTTACACGATATGAAATTACATAAAGTCAACAGTGATATACATATAGAGACTGTCACACTTAATAAAGATGCCCTCAACAAATAAAGAATGGTTGACACCACTCAAAGCTAATCTGCTCTAACACAACTAGGACGGGCCCTGACCTTTCAGAAACATTTTAACAATAATAGTCGCAAAAAATTTAGTTACAAACTCCTATGAATTGATAACCGGGGTAGGCATGAGGTGCGAGGGTGAGGTAAGATAAAGCACGACTAGTCAACGTTGCTCTCTCCCACACCTCATGCATACCCCGGAGTTCAGTTAAGTTGTACGCATTCAGCAACAATACTATTATTTATAACTATTAACCACTCTCAATATCACAAATGTTCAAGCTTCTCCTAAGTTTGTTTTCATAATTTATTCTAAATTAGTAAAGACTCGACTCGAGATATAGTACATTTTATGCAGTAATAAATATATAAAAGTTGAACCTATTGGTGTACACACTTGGCAAATCCAATGAAATCTTCATGGTTAGTATTCATGTAGGCGAGTTCGCAGTCAATCAACAGGCCCAGCTGGTCCTTGCACTGGTTCTCTCGGGAGCGCACGTGCGACATGATGATGCGCTCAGTCTCCTCGCGCAAGCGCGGGTAGCGCGACATCTGCAGATACCACACAATCTGGAGAATCCTCTCTTGACCACTTCACAAAAAAACTCAATCGTTAAACAACATTAACAAATAAAACCTATCGGTATTATAATTATATTGTACACATGTAATACAATATTATGGCCGCCACGGAATTTTGGTTGGGGAGGTTAATATTGCTTCTAATAGAGAACATGCATGAAAATCAGAATTGAGTTTAAACAAAGCATATAAAACGCAATACTCTAAGTTTTACCCGTTTATTAAGCTTTTATATAGATCCAAAACTTGTTAAAATTTTAAAATTTCTTGTTTAGATTGTGTTTATCGGTATCTTTATTTTATTTACGTAATATATTAATTCAACGCAAATTGGCTTAAACATAGTAATTGAAGAAAAAAAAACAAATTTCTTCATAAGGTCCGTATATTTTAAACATGGAACAACAGCTGTGACGTCATTCCTGTCGTCGATTTTGTACAGAGTATTTTTGCTGGGTCTGAACTATGTCTTTTTAAACCTTCATATCTTATGAAAAAATTACACGACAATTATTTCGTGTATACGAGGGGTCATCCATAAGTTTTGATAATCGATATAAAAAGTGGGAGATAAGTAAATCATTATACTTTTATTGGATTTATGCACACTTTCTGTGTTTGCAAAAACTTTATAACGTCGTTTAATTGTTTAATTTTACCCCTTCCAAAATATATTTACTTTTGGAGGTCAAATTTTGTACCTTCACTAAGTCATCATCAGCTCTTATTTTTTATAGTAGTTTTAGAACTTTACAGAATGAGAAGTAGGAGTCGAAAGTAAGGGCTACATAACAGGGAAGCGATTATCAGTTCTGAAATTAGGCTAAAGACCAGCACCCTTGTCAAGTAGAAGGCTCTGAAGCACAATCCTGACGCAAAATCGTATTTTTTTTTCACATTTTTTTATATATTTACGTAATATTTAAATATTAATGTTAAATACCTCTCGTAGATTATTTGAGCTCCATTAGTAAAAGCTAATGTCACAGTTATTATTTGTAGGCCTCAATGATCCTGGAAAAAGCCGAAAAACCTACCTAAATTTTGCTGACAGAGCTGGAGATAAAAAAAAACTAATTCAATGTTAATTTATTTATCCTTCCTCCACACCGCTCCAAATAATTACAAAACTCACTCTTATGTTTTGTTTAGTCATCAAAGAAAAATAAATGAATAATGTATATACTTTTCTCTAATTTAAGGTTGATTAGAGCAATTGTACAGTTTTCATTAAAACAATATCATTATGGGGATGGTTCATACAGATTATCAAAACTTGTGGATCACCTCTCGTACAGTTATTCCTCTCTTTCATAGCACTTTCCAGAAAGTGTAAGAAAAAAACCGTGCAAGAGCATGTTGGACCATGCTCAGTGTAGGGTTCCGAAGCCGTTAAGTACTACAAACATAAAAATCAACAAGTAACAACTAGTTTTCTATATAAAGTCAATTGGTGCCGTCTTAGATGATTTTAGTAGGTATAAACACTTTAATCGCCTGTATCTCAAGAACCAATGTCTACTTAATCGTGATAGTTTTCCTTTCAAATTCGTTAAATGCTCTTTTAAGTTTTTTTTCAGTGTTTTAGTATTTCTAGTCTTGGCTAAAATTAGCGGTTTATAGCTTAATATTACATAAACGGATTACTTAATCGAAAAATTGTTATAAAAATCCCGTAATAATTTTGAAATACCTATCCAAGGACACCCCACACTATGGTGTAGACGAGAAAAAAAATCCCCACTTTACGTGTAGGGGGAGTACCCTAAAAAAATGTTTTCACGATTTTATTTTACCACTTTGTTCACGTGACTAATATGTATATTCATGTTAAATAACAGCTTTCTAGTACTAAGAGCTAGGATGCGGAGGGACGCACATGGCGAAACTACGAGTATAAGGGTTTCTAGTTTCACTAGGGAACCCTAAAAAAGCATGTTCCCTATTGTATTACCCTCTCAGTGCAGACGCGAACGACGTTGGAAAGCTCAGAAACGACGAGATCGACGCATTTGAGGCAGGGCTCCTTGAGGCGGCCAATCTGCTTCTTCACTATAGCCTCGAAAGCCATATCGGGCGTGAAAAGACCCACCTTCAAACAAATTTAATCAAAAGTTTATAATGCATTTTGTTTACAACAATGAAAACTTTTAATAAGTTTCCCATTCATAACCCCATTACATTAGACCCTTTACAAGTATTGTCGTCGTAATAGGAACGTTATGTTAGTAAAACATAGTTCACAATTAACTTTGATACTTCGCTTCATAATATAATTGACACATACCAAGTGGAATATTATAAAATTTCGCAAATAACCGAGTATCACGTACCCTTATACCGTGGATATTCCGAATGGCGAACGCAATTTCACGACGTAGCTCTTTCTCGTCGAATTCCATCTTGACGATTTCGAAGGGAAACCGCTCGTGGAAGAGTCTGTTGATCTTGGCGCCTCCAGAAAGCTCATTGGTGTTGATCTGAGCGGAACCAGAGCCCTCGATTGTGCGCTCGAAGTCAGTCTGCAGCTGCTGTATCATTCTGATAAACGGAACAGAAAAATACAGCATAGCTCTAAATATCTCAAGCAGGTATGTATGAATAAATACTCACTGCAGCATAGCCTTGGTTTTGATAGAAGGATCGTCGGGGCGGAAGTGCTTATACTGGTCGACATCCTTCTCAAGCGTGAGCAGTTGCTTCTGTAGCTTGTCGCGCAGACCGGGCAGCGTGTCGCGGATGTGGTTGGTGAGCTGCTGGTTGAGCACGCGCTGCAGGTACGGGGTCCCGAGCCGGTCGGCGAGGTGCCGGTACGACGTGTGGCTGGAGACAACACCAATAATCAACACAACCTCTGGGCAGACCACAAAACAATACTAAGCAGATCACTATGCTATTAAATTTAACCCATTCATAACAAAACATCACAAACAGTAGGAACGAGACACTCAAGAACGCAATCAAATCCAAATAAATAAAACGCTTATCACTACATAGTATAAAACGATCGATTAGATCTTTAAAACTACGCAACAGATTTTGATGGGCTTTTTTAAATAGATAGAGTGATTCAAGAGAAGGTATACAGTATGTAACATGACGAGAAGCAAACCTTTGAACACGTTGATGGCCAGGTCTAGTTTAGTATAATACCACAATTCTTATTAGTATTTGTTAATTATCTTTCCATTAATTAATTTATGCAAAAACGTACTGTTACCTTTTTTCAAAGTCGGTTAACACTATTTGAACCATCCTGTGACAATAATTATAAACATTAACTGATAATTAAGTAATTCCACAAATCCTTGGCACTGCAGCTTCAACTATGATCGCGAGTATCACTGTCGATATCATTTTCAGTTGGGGTACACTTTTAACGTATGTTAAACAAATTAAAAGTTATTTAAATACTACATACATACATAACATCACGCCTTCATTCCCAGAGTGGGGTAGGCAGAGCTACAGAAATACCAACTCCAAAAAGACATGTTAATGATTCTGTAACCACATTTTGCACAAGTAGGCTGAGATGTTTACTAGTGTTTTAGTGACAGGTTGCAAGCCCATCGCCTAACAATACTAGAAGCCTTTATTCCCTTAGTCGCCTCTTACGACATCCACGGGAAGACATGGAGTGGCACTATTCTTACCCGGCAACCACACGGGGTTTTTTAAATACTATTTGTGCTAAAATAAACATACAAGGTTATTCAAATACATCTGATCTGTCATTTGAGCGGACATTACTGTCAATCTAGACACGCGGGAGCGTGTCAAGCCAAGTTCAAGAAACAGAACTGGCGAGCCGCACCGTGTGTAATATTACACGAACCATTTGGAGCCACTTTTGACCCCCTCATAAATCAAAAACTATTTTACATAAACGTATCAAATTTGGCTCATATATTGAGACTTGCGAGATACATATGTGTTCTAAATTTCATAAGCTTATCTCAAACGGTTATTTAGATATTAATGTCCAAAATTCCTCATTTTTATCATTGACTGACCTATAGACCAAAACTCTAACCCAGTTCCAGATGACCTAGAGAGTTAAAATTTGGTATGCAGATAGGTAGTTAGATGAATACAAAGGAATAAATAAAAAACTGGCAATTTTTAAATAATTCGATTCTATTATGAACGCTTAACATAAATACCTAATATTACTTAGGGTACCTACGTTATTAACTGGGATTAATTATTATTTTTATATTTAGCGCACATCAATAGTGTAAAATCATTACCTACTCATAAATAATGATAAAATAATAGGCATTTAGATTTTTGGTATATACACGACGCGCGCGCGCCGAGTGACGCCGGAGCGGCGCGGGCGGGGTGGGTGGGGCGCTGTGACAACCGAATCGAACCGTTGACGCGAACGTCGCCGAGCGAGCGGCAGCCGCGCTCATAAGCGCGAGCGCCGTCTTGCTGTCCGGTTGTCTCTCGATATCTGACCTATAAGGTTGCGATTTATGCTGCGAAATTTCTTAAGGAAAACTTATAATTTGTAGTAATATTATTATTACAATTTCTTTAATAAGTAGGTACGTACGTATAGTATTATAGTATAGGCAAGTAGACTAGTTTTGAATTTGTCCTTTTAAAAGGACCCACGGCGTTACGAGGATATGTACTTACCTACAAAAAGTAATGATATCCCACCAAAAACATAAATGTAAAAAAGGAGAGCCAAGTTCACTACAAAAATTATTCTCTGCTGTGGGCTTCGCCGCAAAAAGAATGGAGATCAGAGATTGAGTGCCAAGTTCTATGCAAAATCCAAATATGTAGCCTAAGGGCTGACTTGGCTGGTTTTCCCATACGAATTATATAGCCTTCGCATGTTCTAAACCTGTTACCTTTCGGTTCTTATTTTATTATTCCGAAAATTTGGCTTGCTGGTAGAAACTACCCATCGAACATAAGGCTCTTCCATGACTGTGTAAAAGTAGGTACTTAATAATAATTCGTATGGGAAAACCAGCCAAGTCAGCCCTTAGGC
Source organism: Acleris holmiana (assembly GCA_949316455.1). NCBI lineage: Eukaryota > Metazoa > Arthropoda > Insecta > Lepidoptera > Tortricidae > Acleris > Acleris holmiana. Next base: position 22,500,674 of record OX438762.1, read on the forward strand.
TACATATTTGGATTTTGCATAGAACTTGGCACTCAATCTCAGATCTCCATTCTTTTTGCGGCGAAGCCCACAGCAGAGAATAATTTTTGTATTGAACTTGGCTCTCCTTTTTTACATTTATGTTTTTGGTGGGATTTATTTTTCTTCAGCCAGTTCGCCCAGCACGGCTAGCACATCTGGCCGCGACTTGTTTGTGGCTCGGATCTCCCTTTCTATCTAAATTGTAATGATAGAGACGTACTGAGCGACAAGCGAGAAAATACTACTTGTGCTACCTGTGCAGTAGGACACAAAAAAAGTCGAAATTAATATGACATGTTACGTATCATGTCAATTTGATGTCTTCATGTTGATAGATTATTTTATTATAAAAATAATAAATATGCCATCGAATTTTAGTGCTGAGGAGATCATGGACATGATACTTATTTATGGTGAGTGCCAATGCAACGGAAGTGCCACTCTTAGATTATAAGCCGAAAGATTTCCTCTAAGAAGACAGCCAACTAACGCACGTGTCATTGTAAGGGCAATTACACGATTGCGGGAGAATAATCGGCCGGTTCCTTTAAGTACCGGTGGATCAGGAACCCGTATGTCTCTTGGAGTAGAGGAACAAATATTAAGTCATTTCGAAGACGAGCCTGGCTCCAGCACAAGAAGAGCGGGGCGATTTTTTCGTATTAATCATATGGCCGTCCACCGAGTATTAAAACGAGATCAACAATACCCATTCTCCGTCGCAAAAGTGCACGCTTTAAAGCCCGAAGATTATTCAAAGCGAGTTGATTATGCAAATTGGGCTTTGCAGAAATTATCAGAAGACCGTCATTTTTTTACTAAAATAATTTGGACTGACGAAAGTTTATTTACGAGGAACGCAATGTGGAATCGGCGAGTTGTTCATTACTGGGCTAAAAAGCATCAAAACCCTCACGTTGGTCGTGAGTTAGCTCACCAGATTCGGTGGTCGATTAATGTATGGGCTGGTATAAGAGGTAATGACATTATTGGACCAGTATTTATAAATGGTACATTAAACGGAGCTAAGTATCTTCAAATTCTAAATACATCTCTCAGACGTTATGTGGATAATTTACCTCTAGCCCAAAACGTACAGACTTGGTATCAACACGATGGGGCACCGCCACATGTTTCTGTTCTAGTAAGGCAGAGACTAAATGAAATGTTCGGCAACCAATGGATTGGGCGTTTCTCAGATACTACATTTTGGCCGGCCCGTTCACCGGATTTGACGCCGTTAGATTTTTTCTTTTGGGGTTGGGTCAAACAGCTGGTATTTAAAAAAGAGTCCGGAACACAAAAAGAGATGAAATTACGAATCATACAGGCTTTTGACAAAATTAAAAGGCGTGCCCAGCAGAATCCAATTTTATTACGTAGCGTTCATGACAATAACCATCGTCGTTTGCGTCAAATTAGAGCGACTGGTGGACGACACATTGAACTGCGTCGCATTTAATGGTGAGTGTAGACACAGCCTTATTTGAACTGACATGTTATGATATGACTGTGACTGTCACATGGGTGTTATTAGCTGACCTTGACCACTCTTTGACGTTTAAATTGATAAGACAACGATGTAAACAATAAATAAAGAGTGTTGTAAGAATAATAATGAAAAAATAAATATTAAACGGTTTAATGCAAAAGCGTTAGTACTTCAATAATTAACGCACCATAGCTTTATTCTCCACCTAAACATTAACGGGTTTAAAGGTTTGCTTCTCGTCATGTTACATACTGTATATGTATAATACTTTAGCCCTGAGCGAAGCGAGGTCGGGTCGCTAGTATTACATAAACCAACGTGGTTATGAACGGGAAACTCAGTGTGCCTAGACAAGATGCATAAACGCTAACCTTAGCGATTTTAGTAAAAATGTCGAAATGTATTGGATTGAAATAAGTTATCGATCTATCGCGTAGGCCGAATATGTCAATTCCATACATAAATTTGCTAACGGTACACGGGTTCAAATATTCTATCGCAAGGCAAATACACAAGTAGTTAAGTAAAAAAAGTTAGTAAAAAAACCGACTCGAGTCATGTTTCAAAATGTATTGGAGTAAATATGAGCAACCACAGTAAATATTATTGTTATATTATAAGGCATTGCAAAACATTACACCATTATCAATTCAGCTAGAAGACGTCTACTGGACACCGTGGATCTCCACGACGGACGATCTGGTAAAGACCGCGGGAAACCGGTGGATGCGATTAGCGCAAACGTAACATAGTTTTACCAAAATACAATGCGATATGTACGAGATTCCATGATTCTTTTAAATAATAATTTACATTAGTATTAATGTTTTCGTTCATTTCAATCCATTCATCGTGTAACATGTAAAAATTACTAAATACCACTACTAATACTAAAAATCATAGTAAAGTGATGAATAATATGTAGGTAGGTAACAGTTTGGAAGATTTGCAAAAGCGAAACAAAGATTGAAACTTAAATCAATAAAAACCAAGACAGCTAGTAGGAGTAAGTCCGTACCCAATTTGACGGGTTTTGACGTATAGCCAATTAGAACAACAATAATGAAAATCGAAACAATGACTTCGCTTCAGCTCATGTTATACATAAAGTAACATAAAACATTCGGTCACGTTTTAAGGGTGGATCAACTTTTCGTTGTTGTTATTCTGTCCCGTAAGCCAGGAGACAACAGTGATAGAGTTCCTTAGAAAAATGGTTATAATATACACTACTAATACGCTTGGAAGAAAACCCATAAAAGAATGGGCCTGTAATTGCCACAAAAGCCGATGTTTGCTGGATTTATATACTTTAAAATCGTGGTTTTAAAGAGTGACCCAGGAGACGTCACCATGGCAACGAGCTACAAAGAAAAGTTGATTGACCCTTAAATACAAGTACCGGAGGGCTTATTGTCTAACGCACTCGCAATCACGATCGTTTTCATTTTGAAAATCGAACGCTCGTCTGCATACAATATGAAAACAATTGCTCCATTTTGAAGCCGATTGCGAGTGCGTTAGACAATAGCCCCTCTGGGCGACCGAGCTCTGCTCGGGTGTATGTAGACGACACGATTAAAACACAATTGGATAGTGTCGTCTATATAATGTCAAGTAACTCGGAACCTGATTTTTCAGCGTAACCGGATTTTTTCCGAAGATGACGACTTGACGGATCGATTTATTGACCCGTAAAAGCCCTATTCCGCAAATTCCGCAACGCGGATATGCAAGGCGGTTCCCTGATGTGCGTACACCAAGCCGAAGGACAAAGCTAGCCGCCACTCGATTTTACTAATCACTTTACACCTGTAGTTCTCCCCTGCACTTGCTACTTCACAGAGTGTAGACAAGCCTTAACAAGAAATGAGGCCGTGGAATGTGAAGTGAGCGCAAAGTCCTCATCTTAAAATAATTGGCTAAGTAAAGTTTTGGAAGAGATTTAAATTATATTTTTTTTCGATAGTCGTCATCCTAAAGATCAAGGAACATAATATAAAAGTTCGTTGTAGCTTTGATCAATGTTTTTATGACGTATTAAAAAAAAACTACTTCTAGATCTCGTTCAAACCAATTTTCGGTGGAAGTTTGCATGGTAATGTACATCATATATTTTTTTTAGTTCTATCATTCTCTTATTTTAGATGTTACAGGGGGGGGGGACACACATTTCAACACTTTGAAAGTGTCTCTCGCGCAAAATGTTCAGTTTAGCAAAAAATTATGTTAGTAAACTCAATATCATTTTTGAAGACCTATCCATAGATACCCCACACGTATGGGTTTGATAAAAAAAATTTTTTTAGTTTCAGTTCTAAGTATGGGGAACCCCCAAAATTTATGTTTTTTTTTCTATTTTTGTGTAAAAATCTTAATGCGGTTCACAGAATACATCTACTTACCAAGTTTCAACAGTGTAGTTCTTATGGTTTCGGAAAAAAGTGACTGTGACATACGGACGGACAGACAGACAGACATGACGAATCTATAAGGGTTCCGTTTTTTGCCATTTGGCTACGGAACCCTAAAAAACTGTCTCTTCTATATTTGTCATTGTCAAGTCAAGTCAAAGTAAACAAACGATTCAATTCAACGGCTCTTTTCTATTTGCTTGCGTTTCATGTAATCAGTGTTTTTAGAAATATTTTTAACGACCTCAGAACTAACCCCGGACTTTCAATTTTGCCGCTTAACAATACGACCTTTGCACGATATTTGGACTACGATTTATTTTCGACTCCTTTGACACTGCTTCTTGGACACCGATTTCACGACGACTCTTGCCCTGCTTTTTGATAGCCACGAGAGCACGTTTGAATGGTACAATCCACGCATTGAATTCAGGCAATCCGGCAAAATTGAAAGTCCGGTGTTAGTTCTGAAGTCGTTAATAATATTTCTAAAAACACTGACCACATGAAACGAAAGCAAACAGAAAAGAGCCGTTGAATTGAATCGTTTGTTTACTTTGATTCGACTTGACAATGACAGATATAGAAGTGACAGTTTTTTTTCTTTTTCATTAAGTACAAAGGCAACAAGCTTGTCGGCCATTAAAGTTTACAAATGTCAACTCGATAGCTAAAAAAAAATTCTAAAATATTAGAGGAAGTAATAATAATAATATTCTTTATTTGAATAGTTCCTGATTCGCCGGATTCTTGATTCGCCGGATTCTTGTTTCGCCGGATTCTTGTTTTGTCGGATTCTTGATTCGCCGGATTCTTGATTCGCCACTTGTTTTTGATTAAGAACTACTATAGAAATATCGCGGCTTTACCTATCTATTAAATAAAAGGCAGACACTTCGTTACATTAATTAAAATATTTATTTGTTATTCATTTATTTAAATACCTAATGAGGTAACATTTAATTAAGATAATTGGCATAACCTGCTCAAACATTCTACGACTGTTATTCTTCCTTCGACGTAGTCATTGACTATGTTCCTTTCTTGTCGATATCTTGATATATTAATTCGACGCACCCGTGTTACATCGGGGCAATGTAGCTGCATTTTTCTTATAATAACATCTTGCTGCTGTGCTTCGGCTCTGAGTAATTGTATAAATTGAAAGACGGACGGTTTTTTAGGGATCCTATGGTTTATCCTGTTATTCCATCCCTCGACGGCGTTATTGGTTCGGAATTCTTCCTCACTAACGCAAAACAATGAGCTCGTAATTTTACGCATCCAGAAGTCCATGAAGTAATTATGGAATTGGACTATGGGATTCCAGTTTGATAACGATACCGCAATCTCCATATAAGCTCCTGGAATAGCTTCCTTGGGCAATAATGCCAGGCGTGTGCATAATTTAGTATACACTGTTCCTTCTTCAGTCTCTACCAGACCTAATTGCTTCGCCCTTCTCCACAGAGCTTTCTTGAAGTGAAAATAACATCCACTCACCATAACACCTGGATGTTCTGCTTGCAAACCATTTATTGTGGCGATTTCAAAATCGCATTTATATTTTTTTACATCGAGGGCAAATCTGTGCTTTAATATGGAAAATAATCTCTTATATGTTCTTTCTTCTTTATTGGGAAGGAGTGCATATATTATTGGCACAAAACACGTTTTTTCCGGTGACTTGTTTAAGTTTGCTAGCAAAATATATAACTGCAAAAACGGCGGTGGTGCGACTTTAAAAGTGCCATCTCCAAAATACTCCGTTTCTTTAGACATAACATCTAAAGCAGCTGACGAAGCAAATATCAATATTTTGTCACTGCTACCGTCGTTGCAAATTAAAAAGCTCTCAGATAGCACATCCGGAACGACCACTTCCTCTAAAGTTTTAAATGTACATTTTCCGACTCCAAGCGACTTATTGCGTGCATTATATAAGCATGTTTTATGTTTTTTCCAGCTAGGTATAAGGGAAAAATCGAACTCAGCATCACACTCTTCCACCAAATCTTGAAGAGTATTTTCATATATTGGCTTTACTGGACCCAAATACTCGCATACCTTCCGTTTCAACACGTTTATGTGAACCTCGACCTCTCTTCTCATGAATTCTGGCTGACAACTATGGTTGGATTCTCTAATTACTTTGTCGTTTTTATCTAACGTAATTGAAGTTGAGCACAAAAGCCTGTTCGAACACCTAAAATTTCTTGAACCACTTTTATTCTCTTTTTCGAAATTGTATTTAAATCCTCCCCTTAGTAAGATACTCTTTGGACGCCTTTCACTGTCGATAAAGACTTTCTTGTTAGTTTCGTCAATTTCCATTTTCAATCAAAACTTGTATTAAATTTATGAAACGTATTTTACTTCACCAAGACTTTGAAAAGAAATGACATGAAAACAAATGAATATGAATCTTAGACAGCGAGTTAAGTATTTAAATAGTGTCCAAGTGGCCAGTAGGTACATCAGATTGTTCGTACAATGATAAGAACCTCTTTAGAATATTTTGATCGTAGGTGCCGACTGTCGGTAGTAGGCACTTATCTACATACACACATACTTAATCATGAGTACGTGCATATTAAAAAGAAATCAATAGCAATTCATACGATAAGAAAATATCACCATACGTTTCCTTTACAATGGTGATTTTTTTGTATATTAATATTTCCGACGAATCAAGAATCCGGCGAATCCGACAAAACAAGAATCCGGCGAAACAAGAATCCGGCGAATCAAGAATCCGGCGAATCAGGAACTATTCAAAATAAAAGAGCCGCAATTCCTTAATCTTTAGGATGACGACTATCGAAAAAAAAAATTTACATCTCTTCCAAAAACTTTACATAGCCTATTATTTAATGTAAAAAATTACAGATCTAAAAAGGTATCAGATAGTACAACAAAAATATAAAAGTATTTTTTTGGGAAATGTATTACGTTTTGTAAAAATTCTCCATACAAAACTTGTTGTTTATGATGTATTAGATTAATATCTAGACACGCGGGAGCGTGTCAAGCCAAGTTCAAGAAACAGAACTGGCGAGCCGCACCGTGTGTAATATTACACGAACCATTTGGAGCCACTTTTGACCCCCTCATAAATCAAAAACTATTTTACATAAACGTATCAAATTTGGCTCATATATTGAGACTTGCGAGATACATATGTGTTCTAAATTTCATAAGCTTATCTCAAACGGTTATTTAGATATTAATGTCCAAAATTCCTCATTTTTATCATTGACTGACCTATAGACCAAAACTCTAACCCAGTTCCAGATGGCCTAGAGAGTTAAAATTTGGTATGCAGATAGGTAATTAGATGAATACAAAGGAATAAATAAAAAACTGGCAATTTTTAAATAATTAGATTCTATTATGAACGCTTAACATATTACCTAATATTACTTAGGGTACCTACGTTATTAACTGGGATTAATTATTATTTTTATATTTAGCGCACATCAATAGTGTAAAATCATTACCTACTCATAAATAATGATAAAATAATAGGCATTTAGATTTTTGGTATATACACGACGCGCGCGCGCCGAGTGACGCCAGAGCGGCGCGGGCGGGGTGGGTGGGGCGCTGTGACAACCGAATCGAACCGTTGACGCGAACGTGGCCGAGCGAGCGGCAGCCGCGCTCATAAGCGCGAGCGCCGTCTTGCTGTCCGGTTGTCTCTCGATATCTGACCTATAAGGTTGCGATTTATGCTGCGAAATATCTTAAGGAAAACTTATAATTTGTAGTAATATTATTATTACAATTTCTTTAATAAGTAGGTACGTACGTATAGTATTATAGTATAGGCAAGTAGACTAGTTTTGAATTTGTCCTTTTAAAAGGACCCACGGCGTTACGAGGATATGTACTTACCTACAAAAAGTAATGATATCCCACCAAAAACATAAATGTAAAAAAGGAGAGCCAAGTTCACTACAAAAATTATTCTCTGCTGTGGGCTTCGCCGCAAAAAGAATGGAGATCAGAGATTGAGTGCCAAGTTCTATGCAAAATCCAAATATGTAGTCTAAAGGCTGACTTGGCTGGTTTTACATATTGGGATTTTGCATAGAACTTGGCACTCAATCTCTGATCACCATTCTTTTTGCGGCGAAGCCCACAGCAGAGAATAATTTTTGTATTGAACTTGGCTCTCCTTTTTTACATTTATGTTTTTGGTGGGATTATAATATACTGCAACTAGGCCGCGTGTGTGTTATTTAACTAGTCTGGAACGAATAGTGGTTTTAGTAAGAAAACTATGCTAAGAAATGTGCCGCGAAGCTCAGTACTAAATGCTCGGAAATGTTCACCTTAAGTTGCTGATATAAATGAACAGAAATAGCACGGGGAATTCTTCTTTCCAGGCCAACGCGAAATTTAAAAAAGGCATTTAAGTTCTAATGGCATGGGTCGCAAAAAATCAGAAATTTCATTAAATTTTACATTTAAAACCATATTTGGACTATTTTCTATTATTTTTTTGGACGACACGTTGGCCTAGTTGGGACCCTGCCTCCGAAGCCAGCGGTCCTGGGTTCAAATCCCGGTAAGGGCAAATATTTGTGTGATGAGCGCGAATATATGTTCCTGAGTCTTGGATGTTTCCTATACATTTAAGTAAGTATTTCTCTATTTAAGTATGTTTATCGTTGTCTAGTACCCATAGTACAAGCCTAGAGCTTAGTTTGGGACTAGGTCAATTTGTGTGAGATTGTCCCCTGATATTATTATAATTTCACGATTTGTGAATACTTTAAGTAAACAAATCACTTGCCAGTAGAATAACGTACCTAAGTGTCCTTCATATGTTGAAAACAAAACTAGATTAATGTCGGGTTTCATGAACTATTTTATTTCTAACACTTTGTTTCTTGAAGAGATTTTACTCTTATTAGTAAATCCTATCGATTAGTATAATAAACAGTGTTTTATTTTTGGCATTTTTAATTCGTTCCCCGGCCCAGAAAAAAATAAAAGAATGATCCTTTAATTAAAATTAGCTATTTTAAGGATTATTGCTTATTATCAATATTGTTATTCATATGACATGAGTGACATGACGTGTAATGTGACACTTACTTAGTAAAATAAATATCACCCATAGTTCATTCATTCAAGTTTCAGTAGAAATATATTATATCACCTTATTACATCAGAACGAAATAAATAGTTTCGGATAGACAGATACCCTTTCGGCGTTGGTCTAGGCTCGGTGATAACTGATACCTGGTAATTATAAAACGAATTGGCTAGAAGTCCCACAAAATATTATCTTGCATTCTAGTAAGTTACAAATAAATAAAAACAGTTTCGCCTTCAATATATGTAGCTATACTTCGTTATTTTCCTTTTTTTAATAACTGTCAAATTCGTACACGTTTTCTTTGATAATATAGATAATAACTGAACGTGCACAAATATTATAATTCTTGTTACTAAGTAATAACTTGAAGAAGAGTTTTCTTTAAATTTCTAATTTTAATAACGGTTACGTATTGTAATCCTAGAAAAATACGAAGTACAGAACAAGTTCGAACAAAAGAAATTTGGTGTTGAATGTTCATTACCTGAGGAAAAACTTCCTCTCAGCGGCAAGCGCAGCACCGATGTCTTTCCTCCCGTCGATGTCCTTCTGCGAGCGGTTGACGACGCCGATGTAGCCGCGCCGCAGGGGCAGCAGCTTGTTCTCGAGCACGTCTCGCGCGTCTGTCCCCTCGTCCATCAGGTCAAGCTTGGTGATTACGCCGATCGTGCGAAGACCTGCCAAACAATCGCTCCTTGTCTACTTGTAAGGTCCGCTTTAAATACTACTGTATTAGTCAAAGTTAAAACCACTTTCACCCATAGCCTAAATCTAAACTCGCTTGGAGAAACACTAGTTTCTACCCCAGTATAAACGAAGACAAATGAGCAAAATTGTACGACAGTGATATTAAACAAGTAATTTTATCCAAGCACTTGAGTAACAATAATTACCACCTTAAAGCTTAATATTTCAAAAACAGCAAAAAAAGCTATCCAATCGCACCCTACAGTAAAAACAAATATCTCCGTCTTACGTGCAACGAAAAATAAAATATTTGTCATGACTGTTGTTTACTACTTTGATGGCGTGATTAACATATTACCGTATGTAACCGTGCCAAATTACAGTTTTGTACAGGGTGGGCCATTGCAAAATGCAATCATAAAAATTATAATTGCAGTCGCGGCTCTCTTCCAGACTTATTTGTAAAAATTGTAAAACCTCTGTTCAAATTTGCAGAGATAGTTTGTTTTTTTTTGTCAAACTCTTTAACTCTGATGTCGTTGACGAATTATTCGAGTACACTACTCTTCAAGCAAAAGAAGTTTGCTGGACTAAGTCAGGGCTCCTTTGAGGGCAAGAAATATCGCCTCGATATAAATTTCTGAGGCAACCGATTGTATTCAAAAAATGCTAATATGCAAAGCGCTCGATGCTCTCCCGTGTAAGGCACCATAAATAACTAATTTTTAAAAAATATATATTAGACAATGACACCTTTCTCGTTTGTCTAGGTTATTTTTCTCACGAAAGTGGTCGAGACGAAAAGATAGTTTATTACTGGCCCACCCTGTAGTACCAAGATTCTCTGAGTTATACCGCGGAGGGTCGGACAGGAGGACATAGCTAAACTATAAGGGTGACTTGACGGAACTCTAAAACTTCATTAATGAGCCACGATGTCAGGGATTAAAAACACTACATTTGAATTTGTGTTAAAACATTTAAAAAAATCAGAGTACAGAGGTTGTCATTTTGCTAAACACGATTTAAAGTAGTACCTTAGTGCACGGTATATCTACTGTCAGATTTACGATCACCGATAAGAAGCCGTAATTGTCACCCGTTTTTTGATAACAACCTCCAATTCTTAATTTATTTATTTAATCTTTACTGCACAGAAACACAAAATTTGAGTACATAAAGTGAACTTAATGCCTAATGGCATTCTCTACCAGTTGAATTATCGGTAGGTTGTGGACATTTGGTAGCCATATAATAATATAGGACGAAGAATTGCGTCACCAGCTGGTAGAACACTACACTATTGCATGGCTATGTACAAAAAGAGCTCGGATAACAACGGGCTAATAATATTTATACTGACAAATTGATGTATACAATCAAAAATTCGCAAGAACATTTTGATCATTGCCAACAACACTGCGAAGAATGTTCAGCTCGATTTCGGCTTGTGTACAATACACGATAGTGTCTGTCGTGTATAAGGATGTATAATACAAGAAAATAGTATATTTCAAAATGATCACAAGGTAAATACGTATTGATTTAAATAATAATTTTAATGATACAAAAACAATCCTCTATTTCGTCGCAATCGGTTAAAAGGGTTATTGTATGTGAGAAGGCGTAGCGGTTTCGTGGCTACGCATCGTTTAAGGGAATGCTAGCGGGGTTATACTTCTATTGACCAAACCCTTAGTTTTGCACTCGGTGATGGAATTCGATCATTAATCAGTCATAATTACAACATCACTTATTAAATTCTTTTCTCATGCGATTTATAAACCAATAACTTATGAAAATCACAAGTCAATCAATTATTCTTGCATTGACTTGAGATAATATCGCATACCTTGTGGGTCAACTTCTTTAGCAAGTTTGAGGGCATCGCTGTTGGCCAGATCAGTGTTGGCTGGAGTGACAGCGAGGATGAGGCAGGACTCCCGTCGGATGAACTGGAATATCATGCCCTTGATCTGGGCTTCGATGTCGACGGGCTGGTCGCCGATTGGCACCTTCGTCAGCCCGGGCAAGTCGATCAGCGTCAAGTTAAGTACTGGAAATTACACAAGTCGTCAATTCTATATTCTTATCAAGTTTAGACTCTTTTTTGGTTTTGACTCTGAGTTAAAACCAAAAAAGAGTCTAACTAATTTAAAAACCTAGACAGAAATAATTCCTTAATTCAATTTGAAGGTACACAAAATAAGCGAGTGCGCAATATGTAGTTGCCCTTGTAAGGCAATTTCAACAAAAGAAAGTCGAATACTTAATTTACATTTACAAGTGTAATAACCCTCCTTCGGGCAGTCGGGTGACCAAAGCATCATCAAATTATCATCATTACGACATACGAGTAATCAGCCGAAAGATTTCTACAGCTAGTTAAAGGATCGCCGAGGAGGACAGCTGTAATAATAGTTTATGTAACTGAAACATAATGAAAGTCCTTAACCTCGTGAGATACGGTGTGCCTGTGCCTTAGGAAGTACATAATCAAGACAATTAAGTTTAAACTATATCGTAATGATGATAAAGTTCATTTTCACTTCTCATGCTCGTAAAGTTGTTCTTTATGTCGAGAGAAGGCTGCATAAAATGGATTTTTATGCTCTTGTGCATATTTCTTCTTTGAAGACTAAGGCAATTGGACCGTACACCCACATACACAATACACCTTCATTTAACTGATATATTTTAAGTTAATTATACATCAAACAAAACTAGAAACTAGCTAAATTTATTGTATTACGTTTGAAAATTCAATAAGTTATTCATAAGTAATTAAACAATGTCTTTTAGTAGTGATAGTGACGATGAACATAATGATTTCGCCTTAATGGAAAGAAGTGCGCAAAAAGTAATTGAGTAGATATTGCCGCCTCAATCGAAGAAAATCTCTCTCAGCACATACGAAAGCTATATTTAAGTTAGAAGAACCAATTCGCGGAGTGTGTTTGCTATTTTGACGAAATGTCGAAGAAATTACAGCCTCCCACCGTCTGGAGCATTTATTAATTGCTAAAATCTACCGTGCAGTTGAAGCATGACATGAATATAAAACCTATTCTAAGCTAACAACTTTTCTAAAGAGACTTTCCACCGGATACAAAGCTAAAAAATCTAAAGTTCTCTCAGCAATCCAGGTGGAAACATTATGAAATAACGCTCCCTTCGAAAAATATTAGGCCACAAAAGTAGGCCTTTTTTGTATTAAAATGCTTTAGCACATATTATTTGATTGTTTGGTAACATGTACATTTTTGAAAATGGTTTATTCCACCTGATTTTTATAATACATAATGTACTAATTTCATCATTCCTCATTCCTAAAATGAACAAATGTCATATTGACCTTGACCTAAAACGTCTCATGTTCGAAATGCCTAATATTGAAATGTACGGTCCTTAAAATGCCGAATCACAGATACGACAAAATCTCAAAATAGCTTAAACTGCAAACTCCAGAATGCCAAAATGACACAGTTTCAAAATACCTAAATGGTTTGCTTTATCTTTATAGAATTGGTACTTCAATGTTAGTGGCCAGCACTAAAGAAAATAGTAAAGCAAATTATAGATGAAGGTTAATTAGCCTATTTGAAATTTAGGTATTCTGGCATCTTGTTGTTTTGAACATACGGTGTCCAGCGATAAAGCTGTTGTGACGTATTTCTATTATGAGAATAAGACATTTTTAAAATTCAGCCGTATTAAAATTAAGGTGTTATGAGACAAAAAGTTAGGCATTCTGGGATTTACGTAGGTGGAATAAGCCCTACTCACATTTTTACTATCATCAATATTTTTGCTGTAGGTACCCATTAATTTGGCATCAGCGGTGCATGTCGAGGTACAGAACTTGCCAATATTACCATGGACGATGTGAAGACAGTTACCTAATTACAAGCAATAAACCTGCCCAATACTAAAACTAATATAGAAAGGTCGTTTGTGGAAAAAGGAGAGTATTTAAATATAGTAAAAAAAATACCAAGCCTTACGGCCTCAAAATATTAGCAAAAATAGATTTTTTCTTAATTACCAAAACGGTAAATGTACAAGGCTAGTTATCGGCCGGAAGAAGTTTGCAGCATTGCCTTAAAGAAAAAGCGACTTTTTAAACGTGAAAAATCCCGAAAGCTCTACTGGGCATTGCTTCAGGAGGACATCAGCCACCTTCTTAGCTGATTCAGGAGCTAACATTATAACCTTAAAACAGCACGGAGGCTGGAAGTCCGACCAGGGTGCAGAGGTCTATATAGAGAACTCTATAGAAAATAAATGCTAGATATCAGACTGTATTACAGATGCCATAATTTTGGCCCCGAATGAGTCAGTTCCTTCCACATCCAGGGACTGGAAGATAAATCAAATATCCGACCTCTATCTTCATCTGATAATAACCTGTTTACGATTACGTCGTCACAAACGAATACTGTATAAATGCCAGGAAAGAACATACATTACCTACACATTCAAAATTGTTCGAACTTTTCTTTTAATTTCAATTAATTTTACATTTTTATGCGTGAACGTAACATTTTAATTACATTATAATTTATAAAATTTATAAAATTTTCTTGTATATGCTTAATCCTTGTTTTATTTCCTAGCAATCTAAGTGAAAATCAGAGTGTAAAACTCGAGTATAAAACCCATTTTATACTCTTTTTGTACATTTTGTATTTCTATTGTTTTAAATTTAAATTTAAATTTTACAGCAAAGATTTTAATTTTCTAGCTGGTTGATTCAAATTCTAAAAAACTTGCAAAAATCTCCCTGTTTGTAGTATGGTGGGCCCTAAGAGGTTAAAATACTAATGTGATTTTATAATAAAATCGCAACAAACAAAAGACGATAAAAATGTTCCAAATTCTGAAATTAAACTCACATTACTCATAAATTCATAACAGTCATAACTTTACCAAAAAGGACCAAGCGTCTCGCTTGTAAAAGATCTTTCCCGAAGATGACAATTTGACAGATCTATTTTCCGCCCCCGTAAACCTTTAAAGCCGTTTTCTTCGAAATCGTTAGAGCCGTTTTCAAGAACGTGATGACAAATACATATCGAAGATAGGTTATACGCGCTCTGAAAGTGGCCAACTAAAACTAAGCCAATTGGAAAACTTCAATTGAGTCTCACGTCGTCAACGGATGCGTGAAAAATTTAGTGTACCTACTGCGCGTAAGATTACGCGACCGAAACAACAAACATGCCAGAGTGCGTACTAAAATTTTGCAAAAACGTGTAATAACGTATCATTCGTAAGTAATGTACTTTTTCATTAATTCATTTTTTTTGAAATTATTTTGATAAAATATTGCATCAGATTATATCTAGTATAACAAATGTATACCTGATTAGCGAGTGCGACAGAACGGCAATATCTTTGCCGATCTAAGAATAAAATAAACAGTGGAGAGAGACAGTCATAAGTTTAAAAGCTGCGTCCGTGCGATTTTTCGTGGTGTTCTCACAAAAGGGTAAATGACACAGATTTTCATATATCAAGGTTAAACGGAACCTCTCAAATGACGTACGTACGTGGAAAAATAAGAACGTGATAACGTGATAGTAATCGGTGAGAAGATCCCGGCTTTTCGACGGCACTTTTTGATTTTTTTTATTTAGCAAATGAATTTTTTTTTTTATTTAGTACTCAAATAAAACTCCTTTATTTTTTTACATAATTTTGACTATACTTTGTACAGACTAGTCATCTGAAAGGCCGAATCTTAAGTACCCAAAACCGAGGTGCATGCATGACTTGATGAATTAATGTGGAAGGAGCAGGATCGTAGCATGTGGACAGAAGTGGTCTCTGTCTACCCCTATGGGAAACAGGCGTGATTAAATGTATGTATGTATGTATGTATTTATTGAAATGCGAAGTCTGATTTTCAGGGTTCTTCTTAGGTACCTACTTAATTGTTGGTAGCTCAGAGTTCAGTAGAAAGATACGATCAATATTATTGTTACCTAAAATCCATTCCTTGTTGATATAACGGGTAAGAACAATACAATACAAGCACGACTCATGATGATCCATTTGCCCGCTGAGCTCGTCAGCAAAACTCGATTACACATACTATATTTGTTTTGAGAATTTGAGCGGTTGGTTTTTGGGTATGAATGTATTGTTTGACGTTTATCTTTGTGTCAAACCGTTATTGTAATAGAACGACTCTGTAAGTGCGTGAAATCTTTTTATCTTATCTGCGTTATCAATCAGATTTATGAACTTATGTTTTTTTTGTAGAATATATAGAATGGGGCATTTAATACGATTTTTTTATGTACGCTGAGTATTCAGGTCGAGACGATCCGTAATGACCATATTTCACATGCATGGGGCGCGTGAGGCATGAGGGCGGCTCGCCGCATTCCCTGAATGCGATCACGCTACGCATGTCCTGTTGCAGACCGCCCTGCCCTCTGCATATATCGAGTTCTTAAATGCCTAGGACTAATGTTTTTAATAATAATAAAAAACCGGCCAAGTGCATGTCGGACCACGCACAGTGAAGGGTTCCGTAGCTGGGATGAACGTTCATGTTTGAAATTCTTTTTTTTTATTATTATTAAAGTCTCAAAAACTACACAGCGAATCGTGTTCAAAACAATTTTGGTTGGAAGTATTTCGTATGTTCTACTACAGTAATTTTTATTAGAATGTTCTATTTAACAGTTCAAAAGCTACCCACCCGGACAGATTTTTTACGACTTTAGAAGCGTATATCTCGCCAACTGTTCACTTACGTAAAAAGTCACTTAAAAACCTCGGTATCATTTTGGAAGCCCTATCTAAAAATACCTTACAAGCAGATGTAACTCAAAAAAAATTTTTTCGTCCTCTAGTTACATGTATGGAGTGCCACCCCTAAATATATATATTTTTTTAATTTTACTACATCATTGTATAGCGGTTCATAGAATACATCTATCCTCTAAATTTCATTTATATAGTGCCAATAGGCTCTGAGTAAAATGGCTGTGACATACAGACGGACAGACGGACGGACGGACGGACAGACGGACAGACGGACATTACGAAATTATAAGGGTTCCGTTTTTGCCATTCGGCTCCGGAACTTACTCGTGCGATACATAACCGTGATGTTGCATTGGAGACACCAATTTTAATGATAAATTATTTAAATTTGTAACAATTATTAATGTTGGCCTTAACTTGGCAACGTCGTCATTTTACGTTCTACTGAAAAATTAGCTTATCTAAGAATTGGAAAAAACCTGACAAGGGCTAGTAAAACTCGCCTAATTAAAATACTTACTTTCATACATAAATAACATCACGCCCACATTCCCAGAGTAGGGTAGGCAGACCTACAGAAATATATTTATAATTCTATAACCACATTTTGCACAATCTAGTCAAGAAAATACTAATATTGTTTAAATTAATGAAACCACAATTTTATTTAAATTAAACATGGTTTTCGGAAATAATCTTTAAAATATAATACACTTAAAAAAACTGCTCTCTTTATATTTTTCCGTGTGGTTGCCGGGTTAGAATAGTGCCACTCCATGTCTTCCCGTGGATGTCGTAAGAGCCGACTAAGGGAATAAGGGCTAGTAGTACTGTTAGGCGATGGGCTTGCAACCTATCACTAATACACTGGTAAACATCGTAGCCTGTTTGTGCAAAATGTGGTTACAGAATTATCAACAAGTATTTTAGAGTTGTTGGTAATTCTGAAGCTCTGCCTACCCCATTCTGGGAATGAAGGCGTGACTTTATGTATGTATGTATGTATGTACAAACACAAAATAACGAAAATATTTCGGAAGGTGGTCATGGTCAGGTTCAATGGTCTATTATTTGCTCTCGAAACTGAAGGCAGACTTAAGGGGAAGAGGATTTTCTTGTGATTGAAATTTCTTAATATCAATTATAGGTGTCGTTTTTATGGTTTCGGAGCAAATCATCTGTAATAGACGGACCAGAAGACAGCGACACAAGTGAAAGTGATCCTATAAGGGTAAAAAAAATCCGTTTTAGGTATGGAAAATGGTACGAGCGGCGTTATACTAATAAGTTTTTAAATTTGTATTTGTCGCCATCTCGATCGTCGTCAATCGGTACCTAGGTGACCGCGGGTGGCGCGACGAGACGGGAGGAGTAGTCATCGCAAACTGCCTGGCTGACTGATCGATCAACGCACAGTTGGTCTTCTGGTCCGTCTGTTACAGATGATTTGCTCCGAAACCATAAAAACGACAGCCATAATTGATATTAAGAAATTTCAATCCCGTCGCACCCCAACATGGGATAATGGTATACGAGGGTCAAACTGAAAGTTTCGGGAATAGAAAAAAATATGCAGTTAAATTGAATAAAAGTATTTTATTGTTTTTCAAAGTATTCTCCTTTATATTTTATGCACTTTTCCATGCGATCAAACCAGTCATTAAAGCACTTATTCAAGTCTGAAGTAGGGGTCGATAAAATGGCCATTTTAAAAGCCTCCACTGCTGCTTCCGGCGTCTGAAACCGCTGACCACGCAACTTATCCTTAATTTTGGGGAACGTGAAAAAGTCATTGGGGCTTAAGTCGGGGCTGTATGGAGGATGGTCCAGTAATTCGACTCTTTCACCGTCCAGGTAGGTACTCAGTTGTTTTCCGAGCGGTGTGAGGGCTGGAATTGTCGTGGTGAAGGATAATGCGGCGACTAGGGTTTTTTTTCGGAGTTCAGCAAAGATACTCGGCAAACAAATAGTGGTGTACCAATCGGCATTGACCGTTCTACGATCTTCAAGAGGAATAGTAGCCACGTGACCCGATTTGGAGACAAACGTAGCCACCATCTTTTTGGCCGTGCTGCGAGAACGAATAACTTTTGTCGGCTTGAGCTCATCTTCGTAGACCCATACTCGAGATTGGTTTTTATTTTCAGGCTCATATGCATATATCCAACACTCGTCACCGGATACAATGCTAAAAACTGCATTTGAGCTTCCTCCGTTGAATTTACTCAAAGTTCTGAGGCACCAATTGACACGAGTCGTTTTCTGCTCCTCAGACAATAAGTGAGGGATCCAACGGGAAAACAACTTTCGCACGCCTAATTGTTCCTGTAATATGATTTGTATCTGACTCATTCCAATGCCCAAACACTCTTGAATCTCCCGATATGACACATGTCGGTCTTCCTTTATCAGCTGACGCACAGCATCGACGTTTTCTTGCGTGACTGCCGATTTTGGTCGACCTTCACGCACGTCGTCCGTGAGGGATAGACGGCCACTTTGAAATTCTGCATACCACCTGTATGTTGTCGTCTTTGAAGGTGCTTCATTACTAAAAGCAACAATCACGGGACAATTACATTTTCAGCAGCGACTCGACGACTTCAAAAAACAATTAAAACCGAACCATCGCATTTTTTTTCTATGTGGCCAGTGTGTTAAAATAATGAAACTTTAGAGATTATAAAAAGGTATGACATGTGTCAAAAATATGTTTCTAAGTATTAGATTCCCGAAACTTTCAGTGCACCCCTCGTAACTCGTCCGCCACGATGCATTTTTAAATAGGATATTTCGTTATCAGCGACCTGATAAACAATATTCATGATGTTTATCAGACTTTGTCAACCCTTTTCTCACTTTGAGGGGTTGTATTAAAATTTATCGATAGGACTCCTGTCAAGTTTCGAATAAAATAGTAAAACTAAACTTGTTTCCCCATAAAAACTGTGGAGCCCTGTTTCACCCACTTAGGGAATGAATTTCCAAAAATCCTTTCTTAGTTTACCCCTAGACTTAGACCCAGCGGTTTGGGTTGTACGTTGATATGTCAGTCAGTCACTCAGTCAGTCTCTTCTTTTATAGGTATACTAACTTTCCGCCCGCGACTTCGTCTGCGGTGAGTCAGAATAAAATTGCCAGATAAAGTATATTCACTGCCCTTCTGATACAATTACGTCTTTTTGTAGTCGCTCGTTTAAAAATAAAACGTTTTATTTTATAAGCTTTCCGCCCGCGACTTCGTCTGCGGTGAGTCAGAATAAAATTGCCAGATAAAGTATATTCACTGCCCTTCTGATACAATTACGTCTTTTTGTAGTCGCTCGTTTAAAAATAAAACGTTTTATTTTATATTACTCTTGAAAGAGCGACATATATATAATTGTACACAATATAGAACTTTCTAGATTATTCCAGAAAGTTATAGAACTTTCTAGATCATTCCAGCCATTTCCAGAACTTTCTAGAACATTCCAGATCGAATACATTTTAGAATTTTCTAGAACATTCTCTTTAATCAGAATCTAGGGATATATTTGAGAACTTTCCAGATAATTCTAGAAATTTTCTAGAACCATCCAGATCATTATAGATCAATGATAGTCTCACATTTTTGAAGTTAACTTTTTTCAACCCCCGTATTTTTCACACCCTTATAGTTATTGACTTGCAACCACCATAGTGCACAATGGGAGCCTTGTACCTATTGCCACATACAAACACTATGCGTCTGCGATATGTAGTTTTGGCTACAAAGTGAAATATAGGGACACACACCTCAATTTTTATATATATAAAGATATACTAGCGGCCCGCCAGCGGCCTCGTCCCGCTGCAAATTTCTGACTTTTCCGGTAGATTTGTTTTTTTCTGTCATAAAAACCTTGTCTTGACAAATAACGAACACAACAAAAAAAGAATTATCCAATTTGTGCAGTCGTTCGGAATTTATGCACGTATATACATTTCGGTGATTCATTTTTATATAATATAGACATTTAGATAATTAAATGTAAGGTTTTATTAAAAGTTCTTTCATATTGATTTTAATTAAATTCAATTTTTGAAGTTGCGTTTCTGACTTTAGTTTAGTTCGAATACGAATTTCCGCCCGCTTCCTTTGTGATGATTTTTTTCAGTTTTTTTTTTTAATACGTTCCTAGTTGATATGCATTTTTGGAGAGCTAAGAAAACAGTTAATGTTTGAAAATAATCTGCAAGCCAAGTATCGAAGCGTTTTTTTTGTTTTTAAGGCATTTTAGTGGAAAGCTATCGCAAAAAACTGTTGAAAAATTTCGTTTTCAGTCTCGCTTTTTAAAATTTGAACCGATAATTACTGTTTTAATATTGAGAAATAACCAGTGTTTAATCGTTTTTGTAAATCAGAAAAAAAAGATTTGAATCGATACTTTTTTTTGTAATAAATTTTTCAAGTTGAATTTCTGACTAATTTAAATAAAAACTAAAAAACGCTATAACTCAAAAATGGTTCACTGTTGCATGATGCATATGAGGGTCAAAATTATCGCAAATAGTCACCCCTATCACCACCTAACGGGAATAGGTCGACTTACCAATAACCCTGAATAATCGACGTGAAATTGTCTTAGTTAATGTTCGTGTATCGTGTTATTCATTGCGAACTTTAAGCACGACAAACAGACATCTGTTGAGATGTCCGTGGAGAGAAAAAAATCGCCAAATTATTGTTACGAGTAGGTATGGTTAGGTAGGTAGGTAGATAAAAATCGACGCACCGGCTCAAGGACATGCCTATTGTTAACGAGTTCAATCGAGTTCAAGGCCAAGGCCGTCGCTATTGTAATGCAAGGCCGCAATGAGAAGAACCTTCCATTATCGAACGTCCCCGGCGGGTCAAGGCCCATCGGTCATTCGAGAAGGCAATCTGGAACGTTCAGCTATTGGGTGTATAAAAAGGTGAGGCGCGCGTGCGGCGATTCATTCCTTACTTGGAGAGCAAATAGTGCGTACCTACGAGTGAACCGAGCGATCACCTTT
Source organism: Acleris holmiana (assembly GCA_949316455.1). Classification (NCBI taxonomy): domain Eukaryota; kingdom Metazoa; phylum Arthropoda; class Insecta; order Lepidoptera; family Tortricidae; genus Acleris; species Acleris holmiana. Next base: position 22,522,197 of record OX438762.1, read on the forward strand.
ATTGTGCGATAATTGTTTGTAACGATTAAGTGACTGTGTTAATTAAGGTCTGCTCTTAATTATCGGTGTGTTCGTGCATTTCTATCAGTTACCTACCCCAACGTAAGTAACATTATATTTCCTGACAAGTTGTTAAAAGTTGTGTTCTTGGCAGTCCCGAGGCAACGGAATACCAGACATCCCTGTCTTACCATTGGGTGAGTAGACACGAAGATTGATAGGCACGGGCGATATGCCCTTATTGGAGCCGGTGATGCGGTCCGTCTCCGCCTCGATTTCACCCCGCACCTCATTGAAGTCCACGAACTTTTTGCCCTTGCAGTGTAGAAACTCCGCGTATTCTGTGAAGAGAGAATGGTATAAAAACTTTCGCGGAATAACAACGAGGAAAACTTCTCTAGTATATTTAACATAGCTTTTACTTCAAATCAATCATTTTTAATCATAAATAACTAGATAAGGTCGTCCAAACAAAAATTTCACATGTCCGGCCAAAAAACAGTACTAGCGCCATCTATCAGATTAGGAACTTTCCAAACTTTGTCGGACTACATGGAACTGTTTTTTTCCTCTTTTATATTAATGGCGGTCTACCGCGATATTCCGCAGTACATGAAACCAAAGAATATAATTACTCATATAGAGAAGAAGGGAAGCTCCATACTACGAAATCGTTACTTTCACGGATACTACTAGCGACACCGTGAGCTGTAAAATAACTAATAAATGGCGTGCTTTTCAAATGGCACCCGGAATGTCAAATCAATTTGTCAACTTTTAATTTTATATGAAGAAGCGAGTACAAAGCTAAAGGACAAGTTAGCAAAAATACTTCAGCTTTATACCCACTTCTTCACATAAGTTAGGTATGGAAAAAATACATACAGAAATCATTTAATATTTATGATTACAAGAACATTTTAATACATAGTAATGTCTTATTGTATACTCGTACCGTAACAAAAAAACACTTTCATAATTCCGGCTTTGGTTTATTACAATACATCCTTTGAAATATGTAAAATGTCGGCGGGTTCCAGGTTTCGACATTATTTGCTACAGGCTGCCAATGTCGAATCCACACACATAGGCGCATGTTTTTACTATAGCGGCTAGGCCGGTTCACCACAAAATATGAGTTGCTCCAGGTTTTGGAAACCAATAGAAGACATTGTTCGTGATGTAGCCTTAGGCTTCATAGAATACGAAACAGCGTTCCCCTTTTTTTTAATCTTAAAATACTATAGAGAATAATTACAAATAAAACGCAAATTATATGAACGCAAATAAAGAAATAAAAGTTAGATTGCCCTAAATAATGACATAGGATACTTTCTATCCTTTTTCTCGGATAAAAATACCTATCCTAGGGTTAGTCCATCTAGTTATACTAATAGTTATACGATATAACAAAACGGTCAAAAAAAATCCAATTAGTTATACTGCTCAGTATGTGTTAATTAGGTAGGTTAGGGTAGGTTCGTTTTTATATCGGGCCCGGAGGGCCACAACAACCCAGAAACAGGAGCTCTGCAGAGCAGAGATCCGTCGACCCTAATGCAGACAGTGCTTTTGGGAATTCTCGACGGAATATAACTAATTGGATTTGTTTTGACCATTTTGTTATATCGTATAACTATTAGTATAACTAGATGGGCTAACCCTAGGATAGGTATTTTTATGCGAGAAAAAGGATAGAAAGTACGAGTATCCTATGTCATTATTTAGAGCAATCTAACTTTTTGACCGACTTCAAAAAAAGGAGGAGATTCACAATTTGTCATGGTTTTTTTATTTTTTTTTATTATGTATGTTCTCCGCGCTGGACTGACTTGTTTTTTTTTTTGTTTCTATGGGTATATTTTCTTGTTGGTCTTTTTCCGCACGTTACAATCTAATTGATGAGATCTTGAAAAATTGACGGAACTGCTCAAATATTATAGGAATACATATAGCTATTTAACTAGTTTGCAGTGACAACTAGCATTTGCATCCAAAAAGTATCATTCGGTGAAGTGGAACTGATGATAAAGACCACTAATGGCCGAGGTGAGCGATTATTACGAAGCACCTGCCCGTGGTCCACCC
>OX438762.1:22524484-22938832 GCA_949316455.1 Acleris holmiana
TAGAAACAGAAATATAAAAATAATTGTACAATTACATTTCAATTAAAACCAACTTTTTCATACCAAAGTTATTTCTTTATAATTAATAAATAATTTAAAAAAACCTAAACGTTGGTACGGTCCTAGTTTTTGTTCCGACCACCACATACAAAAAACTGGTCGAAATCGGTTTATATTTAGAGGGTGGAAACAGTTTACGCCGTTTGTATAAAAAGGCTAGATTTCGCTGTTGGTTCACAGTCCTCTTAAATGATCATTATTAGACCATACCTAAGGGTTCCTAAAAAGCACTATACATACCTAACTTGGCGTGAAAAGGGATTGAAAGCCTCGTATTCCTATCCATCGTTTATATCTACTTGAATAGCGAATGAGACGAACAATGAACGGGACGAATAGCGAATATGCCCAAAAAAGAACGAGACAAATTGCCAATGAGGCCAAAAAAGAAAAAGACCGATAACAAATGTGACTACTGAGAAACTGTGAATGCTACTAAGTAAACACGAGAAAGACAAGCAATGAATAAGCCCAAGGAAGACCGCGACGAAAAACTAATGAGACTTATTCAGAGAGAGATAAGTTACAGAATTTGACCAAGTAAGATAGTGATGGATAGCGAACAAGACGAATAAAGAATGGGTGATGAATACAGAATGAGACGAAATAAGAATTAAACGAAAAACGAATGAGGCGAGACTATAGGATACCCATATTTCCTTATAGTCCATACACGCATAAATCGTTAAGAAAACGTCTGAACACGGGGTCTTCGCTGGATAATCATGCTAACTAGACCAGAGAGACTAAAGAGTGTAAGGCAGTCTTCGGTCGTGGTCCACCTGCTTAGTTGACCTGGGTGGACCACGGGCAGGTGCTTCGTAATAATCGCTCACCTCGGCCATTAGTGGTCTTTATCATCAGTTCCACTTCACCGAATGATACTTTTTGAATGCAAATGCTAGTTGTCACTGAAAATAGTTAAATAGCTATATGTATTCCTATAATATTTGAGCAGTTCCATCAATTTTTTCAAGATCTCATCATTAGATTGTAACGTGTGGAAAATGAGACCAACTAGAAAATATACCCATTGAAACAAAAAAAAAAAGCCAGTCCAGCGCGGAGAACATTCATAATAAAAAAAAAAAAAACCATGACAAATTGTGAATCGACTGTATATCATAGTTTCGACTACGTACTCTCGGAATATCATACTATCGAATGTTCGAATGCTCGACTATTATTGGATCAAATATTCGCTATATCGAAATACTTGTGGCCGAAATAGTTACAATCGACAAACCGTAATCTAGAATTGTATGGTTTCGATCAGTGGTGTATCGAAAGTTTATTGGCTCGAATTATATTGTAACGAATATTCGCTATATCGAAATACTTGTGGCCGAAATAGTTACAATCGACAAAACGTAATCTTGAATTGTATAGTTTCGATCAGTTACATTGTGTATCGAATTTTCAGTGGTCACATCAAGACTGAGTCGATCACCTGCAGGATCCACATTCGTTGATTCTTTTTTCAAGATGTATTTAAGTCTGATATCTATTGAAAATTCGTCCGTTTTATTACTAATAAGGTGAATAACGCTTCTTGCTATCCTTCTTAATGATAACTCTTTATTTCAAGTACTGGCACTTTGTAATAATGAGTTCATATTTTATTAATAAACTTAATAACATATGAACTTACGATTTATTGTTCCTAAGTTTTTCGACCCATCGAATATTCGATCAGGTAACAGTCGAGCCAATGAACATTCTGGTCTGAGATCTTCTGTGCGATGACAATCGAAACATCAATTTCGATTTGACGATTTATTGTTCCTAAGTTTTTCGACCTATCGAATATTCGATCCAGTAACAGTCGAGCATTCGAACATTCGATACTATGATATTCCGAGAGTACGTAGTCGAAACTATGATATACAGTCTTGTGAATCTCCTCCTTTTTTTGAAGTCGGTCAAAAAGTTAGATTGCCCTAAATAATGACATAGGATACTTTCTATCTTTTTTCTCGCATAAAAATACCTATCCTAGGGTTAGTCCATCTAGTTATACGATATAACAAAATGGTCAAAACAAATCCAATTAGTTATACTCCGTCGAGAATGGGTCGTAATTTCCCAAAAGCACTGTCTGCATTAGAGCCGACGGAGCTCTGCTCTGCAGAGCTCCTGTTTCTGGGTTGTTATGGCCCTCCGGGCCCGATATAAAAACGAACCTAACCTAACTTTTTTTTTGACCATTTTGTTAAATCGTATAACTAGGTGGACTAACCTCGTCTGTGTCACTCCTTAAGCCGGATCCGCATGATTGATGTTTGTCGCAAATATTGCAAGACGCATTAATATGCATCATGTGGTGTTTGCAGCCATGTCATCAAGCATGTCGATGCAGCATTAATTAGGATGTCTAGTCCACAGATTAGAACACAAATAACAAAGAACAAGTATGAGTACTAGCATAGAAACCGGGCTATAAAACTATTAAAAGACATATCCTTGTATTTTTTTATTTATGGTTGTTTATTTTGTTATTTTTATTAATGAGTTAGAAAGAGATATCCTAAACTGCATCAAAATCCGTTCCGTAGGTTTAAAGATTTAAGCATACATAGGGATATAGGGACAGAAAAAGCGATTTTGTTTTAAACTATGAAGTGAAGTACAATTTTAATTAAAAATGAAAATAAAACATTGCCCCACAAAACTGGAGTAAAAGTTTGATAGTGGGAACGGCAAAAAAAAAATATTTGGTTTCAGACTGTTAGCTACTGCCACAAATATCATGTGGATCAATTCGGAAAGCAATGATTGGATCGTTTATTTCATGTTTATCCTAAATTAAAGATATCTATGAATTTATGGTTGTCATTACGTTACATAATCTGTGAATAGATTTCATGTTAAATTGCAGTATGTCACAGACTCGGAGGCAATGCAGAGGGCAGGCCCAGGCACATACTTGTGCGGTTTCAAGAGTTGCATGTTAGGAACTCCGTTTGGTCTAAGAAAACAGCTTTAATGGGCTCCTCAATAGTAATGTCGGAGTTTTTAACCAAACAGAGACAAGCAGTGTTCCTTGATGCTCGCAAACATTTTGGCGTGCGTAATGTGTGGACCCAGGATGGCAATATAAATGTCAAGCTGGCCAGCGGAAAGAGACATCGAGTGACTACAGCCGAGCAGCTCGCCGTGCTGACTGCTGCGCATGCGCCGGCTCCAGAGCCCACCCCTGCACGCGCGCCGGCTACGTCTCGCGCACCTACGAAGGGTTCAGTAGCTGTTCCGTCAAAAAAGGACAAGGAAAAGGTGGAAAAACGCCGTCCCAGGCGTGCAATAATTTAATTTTAATGTGGAGTGATTCAATGTGTTCATCTTTCCCCTTTCGTGTTGTTGCTATGTCCGCTGCGTTCCATTTTTCTTCCTTGAAGTACGGTATAGTTATAAAAGTCTGCTTTTCCCTATCTACTCTCAAGCTGATTCATTGTTCTTTGCCTTCCACCGTCACTCTATTTGTAGTAAATTTGTTAAGACATCGTCCGTACTTCAGTCATGTCTGATTCACATTTTGCTGTCAGTCATGTCATGTCACTGAGTTGTCACTATGACAACGCAACTTACTGCGTTTAGTTATATTGCAGCGGTCCGAATTGCACTGTTACTTAATATTTTCTTTGTTAGGTTAACTGTTTGTTGTTGCTGTTGCTTTTAAAATTATATTGTGTAAATAGTCGACTGGTGGGTTGTTAAAATACAACCAACTGGTTATTAGATTATCTTAGCCTTATACTTATATTATATTAGTATTGCCATATTTATATATATATCATATATTTTTCCCACCCGCTTTTATAATTATGTCTGATGAGGAATCCTTTCACTCAGCTTGCGATTCTTGCTCCTCCTTTCTCTCATTTGATAACTCTGTGTCTGTGCCTTTTACACTCGGCGATTTGATTACGCGCGAATTTTGTAATAATACCAAATATTTCAACGCCCAGAGTGTTCCTAGACATTTTAACGACCTCTATGATACATTTTCTTCTAGCAATGTCCACGCCATCTTAATTTCTGAAACCTGGTTTAAACCACATCTTGACTCTTTTTCCTACTGCCTTCCGGGGTTTGTATTGATACGTAACGACCGTACAGGTAAAGGTGGCGGTGGCGTTGCTGTTTATTTGCGTAGTGACATCCCCTACAAACTTCTTTCTTCGTCTCCACCTCAGTTTTCGGGTTCAAAGGAAAACTTTCATCGTTGAAATCAAGGTGAGGGGGGGGGGGGGGCAAAATTGGCGGTTGGGGTTGTTTACTGTCCTCCCGGTGTTGATTAGTTCACTTCGTTAGAATCAACTCTTTCTTCACTTAGCACTGATTATACACATCAGGTAATCATGGGTGATTTTAACACTGACCTGACGAGAAACAACTCGAAGTCTCGTATGCTTAAATCCATTACTGACTCTGCAGCCTTAACTGTGTTGCCTCTTCAACCTACCCATCACAATCTTGACACGTCAGATTCTTGGTTAGACCTTATAATTATTTCGCCCCCTGAACACGTGGACAGAGCTGGTCAGGTCCCGGCGCCGGGTTTTTCACGTCATGATTTAATTTATGTAAGCTACAAAATACAGCCCATTAAACCACATCCTGTAACTATACAACCACGTAGCTTTGCGAGGTTAGACGTTGAGGCTTTGAAACAGAATGCACGTTCTTTGGACTGGTCGCCAGCGTTGTCAGCGTCGACAGTCGATGATGCGGTTGCGTCACTGATCACGGCTATCCTATCACTATTCGACACTCACGCGCCCATTCGTACTGTCAGATTAAAGCGACCCCGTCCCCGTGGATTACTCGAGCGGTCCGAATTGCTATGACGCGACGAGACAGGGCATTTCGAAAGTTTAAGCGAGACCAAATAATAAATGTAATCAGATGCTAAGAGCAGCCAAGCGTAAATACATTTATGAAAATATTTTAACAACTTCTCGTGCTGACACATGGAGATTTTTAAAAACTCTTGGTATGGGTAAACCTAAATCTTGTTTTAACTTTTCATCTACTTTCCCCCTAAATGACCTCAATACCCATTTTTCGAAAAAATCTTCATTGGATCCCAAACTCAAATCATTTGCTGTCGCCAACATTTCTGCCCTCCCCTGTTTCTCTCAAGCTAAATTTTCTTTCACTCCAGCCACTGAAGATGAGATCAGTAAAGTGATATCTTCCATTAAATCCAAAGCCGTTGGACATGACGATATCAGCAGGATGATGATTGTTTGCATTTTAGAAAGCATTCTCCCCATTATCACGCACATCGTTAACTTCTCCTTGCTGACTGGAGTTTTCTCTTCTCTGTGGCGAAAAGCCCATGTCATTCCTCACCCTAAAGTTCCTAATCCTGTCCCGTTCCTAATAATGCTTAATCATTTCCGTCTTATCTCAATCCTCCCTTTACTTTCCAAAGTCACTGAAGCTATTGTACACAAAGAGTTATCTGCTCATGTTTACTCCAGCAACTACCTCTCTCCTTTACAATCAGGCTTTCGTCCAGGCCACAGTACAACTACAGCATTACTCAAAATTCTAGAGGATGTGAGGCAGGCAATGGAATCTACCCAGGTCACTGTGCTTGTATTAATAGACTTCTCTAACGCCTTTAATGTTGTTGACCATGATCTGCTCCTTGCCACTGCTCACTTGAACATCTCATCAACAGCGGCTGACTGGTTCTCTTCATACCTTCGCGACCGACACCAGTCGGTACGCGCAGATCTTTCTTTCTCTCTCTGGTGTGATCTTATTTCTGGGGTACCACAGGGTGGCATACTCTCACCTCTTCTGTTTTCTATTTACATAAATTTAATTACGTCCAGCAATTAATGTTCTTACCATCTGTACGCCAATTACCTTCAGCTATACACGAAAGCGGCCGTTGCTGATCCGGGCGACCCATTTGCTAGGATTTACGCTGACCTTAACTGCATATCTAAGTGGTCTCATAATTTTGGAATAGTAGTTAACCCGGGCAATTCCCAAGCCATCATGCTAGGTAGTTCGCGGCTCATATCTTCTTTAAATATCGCAAGCTTACATCCACTCTATCTCAATGACTCGGTGATACCGCTTTCTAATGACGTGAAGAACCTGGGGCTGATTATTGACTCGTATCTGACGTGGGATGCCCAGGTATCTGACGTTTGCCGTAGGGTAACTAATACGTTAAGAGCGCTCTACAGATTTAAGCATTTTCTGCCAGTTACCACTAAAACACTTCTTGTTCAGGCTCTCGTGGTACCAATAATTGATTACGCTGATGTGTGCTACTCTAATATTTCCCAGGCCTCTTTGAACAGGCTAGATCGTCTACTAAATAACTGCATCAGATTTGTCTTTGGCCTGCGTAAGTATGACCACGTTTCTTCTTTTCGGATCGCACGCACACGCTACTTCGCGCGCACACGCTTACAAAAAATGGAAAATATATCGCAAGTGAACGTGCCGCATCTGTTTGTATGTTGCATTGTTTCTGCTAATTAATTACTGGGGGGGGGGGAGTTACTCACGTCCGTAGGATTTACCACCTTATCCTAGGCCCACCCTACACGTGTCCCCCGGTTGGTGCCAAACGAGTAACAACGCCGAGTGTCAGGCGGCAGTGAATAACCAGACCCATAAGACCTAATACGTCTTACTGATGCGGGTAGGAAATGACTTGCACAACCCGTTACCTCGTGGTCATGTTTCGCGAGACCGGGGGTCTTGGCTTTATCGCCCGGACCAAGAGGAAGACAACCTCATTAATAAATTACCCCAATCCTACGGTGGAGACCGCGCCAAGAGGATGAATGGCTGAGGGCTTCAGTCACTAGCGCCAACCTTGATGAACCTGGCAAACATCATTGTATATAGCCTTCTCACAGGAAAGGCGTCACTCTGTGAGCGACCAACTTTCGACCATACTCGTGGAAACCTAATGACCGATTCTGAAACCCAAAAAAAAAATCAAAACCAAAAAACCTACACCCAGCAAATCTTTCATAGAGGAATGTTTGAACAGCGTCCAAGATCCTTTTCCTTCAGTGAAAGCTCAAAAAATGACCCTATAAATACAGGGGAACCTCTGACAGTGTTAAACCAGCCGCCAAACCAGGAACAGCAACCTCCGCCATGGCAGCGAAAGCCAACACACAAAAAGCGTAAAATACGTGAGGACTCTCCACCCTCGCCTACAACGCAGGTCGAGAACAGATTCTGTGGATTACCGCTGGACTCAGAGGATGAATCAGCTTCAACGGCTAAGCGCCCAAATTCACCCCCACCCATAGTCTTGTATGGAATAGAAGACGTAAACGAGTTAACAAAATAATACAATCAGTTATTACAGCCACTGACTTCAAATTTAAGATAATTAATAAGAACCTTCTTCGCCTGATGGTAAATTCAGCAGATAACTACAAAAAAGTAATAGACCTAATTAGAGAGAAAGGGCTGATAGGACACACCTTTACTAGGAAAGAAACGAAACTCTATAGAATAGTTATCAAAAATCTTCACCATACAACACCTCATGTTGCAATAGTGGAAGAAATAGAAAAAACAGGAAATAAAATTCGCGGTGAAATTATCAATGCCCGATTTGGTGCTGATAAGAAACCCTCCTACACATTTTTTGTAAACGTGGAACTACATGTCAACAACAAGGCTATTAAGAAGATCCCCGTAAGTCAACCTCTATTGTCCAATGCCAGCGATGCCAACAATATGGCCACTCCAGAAACAACTGCATGAGACCATACCGTTGCGTTAAATGCGGAGAAGGACATAGAACATCTGATTGTTCTAAAAAAGACAGGAACACTCAGGCGAAATGTGCTTTATGTGCTAGTGATCACCCTGCCAACAACAAGGGCTGCCAAGTTTATAAAGAGATCTTAACTAGAAAAGCAAAGCAGGGTGGACCTAGGATACGCAAAGCCCCGACAACATCACCTAACATAGAGTCTGATAAAGCACTTACAACAGACAACATCTCACTGTCAATGATGTCATCCAACAAGCCCACCTTTGCAGAAGTTACCAAAAATCCTAGAACCTTAAACGGGCCGAAGAAACCAAGTGATAACACTCACAGTCAACAAACCTTTATGGTAGAACAGATACTGATTAAACAATCTGAAAAAATAGATTTACTCCTACAACAAATTAGTACGCTGCTTAGTCTTCTTACTACCATCATCCCTAAGCTTACTAAGTAATGGCATCTTTAATAGTTGCTACGTGGAACGTAAATGGACTATCCTCGAACATTCCTGAGCTTGAAGCTCTGATTGCTTCCAACAAATTGGATGCCGTCTTGATATCTGAATCGCACGCCACCAGCAGAAGCTCCTACAGTGTCAAAGGATTTGATATTTACTGCACTCCTCATCCGGATGGCGGAGCCGGAACAGCACTGGCAATCAGATCCAGTTTAAAGCATAGTCTTCTCGAAGTTTATTCAACTAGTCACTTACAAGCTACTTGTGTTCGACTGATGGACCGTGCAGGCCCTATTACCTTGTCGGCGATTTATTGCCCACCCAAACATAAAATAAGTGAGGAGATGTTTGCTGACTACTTTAACACCCTGGGTAACAGATTTATCTCTGGAGGAGACTGGAACGCCAAGCACACCTTCTGGGATCCAGATTAACTGTCACAAGAGGAAGTCAACTAAAAAACTGTGTCGACCACTATCGTTACCACCCACTGTCGACTGGAGAACCTACCTACTGGCCCACAGATCCAAAGAAGCTGCCAGACCTGTTAGATTTCTTTATAACGAAATGTATAAGCGATCTTTTTACCGGAATCGAGTCTAACCTAGACGGATCGTCAGACCACACCCCAGTGATCTTAACCATGAGCTCCAGTATTTTGGTACGAGAAGGATTAATATCCTTACATAATGTAAGAACTGATTGGGAGAGCTTTCGCTCATATCTTGAAGACCACGTTGACTTGAGGATTCCACTGAAAACAACTCTTGACATCGAAGAAGCGTCCAAGTATATAACCAACATTATCCAGGTGGCAGCTTGGGTCAACACTCCACCAAGAAACAACGCAGGTACCGAAACAATCCAGCCTATAGATATTTAACAGAAAATAGCTAAGAAACGGCGGCTTAGAAGAATTTGGCAGACATCGCGACACCACTCTGATAAGACTAAACTATAAAGGACTTAAAATCAACACTCGATGAGCACAAAAACAATAGTCTCAGGAAAACTCTTCAAAATAATACTTTCCAAAGTATGACGCCATCAAGTCGTGGTGATTGCTCACTTTGGAAGGCTACTAAACACCTAAATAAACCACAAGAGTCATTCCCTCCCATTAGGGGCCAATCAGGCACCTGGGCACGTACCGACGAAGACAAATCCGAGGCTTTTGCTGCCCACCTATCCCAGGTATTCAAACCAAACGAGGGTTATGATGATGAGACAGAGTTGGATGCCATACTTGACCAAGACCACCAACTGTGCTTGTCCCTCAAACCAACGTCACCTAGAGAAATAGCAAGAGAGATCAAATCACTTAATCCTAATAAGGCACCGGGCTTTGATCTGATAACACCGCGAATCCTAAAAGAGCTCCCAAAAAGGTGTATCACATTTCTGGGCAGTCTTTATAATGCCACCTTCCGAGTTTCATACTTCCCAAATGTTTGGAAGGTCTCACAGATCGTTATGATTCATAAAGACGGCAAACCGTCACATAGTTGTTCCTCATATCGACTTATAAGCCTTACTCCAGTACTTTCGAAGTTATGGGAAAGGATTTTTCTCCTACGACTAGCCGAGACCATGAAAGAAAATGACATTATCCCCCAACACCAATTCGGATTCCGAAAAACTCACTCTACTACAGAACGAGTACATCGCGTATACCACTCCATTAGACAATGTTTGGAGAAGAAAAAATACTGTTCCGCTGCATTTCTAGACGTACAACAAGCATTTGACCGAGTCTGGCACAAAGGTTTACTGTGTAAAATAAAAACAAAATTGCCACATCCTGTGTTCGATATTCTTCGATCTTACCTCTCTGACAGGCTATTTCAAGTTAAGCAAGGAGAAGCCCGATCAACTTTGTACCCTATTCAAGCTGGAGTGCCCCAGGGTTCAGTCCTTGGGCCGGTGCTGTACAACATCTATACATCAGACCTGCCACTCGTAGATGATGTAACAGTGGCTACCTATGCAGACGATATCGCCTTCCTGGCTGAGGACAACGACCCAACTACGGCCAGCGAAAAGCTACAACGAGTACTGAACCTAACTTCTGCTTGGCTCCAAAAATGGCGTATTCGAGCTAGCGCCCAGAAATCTAATCACATCACTTTTACCCTAAGGAAACAGAACTGTCCCCCGGTACACCTAGGAAATAGTATTTTAACGAACTGTGTGAAATACCTCGGGTTCTACCTGGATAGACGCGCTACTTGGAAAAATCACATAAAAATTAAAAGAGACCAAGTGAATCAGAAATTTTGAAAACTCTATTGGCTGATGGCAAGAAACTCAGTGCTATCACTGGATAACAAACTTTTAATCTATAACGCCATCCTGAAGCCTATCTGGACATATGGCATCCAGATATGGGGAGTAGCGAGTAAGAGCAATATTGCGTGCCTTCAAAGGGTGCAAAATAACATATTAAGGAGCATCACTAATGCACCATGGTACACAAGGAACGACGAAATACACGCATATCTAAATATGGCAACTTTTACTTCGGAAATAGAGCGTTATAAGAAACAACACATTATCCGTCTCACCCATCACCCAAATCCACTTGCCTCCGGGTTGCTTGACAATGCCAATGTGGTTAACCGTCTAAAACGAAACCACGTTATCTGAGAGAGATGGAGGCGTTGGCCTCTTGCTCTACAAACGCCATCGTCTACTCAACTCATCTGATTAAAGTCTGGCGACTGATTGCAGAAAAAAGAAACAGAAAAAAATAAAAAATAAAAAAAAACTAATTTATTATCGTCCTTTGTAAATAAAACTAAATCAGTATTATATATATTTTGTTTTCCATCTTCTGCGACCTACTATTACAAATAACCTTGCTGCTAGCTCCTAGACTACAATACTCGCGCCAAAACTTCGTACTATCCCTATTTTCCTATCCGTTACGTTGCATTGTAACGGAACGCATTCGTTGCAATATTTTATTTCACTATACATATTACAATGTTTAAAAATAAAGCAACAAGATTTTGCATTACTGTGGGTTGCAGCAAATCCAATAAAATGTGGCCTGGCGGTCTTGCTGTATTCAATTCGTCCAAATTGTAAGATTACATTTTATTTTATTTGTTGTTATTTTTATCCATTGTGTTAGTAAGAAAGATATTCAGACAACACGTTGGCCTAGTTGGGAGTGACCCTGCCTCCGAGGCCAGCGGTCCTGGGTTCAAATCCCGGTAAGTGTCCCGAGTCTTGGATGTTTTCTATGTATTTAAGTATTTAATTCTCTATAAAAGTATGTTTATCGTTGTCTAGTACTCATAGTACAAGCCTGGAGCTTAGTTTGGGACTAGGTCAATTTGTGAGAGATTGTCCCCTGATATTTATTATTTATTATTTTAGAGATTAATAGTGAAATAATGTACAAGAGGTATGAATAATATACATTCATTGTTCTCTATATTGAATGCAAGAAATAAATGGGCAATACATTATTTTACTTTTAGTCGTGGACAGCCCTCACTATCGGCGACCCTCTGGAACCATCGGTCTACTTTCTCGATCGGTCCACTTTTGCAAACCGTCTACTTTCCCGATAGGCCCACTCGCTTTTCCTTATCCGTCTACTTCCTGATCAGTCCATTTTCCTGATCTGTCTACTTACCAAACGGTCCACTTTCCCTAACTGTCTACTTGCTTCTCCGCATCCCTCTGTCCTTACATTTGGGTGCAAAGTTAAAAAAAGATTATAAGTCTAGTACAGACTGCAACAACGTTAACATTAGTACCCTGTCATTGAAGCTAGCGGTCCTGGGTTCAAATCCCGGTTAGGGCAGATATTTGTGTTAAAATTTTTAGGGAGGGATCACCCCGCCTCATGTAAAAGTTTCGCTCGTTTGCTCATGTGGACCGATCGGGAAAGTAGACGGTTAGTACAAGTTGACTGATCGCGAAAGTAGACGGTTTGCACAAGTGGACGGATCGGGAAAGTAGACGGTTTGCACAAGTGGACGGATCGGGAAAGTAGACCGATGGTTCCGGAGGGATCGGCGACGCGGCGAGTGAGCCAATAATTTTTTACTGTTTGTACACAGACTTAACGTTCCGTTTGGCTTGCGCTGGAGTCGACGACGTCGGAGGGCCATAAATCATAATGTTTAGGCTAAGAAAAAAGCGGTTTTTGTAACGATCAAAGGAGCGTGCCTTCTGTACTTGTACTAATATCTATTCTGGGCCTCTGTTCAGGTGCGTTAAAACGATATCGTATTTGACACGTTTAAGAATCGTTTGTGTCACAGTCGCCATTATTGTAAATGACATAAGAGTTATCAAAAGTTTGACAATACGGAAACAGGTCAAAAACGATATCGTTATTACCTTGTAGAATTCCAGCCCTTTTCTTCTACTACTTTCCGGGCCAAGGCAATAATATACTATTTTATGCCAACTTTGCAAACCGAGCTCCAAAAGAAGTCGTGGAGGTAATGGAAGCGGAGACTGGACTTGCTCGCACCACATAAGTAAATATTTGAAAAAAGTTACATTACCTGCATTTGCATGAATTAGCTGTAGAATCAAAGGTCGACGAGTCACTATTCCTGACCCGCGCGGCAAGAAGTCCCTGAAATAAAAACGTACTTTTACTAATAATAAATAATAATAGGTACAATTGCCATCAAATATATTAGAGCGGACAAGGTGCTCAAAAAGTACGGTATCACGCCCGAAATAATGCAGTTGAGGTCAAATATATTTGAACACATTATCTGATCTAATATCTCATGGTAACAAGGGAAGGTAGATTAAAAAAAATGCTGGAGTAGGTCATCTGGAACAATCTAGCGGGTCACCTGGTCAAAATTCAGGCAATCATTGCATTATGTATGTACAGTTGTGTATAATAATTAATAATGGTGTATCTTAAATAGTTTGGTTGACAAAATGTATTTTTGCGAGTTTATAATTAAACTGTCAATTAAATCAAATCAAAATCAAAATATTTTATTGTTTAACTGTAGGTTTACATTTGAGATGTTACATTATTGTGTGCCAATTCCGCTACAGCCTACCATAAAATGGTGTACAATATTTGCCTTACACATTGAAAGCAGCAAAATGCCAAAACTATATATATTTAAACTATGACTAACAACATATTTTTCAAATTAACATCAAAAGTAACTATGACTAACAACATATTTTTCAAACTATTTCATTCGATTTTTCCAGCATTTTCTAAAAATTCTTGAACAGTGTAGAAAAGTTTACTTAATAACCAGTTATGAATTATAGTTTTAAATCTATCATAATTATACAGTTTAAATACGTCTGGGATTTTATTATAAATTTGTACAGCCATCCAGAACATACTTTTTGCAAATATTGTTGTGCGATGAGAAGTAACCACTAATTTATGTTTATTTCTAAGATTAAAATGATGTTTGGCTGTTTCAAACAAATGAGGGTGTCTTTTTACAAATATGGAAATTTCTTTAATATATATACAAGGAAGAGGGAGTATTTTATAAAAGTTTTTGACAAGAATCTCTGAGAAATTCCACCAAGTGCCCCTAAGCAACGCTTCTGCATTCTAAATGCTTTTATAAAGTCGGTAGAATGCCCCCAGAATATAATACCATAACTTAACCTAGATTGCACAAACCCATAATAAGTTATCAATCCTGCTTCCAATGAAGAATTCCTTATAATACGTCTTAAAGGAAAAACATAGTGTGATAATTTACTGCAGAGGTTTTCTATATGTGGTTTCCAATTACAGTTACAATCAAGAATGAGTCCAAGAAACTTTACCTGCTTAACTTCTTCTACATTTGTGAATTTATAACATATATTCAAGTGTAATGGAGTTCTTTTAATAGTATGGAATTGCATGACGTTCGTCTTTGATAAATTAATGTTTAAATCATCGTTATTAAGCCAATCGATAGAATTATCAAGTGTACAGTTAATGTTACTTCCAAATTGTTCTGGTGATTTAAACTTAACTATTGCGGTGCTGCCATCGGCATACAAAACAATTTTCTCTTCATCAAAAGTGGCCCTAATATGCTACCTTGTAGCACTCCTCTATCATTAGCTCTAAATTCTGATTTGTATGATTTTAATTCTTTACTATTACTCAATACTGTACATTGTTTTCTGTGTACCAAATAGGATTTCAACCACTCTATAGCCACTCCTCTTATACCATATAATTCGAGTTTTTGAAGTAAAATTGTATGGTTTACACAGTCAAATGCCTTTGACATATCTGTAAATAACGTAGATACATGAATCTTTTTATCAAGACCGTCATATATGGTTTGAAGTAATTGAAAGATTGCATAGTTTGTAGACCTATTTTTACGAAACCCATTTTGTTCATTTACTATGATGGAATGCTTGTCAGAGAATTTAATCAATCTTGCAAACATTACGCGTTCAATTTTTTTCGAGAATATTGGAATTAGAGTCAGTGGTCTGTAATTATTTAGTTTATCTCTTTCAGATTTTTTGTATACTGGTTTTACTAATGAGAATTTAAGGTTTTCTGGGAAGATGCCATTTTCTATGATAAATTAATTATATGAGTGAGTGGAGGTGCTATATCAGACGCGGCTTCTTTAATTACTCTAGTGGATATATCTCATCGTATCCAACAGATGTTGTATTTCGTAAACTTTTAATTTCTTTTAATATCTCTTCTGCCGTAACTGGATCAATATAAATAGATGGGCATAACCGGTGAATGTTTTTTGTAGTTTTTTGACATTGATGTTTAGATTTTGGTATGGATTCTATAAAATCATTAAATGTTTAGCTAATTTTTGAGGATCTTTGATAACTTGGCTGTCAATGGATATACATTTGATGGTTTCTGGTATTTTATTTAACCCCGTGTGTTTATTTATGATTTGCCACATACTTTTACATTTATTACTGGAATTTTCAATTATTTTCTGATTCGTATTTTTTAGAGATATTTGTATGCATGTTTTTACAATTTTGAGTAAGATTCTGTTTTAATTTATCTCATTGGTATCGAAATGATATGTATAAATTCCTTTTATTTTACTTCATACTTTTATTTCTTTTGTTATTAAAGGGCAAATTTTTATGGGGTAAAATAAAAAACTGGGCAAGTGCGTGCCAGAATTAACACATTTAGGGTTGAGTAACAAATCTCAAAAACATTTTCTCTTTAAAAGCTGTCTTTAGCGACTGTTCATCTACTCACCGAGCTCTAACCAAAGATACCTCGATGGGGTAGGTACGTATTTCTTTCGCGCCCCCATTTATCTGTATGGGAGTCCCCCTTAAAATCATATTAAAATATTTTGTGACAATTTGTATGGCTTTGGATCAACAAGATGCTCATACTGTTAAAATTTGAAGACCGGTTTCAACCGTTTGACTGTAAAACAGTGACAGCAATGGGGTTCCGCTTGGACCCTTCTTCGGGTATGGAACCCTAAAAAGGAACTGACTTTTAGTCCCTTAAATTCATATTTTCACACAAAATTATTTAATTTAAATAATGAGTACAAAAAATGACAGGTGACTAGTGACTTTAGAGAAACAGAATATTATTTACTTAACTAAAATTTGAACGGAATATTATTTATTTTTTGGACTTCATGTTATACCACATTATATACACTCAGCGTCAAAAATATCGCCCCTCCGCGAAAATCAGATTCAAGCTAATCTAGACCTTAGCGAAATTATGTTACATAATTAATATTAGTATCAATTAAAAGCACGTTTAATGTGTTTTAAATTAATAATGTTTAATTTAAACAAAACGTAATGGCTTGTGAATCAGAGCGTTTCGAAAAAAAAGTGCACAAATACTCGTTTGAAGGGTCGCGAGTTGTGCCCTTTTCCAGGGGTATAAAATGCCTGTACAAGGTCAAATGTCAATCATTCACTATCCAGACGTCGAAGAGAACACATCTAAGGATCTCAAGCAAGAAAACAACCCTCGAACATGGAGACCACCGCTGCTGAATCAGCTCAAGTGGTTGCACTACTGCAAACAGGAGTTCGGCAGTGTAATGTCGCTCGGCAACTCAATTTAAGCCGTCATGCTGTCCGCCGAGTATTTCAGCGGTTCCAGGAGACTGGGGGCTACATCAGAAGACGTGGGGCTGGTCGGCGACGCTGCACATCCGAAAGAGATGATCGCTTCATCGTGACATCATCTCTACGCAATCGCTTCGCTAGTGTCGCTAGTGCTGTTGAGGTGCAACGACGCCTCAGAGAAGCTCGGACAAGATCAGTTAGCATCTCTACGGTTAGAAGAAGACTGCGGGAGAAGGATATCGTGGCTCACAGGGCTGCTACAGGCCCAATGTTGACCGCACAGCATCGCAGAGATCGCTTGCAATTTGCCCGCGACCACGACGATTGGACGTTTGAGCAATGGAGGCAGGTTCTCTTTACCGATGAGACGAGAGTCTGTCTTTATTGCAACGACAGGCGGGCCAGAGTCTACAGAAGGTCGGGCGAACGATTTGCTCAAGCCTGTATTGAAGAGACAGTGGGCTACGGAGGTGGCTCTTGCGTGTTCTGGGGGGGCATGTCTATAGACGGCAAAACCGACCTTGTCTGCGTCTCCAGGACTGGAGGCACTCGCGGCCAAGGGTCCCTGAATGCTCGCTGATACATTGCCGAGATCCTGGAAGAGCATGTGATGCCATATGCGGGTTACGTCGGCTCAGGATTCACATTAATGCACGACAACGCTCGCTCCCACACTGCATTAATTGTTCGGGATTATCTGGAGGAGGTCGGGATTCCCGTTTTGCCGTGGCCAGCCAGGAGTCCTGACTTAAACCCGATTAAACACCTTTGGGACGAGCTGAAGCGACGGGTTCGGTCACGCGATGCCGCCCCTACCACCCTGCATGATCTTCAGGACGCAGTCATCGAAGAATGGGGCAACATTCCACAAGAGGACATCGTAAAGTTGTTGCGATCAATGAAAGGCCGTTTAGAGGCAGTGATAAGGGCAAGGGGGGGTAACACTAGGTTTTAAGTTAATTTTAGGCACTTTTTGTAAAATTTTGTTATCCATTTATTGTTGTAAATTTAAACTTGAATAAACATTTTTCAACTGTTCGCAATGTCATTTCCTTTAATTTTTGACCCCAAGGAAAAATCCTTTTTTTTTTTAATTTTCCTAAAAACACTTTATTACCTTTCAAATGATACCTAACAATCATATTGTTGTCCTTGATCAAATAGGGTTTAAAGTCGGTTTTAAATAGGCTACTCATCGACATACTAACCAATAGACGCCGGGTCCAATACAAAATTCTCTTCGAAAAGTGTCCTAGCGCGACCAATACAAACTTCATACTTAAATCAAATCCTTGTCAAAATAAAATATTCTAATCTAAACGGTATGTCGGTAACGCAATGCTTAGTTTTGCTTGAAACAATTTATCAACTTATGTGGCCTCGACTAGATGCTCGTTTTTAACCTTATCGAACAGAGTACAAATGGAGTAGCTTTACACTTAATATTATTTCTGTTTTGACGTCTCAGGTGGGTATGGGTTTAATATAAGAAACAACTCAACGTTATTTTAAGAGCTTTTATTAAACTTGCTCTGTATGTATGTATGCATGTATGTAAGGGTCAAATCTTGCAAGTTAAATTTAACCCACAACCCGGTTTCCAATGAAGCTGAAAAGCATACGCCTTTATTTCTGATGACAATGTAATAATGTGGTATCATCGAGCTGGTCTGATGATGGAGACTCAGGGTGGCCATAGGACGCCTACTCGTAGTGGTAGAATATGTTTTTAATCATTTATGATATTAGTGACATACTTAGCTTTAGTTACACGTCATAAAAAGAATGATAAATAGCATATTATATTATTGGCAAGGTAAATAACCTGCAATTTAGAGACAGCAGTTTTACGCAATCGACGTCTTTGCGAATTTCCTACGACATCAAATTTGTCGAAATGGATCGAACATACTACGGAACTTTTTCCTGGTTTAAAAAACTCGTCCTGTCGTTTACTCGCGACGATTGAATTCCAAATTGCACATTGAAATGGATCACCGGGAGTTCTACAAAATAATATTAAATTTATGACTGCAAAAAATATAAAGTATTATACTACTCCATAGATGCACTGTTCTGCAGCAACCAAATATAGACAGTTGTTGGTCGGAAACTAAAATAAATTATTTTATCAATAATACTTAGTTATTTATTAATTAATATTAAAAATCGACATTTCCTCACCGAATGTGTGATATTCCGTCTGTAATTTTTTGGTTACGGTGATTTTTTTTACAGGTTCTGAAAACATACTAAGGCATTGTAACACGTGTCACTGTTGGCGTAGCCATTTCTCAAAAAATGCATTGATGAGTTTTTTGTTTTTCGTGAGGAACTTAATCACAGCCCGGTGCTCGATTTTTGTAATATGTAATGATAATTCAGACATGATACCGTTATCTAGTTGTGTATTGTTGATCGAAGAGGCTACTCTACTTTTAACTGTGGCATAGGAAGGCCCAGAGACACCATAAATAGCTGCCATTTCTCAAAAAATGCATTGAGGAGATTTTTGATTTCGTGAGGAACTTAATCACAGCCCGGTGCTCGATTTTTGTAATATGCAATGATAATTCAGACATGATACTGTTAATCGTTGAATATCTCTAGAAATTACAATTGTAATGACAATGACAAAGTTTTTATCCATTATTTGTTTTTAAATGGTCTATCTAGTGGACAGTACCATAATTACATATACAACCTCAAAATACCTTAGGCTTAGAACTTTTCAGCCGCTCCTTGTAATTAAAAATTATTATGCCCGACTTTATTTGGTATGCCAGTACTTGTTTTGTATTATCTTATGTATTTTATCCATCTCATGAAATGAGGTGGAATCGTCTTAATAAATCAATAAAAAAATCTATTAACTTAGCGGCAAAGGGCTGGTTGAATAGTTGGTGGTGGTTCAGAATCGTCCATTTGATCATCTCCTTCATCTTCATCACGTTTTTCCTTACTTTTCGACACTAAATCAAGAATTTGTTCACCTGTAAGTGTGTTTAGTTCGAGACAATCATTTCCAAGAAAACCAAGCGTAATGATGCACGTGTTCAACGCATTTAACAATAACAAAAGCAAGACGGTTGTTTACGACCACGGGTGCTTCGGGGCCCTTAAAGGTTTAGTCGGCATCTTTTGTAGCCTGATAAGATAACATACACAATAATACAAATAATTAATATTTTTTGAGTCTTAATATGAACACATTTCTTCGTAATAGAGAATGCCTGTTGCGCTATAAAGTTTATCAATGTGTGTGTTTTTAAGGTAAACCAACCAAATTGTGCTCACTTTACTTTATAGGGAGTTTATCGTTATAAAGAATTATACTCAAAAAACTCATAATTAGACTCAAAAAACACATCACATCATTGTTATAAAGAGTTTACAGTGTATATGGGTCATACACAGATTTAGGTTACCGTCTTTCCTGAGGGCACACCGAAATATAACGTTTTTAAGGCCTAACTTTCTGGCTAAGCCCATTCCCGCAAAAATGCCGTTTGGACTGTTTTAGACCTACCATATAAAAACATAACTTATATGCACACAAGCTATTTAACTATTGACCACGGGAGAGACCACTTTTGTTTTTAAGAGTCTGTATGACCCACATATAAATCGTTAATGTCTTTCAAAAGTATGAGGTTATAAAGTAATAATTGTAAATTGTTTTTTTTTTATATTAGTGTAAAAAGAAAGATGTTATATATACTATAGTTTAGAGGAAGGAGAAGAAGCGATGTCCCATTCCATAACTGGGCATTAGGGCATGCATACCGGCATTCAATACTATCAAAAATCCGGAATATTGGACTAAAACTCCGATATTGAAAAACCAATATCAAGCTCGCATCTTCATTCGATATTACATAATATAA
This sequence comes from Acleris holmiana, assembly GCA_949316455.1. NCBI lineage: Eukaryota > Metazoa > Arthropoda > Insecta > Lepidoptera > Tortricidae > Acleris > Acleris holmiana. The sequence continues at coordinate 22,544,730 of OX438762.1, forward strand.
TATAATTATAAATTTCGTAACGCTTTATTTTTATAGTCCCATCCAAGCATGTCGTTTTAAACTATGTAAAGATGTATTATTCCCGAGTTCCCGACCATTTGTCAATCATTGCCGGTCCTAGGTATATTTAAAAAAGTAAATTTTGTTCAATTAGTAATTTAAGTTTCATATGAATGATGATTATTTTCATTGGATTACATGTCACCAATTTTAGTTTTATTTGATGACTTAAATATGGGCGATGATACGCTGTGTTGATTATTTAATACATTAGTTGCTTTGATTAATAATAAGCATTAAAATTTTGTACTTTATTTTTCTTTAGAATATTTTGATATTTTTGATTATTAAGTTAAGTTATTCTCGCATGTGCAAAAATAATTTTAAGTTTAAATTCTAGATATTTTAATGTATGTTCTGTGATGGGTGTTATTGATAACAAATAACTATAATTATATTTGCTACCCATGAAAGGATTTATTATTTTTAGGACCTCAACTTCGCCCATCAAATGTTGCAATCTTTGTCAGTTGTAAAACCGTTTTATTAACATTTTTGATTTTTAAATATGAATATCGAAAATATATCGAAATACCGGAAAACCGGTATTTAAATTTCAGTATCGAAAAACAACCGGTATTTAAAAAAGCTTAGTAATGGTTGCGATAAACGAAGTTAACTATTTGATTAACGATGCCCAGCTGTGGACAACCAAAACAAAAAATAAAAATAGCATTGATTTTGAAAGTACGTTACTGTCATTGTCAGTGAAAAGAGGTCAAGTGCATGTGTTAAGATAAATTAATCATATTCTTAGTCAGAGCTACGACGAGGACCAAAAAGTTGGACCATAGTTAAGCGTAGTTAACCATACAAACAGCGAACGCGAAAAGGGTTCCGTTGTGCGACGAAAAGTATCCTAACAATTTGTATGGCTAAAGGCCGGGTCTCCATAGTAAGTCGGCCATTACATCAAAAGGGCTCGGGGATTTTTTTTGAGTACCTCTTATAATGAAGAATATTTTAACTGAGTATGAACATCCAACTTGTAATAGTTTTTGACTTATGACTTTTGAAAGTTTTTGTTTGAATGTTTGTTTTTCTGGATGTATTCAAATCATTTACTTTAAATTTTGAAATGATGTTTTTTAGATAGATTTGCATAGCCACCCAAAAAACGAATACTTGTTATTCTATAAAAAAATTGATATTTAGGCGCAAGTATTAGGCCAATGTATGGCCTATTTTGAGAAAAAAATCTAGAGGTGTCACTACTTCACAACCACATAAAAAAATGGTTTTTTTGTATATTGTTTTTCCTTTTATACGATAACTAGTATTACATACATAACGCCACGTATAGTCTGTACTTTTAGGTATTTAAAAAAAATGTAAACAAACCAAACCACTGGCTCTGCTTATCAACCAATCCAAGCTGTTTGGTCGAGCTTTGACGTATCAGTGTTCTACTCCTATTGGCTGACTAACTGTCATCTGTCAATGTCACGTGGTTTTTTTGATTACATTTTTTTTAATGCCTAAAAGTACAGACTATAGGCAGAGCCACAAAAATACCAACAAATCCAAAAAGACTTTTTTATAATTCTGTAACCACATTTTGCACAATCAAGCCATAAGTTTATTAGTGATTGCAAGCCCATCACTTAACAGTACTACAAGCCCTTATTCCCTTAGTCGCCTCTTACGACATCCACGGGAACCATAGAATGGCGCTACTCTAACCCGGCAGCCATAACGGGAGCGTTTAATATTTTGACTAAAAGCACTTTACACTTTTTTAATTACAAATAAGTATAGTTTCTTTGTATTAATTCCTTAAAACTACATACTTTGTTAACTTATGACATATCATTCATCAAACTGCAACACAAAGTTCAAGGTTATTTGAAACTAGCAGTTGCCCATGACTGTTTGCATAAAAAAATAAAAGATAGCCTATGTTACTCAGTTATAACGTAACATTATAGTGGTGAAATAATTTTCAAAATCGGTCCAGTTTTTGAGTATATCCATTACAATCAATGACATGGACAAATCACGTCATGCAACAAAATAGCCCAATGGCACTGCAACTTATTTCACCATATGAAGCTTCGACTTGCATTATCAATACATTGACGTTGACACACCAGTCCTTTAAAATGTCATCTGTTATTAATCAGAAATGTATAACAATTACGCAGTCTAAGCTACATGCATTGATTTAAGAAGCTGACTGGAACAAGCTAGCAGTGGACTAGACACTTGCTGTTAATTTTAGGGACCCAAGAGGAAGAACGGAACACTTATAAGTTTACTCAATGTCTGTCCGTTATTTTTTATTTACGAGGACCTTTTTCTTTTAGACAGCCTTCTTTTCCAACATATACTTCCGGCATAATAATAGACGGAAGTCAAAACGTCTCTGTATGATTGCTTTGGGCAGAAATCAAAAATGACTTAAGTAACTTATCTTCTGTGTGTGCGTCAATTTGGGTACAATTAGAGACTTGACAGGCTACCTTGTAGGCTAACTAGTAGTTATGTAGGGAGCATATGGGTGAGAGTGTGAGAGTGGCGTAGCACACTACAACTTGAATGGAACGGGTTCGTACATTACAAACTACTAACATCAATATGAGCAACAACAACAACTGTCTTTTTTAAATACTTATCTCCTTTAGTGGTGACATATACATTAGATTAAAAAAATGATGTGAGGAAAAAACACTTAAATTATTTAGTTTCCCCAGAATATTTTAGATTTACTGTTGCTTATGCCAATTCGCGCAAAGTGCCAACAGCATCAAAACAGTCGAGCCAATCCAAGAAAAAGAAGTATACGAACAAATAAGAAAGCTAAAGTCACAAAAAAGCCCAGGTCCAGACAACCTGACTAATGAAGCGCTAAAACTAGGCGCCCCAGTTTTGCTTCACCATCTTACACAACTATTCAATACAATACTAGACTCAGAGACACTACCAACCCAACAAAGGGACTCCATTGGACATAGGCAATTACAGGCCAATTAGTTTATTGGGAAGTATCTACAAACTCTTCTCATCACTTATACTAACAAGAATATCCAAAACGATTGACGAATCACAGCAAAAAGAGCAGGCTGATTCATTCATGAACATTCACACACTGGAACAAATAATTTAAAAATATAAAGATTTTAATAGAACTATACTATATGTGGGCTTTATCGAGTATAGTAAAGCATTCGATAGCCTAAGCCACAGGGCAATATGGGATGCGCTCAGGAAGACCAGCGTTGACCAAAAATACATCAACATCATAAAAAATATATATGCAAATAGCACCAGCAGAGTCAGACTAGAATCAAGAGGGGATCTAATAAGAGTAGAACGCGGGGTACGACAAGGAGACCCTCTGTCGCCGAAGATCTTTATTGCTGTCCTGGAATGCTTTTTTCTGAAGCTACAATGGGAAAAAAGGGGCATAAGACTAGACGGAAATTACCTCAATCATCTTAGATTCGCAGAGGATATAGCAGTCATAGCGGAAACTGCCAAAGAACTTGAAGACATGATAAGCCAGCTGGATGAAATCAGCTTTGAAGTTGGGTTGTACATGAATGCCAGCAAAACAAAGGTTATGACAAACAGCCATCAAGTCCCAAAGGTAAAACTGCTATCAAAGGTAAAACTATTGACTATGTAGATCACTACATCTACCTGGGAAAACAGATATCCTTCAAAAATACAAACAACGAGGAAGAAGTAAAAAGACAAATCAACTTAACCTGGAAAAAATTCTGGTCATTTAAAGAAATACTTAAAGGAAACTACAACATCAACCTGAAAAGAGTTGAGATGGATTCGTGCCTCCTACCAAGTCTTCTCTATGGATGTCAAACATGGACCCTCACTGACAAAATCAAACAAAAGATAACATCCACACAAAGGGCCATGGAAAGAAGTATACTGAAAATAAAACGAAAACATAAAATCAGAAGTAAAGACATATGAGACAAAACCAAAATACAAGATGCACTCACTCAAACTCTTATACTAAAATGGCGATAGGCAGGACACTTAGCTCGATATAAGGACATAAGGTGGACAATACTAAATGGAAGGGTTCCACTGGAAAGAGAACAGTTGGAAGACCCTATAAAAGATGGACAGACGACATAGCGGAGACAGCTGGAAAAGACTGGCTGAAAAAGGTGAAAGACAGGGAGCCATGGAAAAAGCTGGAGGAGGCCTACACCCAGAGAGGAGTCCAAATCTTTGGCAACTAACTACAATTAACTAAACTAAGAAAATACTAACAATACTAACAACTCAGATTTTTTGTAAAAATGGAAAAAAAAATAACACCTGTATTTGGAATTATAAAGGCTTTATTATTATTATTATTATGCCTATTGTGCTGGAAATTTAAAACACAGCTATAATAATAAAGATTCCGTTTTTTGTAATTTGGTGATAAAACACTTAATAGACCTACTCTATTATTTTCTTTTCTGACTATGTTTTTGTACAATCCTATCAGCTGTTTATTTCTAACGCAAGTGAGAGAAAAATATAGAATAATTCATAATAGCTGTCAATCATTAATGACATTTATTGAAAATTTAATGTTTTTAATACATTATTTGCAGTTTTTGGCATGTTATGTTTCATAAATACAATTTCATTAATAGTGGTAAGTAACACCGTCTTTTCTTTTGCTGTTACAGTATAATATCGGCACTTTTTGATGACACACTTCACTTGCGTGCTGATGTGAAGTCCTTGTGTATAGAAGGTCATTGATTACAATTAAACAAATAATCAAATATATTCTCTTTATAGTATTATTATTATTATTATTTGTAAGTATGTCTTTCACACAGGGCTAAGGGCTACCAACATTTTGACACTAGCTGCTGTGCAGCCAATGAATTATATGATTTGAAGAAAATAAAAATCACCTACAAAAATCTACTTTCAGTTCAGGAGAGAGTACTACTGGGCATTTTCAAAATAAAGTGTACCCTAGTTATGAAATGTTAAGAAATGATAACTTTTGTCAGTTTGGTGACCAAGTTAGCCATATAAATGTCTTGATGTCAATAAATAATATTAATACAAATCTCTTAGGAAAAATTATATCAGAATTTTAAACACAGGGTTTAAGTAGTATTTTCAAATCAAATATGCATAGGACCAACACTATTTACAAAAGTATTGTTTGCCTCTGATATTGACAGATCTGACACATAGCCCCATTGTTTGTTATATCAGCATAAATAATTATAGAAGTACAAACTAGAAACCAAAACATAAGGATCATTATACATTAGGCAACTCAACTTGCTTCAAGTGAGCCACCCTGATTTTATGCAACACCCATTCAATCACAGTTATTGAATAAGATCTGCAAAATAAGGAACATTGGTGTTGAGGCACCAAGCAGTGTCAAACCGACGATACCTCATAGAAGGTTGTTATACCACAAAGAAAGTTGTAAATGGCTTCATTAAAAAAAACTTCAAAGCATGACAATATTACACTACAATTTTAGATGTAAGAGTATAAACACAGAACCAATAAAGACAAAAGTGTACAAAACCGACTCCAATGACTGATAACAATTGAGTGATAGGAATTCAGGCCATGCATATGCTAGTGATAATGTATAAAAACCCTACTTATACTTGCTATTTATTGTTGAATGCTTTAATCAATACATCACCATAGTAACTTGCGTGATTTTAATAATAAGTAGTCCATTTAAATAATGGCTTTTCTAAATAATGTTTATTTACAGCCAGTAGTAGTCTGCTCGCCTCAAACATGTATGACTCACTGCACATTCAAAGTAATTTAAAGCAACCTTGAACCAACATTGAAAAGGCAGTACCAAATTTACTATTTCTTATTACATTAGGTATGTAACAAAGTATAAAGACAGTAATTTGAAGTAATTTTGTAATAAATAAGAGGCCAGCTGACTCTGATCTAGGTTCTTAACTGTCTTTAGGGCGGGGGATTCGCCGCTGTTATAATCCATCCTGTAATGCAGGAGAAGGCTCACCTGCCAACAAAATTTTCTAACACCGAGCTCTTTCCAGCGGACTGACCACCCACAACTGCAATTTGTGGGAGATCTAAGGACATGTGCACGCCCATTTGCACGAATGCATCTTGTAGTTTGTTTACAATGGGGATTAACTGCTGCATTCCAAAATTCCCAGCCATTTTGTTTAAGATACATTAAAGTTTAACACTCCAATATCACTCCTTTAACGTCTTGTTCATCATTCACCGATAACTACTTTTTCAATATGGTGGGTGGTTACGTTGTTAAGAATATCCTAACTACACTACGAGCGAATGGAGTACTGTGTCGGCATGACAGTTGTGCAACCAATAGGCATACGGCAGGATCTGTACGCAGAAACGTCAATGGTAAATGAGCTGTCATAAAAGATACACTGTGTTTATAGAGAACCTTGGTGAAACTCGAACTCATGTTTCCACCTTATGCGCTCGAACCAGAACAATGCTCAGCATAGGGGCATCACATCACAACCCAAACATTTTGTTAGGTCTCTCTTTATAGTAAATTACGTAAATGTTGCCATTATATGACTACTTACTTTGTATGTGATTTATTGCTAAAAAGTCCTAATAAAGAAAAATAAGGTAATGTCATACATAACATAAGCTACGAAAAAACTATGGTAGAAGAGTTGCGAGAAATCAATAGTACTTGACATGCGCATTAAATCTAGGCCAGTCTTCGAATAATGTAAGACATATTTTACACTGTCCAATTTAGAAGTTGTAATCAATATAATATGACGTATATTTTACCAACGGTATGTAAAAAATAAAATTCACCTAAAGAGCAATGAAAAAACTGACGCACTAAGAAACGCATAAACGCTTAGAACCCATATATTAAGTGTAATTTCAATTTATTGCGTACTTTAATAATCATAAATTGAAGGGACTGTCTGTAATATGTAAAAAAAATAAAGAAAACATAAAGGACAGATATAGTTGAGTCACGTAAACCTAATTTATTAGACCTACTTGGCTGAAAATTAAGCATATTTCATTAAAGATATCAATAAAAAAGTTACATTATACATGCATTATTAGGTAACATATTATAACGATTTCTTACCTGCCTACGAAATTTTCTAGAACAGAACTTTTTCCTGCAGACTGCCCACCTACGACCGCGATTTGAGGTAAATCCAGCTGCATGTGCACACCCAGCTGTGTGAAAGCATCTTGGAGTTTATTCACAATTGGGATCAATTGCTCCATTCCCATATTCCCCGACATGGCTGCCGGTTTTCCCTAATACTCCTCGTTTTGTGAGCTACTCCGCAGATCTTCACTTACTGATTTTTCGGTCATCAATATAATACAAGACGTCTAATGCGCAAGCGTGAAAAGGAAGAGCGGCAAGTATTGCTGTCTCGGTGATGAGAGTTTGTTGAAAGTATTTTATAGTCAGTGAGATACATTTTCAGGTAAAAATTGCACCTATACCTTAGAAACTAAACAAAGATTTCATAGTTTAGCCCTGTTTAACGCGATCTTTCAAACCACATCACTTTAGGACATCAATATACCGGGTAAGAGCTTGTCGGACCATGCTCATGTAGGGTTCTAAAGCCGTTACTACAAACACTGTCAAAACACAAGTACTTACCTATGAACTATTTTTTTATTTAATTGTGGATTGTGTCACAAGGCAGCAAAATGACATATTTACGGCAAGGACGTGCATTGAATCCTGAACGAAGATAATGGAACCTATAATTTAATTCAAAAATAGTATCCTGAGCGTAGTGAGGCATTCAAGTGTTAACGCCCAAGTTGGAAATAATTTTGCTACCATGTGAAACATACTGCTTTTCAAATCACCTACGAGAAAAATAAAAGATCTTAGTTATGACACAAATTTAATTATTTACACTTTCTAAAACTGCTGATTATCAAATTTAACACGCAACAAAATGTCCTAGAACCGAGAAATGCCAATTTAATTCCTCCTAGCAGGAAAGATAAGTGCCACTTTGATCCCTCCTAGCAGGGAAGAAAACTCCCATTTCCGAATAGGTGATGTGAAAATGATATTCTCACATTTATTATGAACATTCACCATTTTCAAAAAAATATCTGCATGGAGTATGTTATTCGACAATAATAGGTAAATTCGCTCATATGGCAGTTTTAATCCAGAGAACTTGCCGCCATATTAAAACGTATTCGGGTTCCTTAACAAACGTTTACTAGTAAGGTGTTTGATCTAATAACTTATACGATTGTTTCATCTAATACTTAGGACTCTAGTGGTGGTAAGACCCTGTGCAGGGTCTGTCCGGATCGCTACCTCCATCTTATCCATTAACCACCCGACAAGGATGTGTTGTGTTCCGGTGCGGGGATAAGAGAACCGGCCAAATTACTAACATAGAGGCATTTCATCTTGGTCCTCAGGGTTGGCAACGCATTTGAGGACTTAGGATTATATATATATTAGTCTTGAGAATTCAAATGACTATGAATTCCGATTCCACATACCATCAGGTGGCCTGAGTGCTCGTGTGCCTTCTCCTTACATAAAGATAAGTAAGACTAGATAAGATGTTTATGATTAATTAATTGTTTTTCAAAGTATATTCCCTCACTATTTACACATTTTTTCAGTCGTTGGAACGATTGTGTGAAGCTGTGGGTCCAAGGGTAGAGAGCTCTTCAACGGCTTCTCGGAATGCATTCACCGCTGCTTCTGGGCTTGAGAATCGTAAACCTCTAAGTTTATCTTTTATTCTTGGGAATAATAAAAGGAAGTCGCAAGATACTAAGTAGGTCAGGAGTGTACGGCGGATCCGTCACCAGTTCCACAATAGAAGCCTTCAAATACGCATTCATTCTCTTAGCGGAATGTGCGGACGCGTTATCGTGGTGAAGGATGAAATGAATGCGAGGAAGCTTTTCAAGAACTTTTTCTAAGACACTGGGCAGGCAATTGTGTACCTACATACCAATCTGCAGTGACTGTGCTTTGATTTTCAAGCGATACTGTTACATAATGTCCAATAATGACATTAAATCTATTCCATGGCATTTTTTTTTAAACTTTGAAAACATTAATGATAAGTCAATCTGTTTAACTAATTGTATCGTAAACCTTTTCGATGTACACACCAAATCGATTTTGATAAAACATAATTCACATCCATGGATCACAGAAAATGTCAAGTTGATGATGATAGATATGTGAGAACCAAACTTGAGCGACATAAAAGATATTACAAAGATTTTAAAAATTTAGTAAATACTTCCCTTGACCTTGAAAAAGCGGCCTATTTCAGGCAGCACGTTAACAGACATATAAAGGATCCTTCGTTATTGTGGAAAAACCTCAAGCTTAATATACTTCCTACTAAGCCTGAGTCCGACCTTCCGTCTCATCTTACCTCGGGTGATGATGTTAATAGACATTTCCTCGATTTACCCCACCCTATGATTATATACCAATGTTAACACATTTTAAGTTCCACAGAGCCGGAAGTTTTATTTTTTCTCTTAAAACCGTTTCTTCAGCAACTATCTTGCATATTATTAATAGTCTCAAGTCCAACGCCTTGATATGTTATCATTAGACATGTTATTATTGACGCTACCATATACCTTAGATACTTTCACATCAAAAGTTAATACCTCCATACTTACAGCAATTTTCCCTTATTCATGCAAAACAGCTATTGTACCTACGACCTCTTCCTAAAATCACACATCCGCTTACTTTTAAGGACCTCCGTCCTATTAGTATACTGCCCTGTATGTCTTAAAGTTCGGCGTATGCCAGCAGCTCACAGACTTTTTATTTAGTTATTTATTTATTTAATCTTCATTGCACAAAATAATACACTTAGTATACAATAGGCGAACTTAATGCCGTAAGGCATTCTCTACCAGTTGACCTTTGGGCAAAGCAGAGATTGTAGTGACGGTGCAACATAAGGTGTAACTAATACACATACACTTACATATCAATAAGCTATAATAACATAAATACATATATTGCGCTAGTAAAAATAATAACACAAACATATATAATATAAATGTATAATATATAATAATATGAGGATAAGCAAAAATTAATTCAGATAAAGCAATCATAATATCAAGATGATGACAATTCTACCTGCTAAGAAATTCGCGAACTTTCTTTTTAAAGGAAGGAAAGGCTTTTTTTTTTAAAGGAGGACTTTTTGGAGTGTAACAGCATTCTTCTTCAAGGCCAGTCCGGTTTAGAAAAAAGCACAGCACTAGCAACACTGATATATCAAAATGGTAATAACTTTCAAATTACTTCACATTTGAAAGGAAATATGGGACTCTGCTCTATGGTCTAGTGCCTGACACAAGAAGTGTTCTCGTGTATTGTTATTAGTTTAGTGTTAAAATATTTAATTTGCGCTGTTTGATTCATCTATTTAGTTTATTTGCATACCGTTATTGTTTGTCTTTGTATTTACGTAAGTATTTATTGTAGTTATTCTGTAATTAGTCTGTAAAATGGATGCTGAACCTCCTGATCCCGGAGGCGGGAAAAATGGCGGGTCAGATTTATCCATCCTTTCAAATTCCGAAATGGTTATAGATTCCTTCGGTCAACAAAATTTTAGTAGAAAACGCCTTCCGACCAATGAGTGCTTAAATTTGCCTCAAAAAAAATTACATTCTGCCCAAGTTGTTGGTTCCGTGCAATCAACCTTTGTGCTACCGGACTTTGAAAATAATAAAAAAACTTATAGTAGTCAAGATGTGGGTCCTTATCTGGTCCATGTTAGCAAAACTGTTGCTGATTCTGCTGTTGGCTCTAGTACTCTTCGCGATATAAAATTCGGCCACTTCCTATATAGGAACAATATTAAAAACATTATTAATGACGGCATTAAACAGATTGGGAGAAACCGTGTTTCTGTCCAATTCAAATCGGCTCATGACGCGAACTCCTTTCTTGTCCATCCAGCTCTGATAGCTGCTAAATATGATGTTATAGGCTAGTTGACTCTGTTTTAAAGTAGGTCTCAAGTTATTAATTATTGTCCGATTAGATGAAAAAAAATATTCCCATATTTTTTTAGGGCCTACAAAACCGCAAAACTTTATTTTAAAAGTTTAGTTTTCGTTAACAGGCGAAAACGCTTACAGCCATATTAGTCTATAGATTATCTGTGCTGTGACGTCATACGGGCCGAAAACAAACATTTGACATTTGACGAGAGCATTTGACATATAGATAAACAATTTATCATTTTCGAAACCTCGATACTTTTACTAATAAAAACCATGACTTCCACCAGTTTACATGGAAAATATATTAATTAACGTTATTGTATATTCCGAGAATGCAAGAACACATCAATTACGACCCCAGGGAAATTATGGATTAGAATGCCCAGTGAAATAAATATGCGAAATACATGGCTAAAACTTGCTAAAAAGGATCCTGACTTTATCGACTGAAACAATTTTTGTTTTTTTGCGAAGATCACTTTGATGTTAGTATTTACTTAATAAGTTATTCAGTTTCTACAGAAACTTTTATCTTCAATAATAATAAGCTCGGCAGAGCAGAAATCTGAATTCAAGGCAAAAAAATTACCGACCATCAATGTGTCGATTCTTGGTAAGTTTGTGCTATCTGCATTCACGAATCAAACATCCATGATTGCTCTTATCAATAAAACTAGAAAGCAGTAACAATAATACACAGATTAGGTTTTTACTAATGTTAAAACGACTACGATCATAACACAACCTCAAAAGTCCATGAGTCATGTCATAAATGTCAATGTCATGTCACAGCACAGAATACTTACAGAATATACCATTGCGAATTTCACTCGTATAAGAACCGACATGAAGTTTGCTTAGAGTCCTATGACGTCACAACAAGTCCGACAGCGTTTTCAGAGTTCAAAATAAAAAATAAAAATGAACTTTTTTAAATAAAAAATACGTAGCCATCTTACACTTTTAATATCTGAAATCGATAAATATTGGTTTCTTAAGTGTAATACTACAGAAAATATCAATTTATTAAGCCAAATTTAATATGAGGCAAGTAGCCTATTATCCCTTCTTATAATGTAACTCGCATGGGTATTGTACGTCAAGTTCCAGTTGAGTGGACCTTAGAGGAGTTAGTGACAGCAATTGAGGTTCCAGAAGGGTTTGGCAAAATTGTTAAAGCGCGGAGACTTACTTAACAGAAAGTCTTTCAATGATAGTAATTCCCCGGTTTGGATTCCAACTCAAACAGTTGTTTTGACTTTTATGGGACAAAAGCTCCCATCATGTGTATACTGTTTTTACACATCCCTGCCAGTGTCTACATGTGTACTTCCTACTATTCAGGGTAACAATTGCTGCAGATTTGGTTATATTGCCTCTCAATGTCGGTCTAAAGAGCGCTGTTTTATCTGCGCACAGCCTCATCAAGGAATTTCTTGTAATAGCCAGTCTCCTATTCCTACTTGCTTGTTTTGCTCTGGAGCTCATAAAGCCACTGACTCTTCTTGCCCAGAACATGCCCGCCAGAAAAATATCTATAATACTAGTCATGTCCCAGGAGAGTGATTCTTACACTGAAGCCTCTGCTCGCTTTCCTCAAGTAAGACGATCATTCGCAGATACTGCTCGTATGTCACCTCCCCTCTTCCTATCGCAAGAGAGTCAGAACTCTTTTTCTGATCTTTCTCAAAGTATGCATCCTCAGTCATATTCATACAGAAAAACAGTTCTAACTCCCAGACGTTCTCCCCCCCTCTAGCCCTGGATATGATAAAAAAGTCCATCAGTCATTAGTAGCTCAACCCAAACCTTCTCTCCCGAACGGCAGCGCCATTCTGGGCAATAATTGCAATTCAACATCGTCTAATGATAATTGGCTAGAACTTCTGGTTAACATTCTGACTAACTTCATTTCTCAAACCGATTGCCCACCGAACACTGTCTTAAGTAAACTGTCTGAGCTTTTCTCCAAATTTAATAATAATGACAACAATTCTTCAGTGGAATTGTTATAGTATTCGTAATAAAAAAAATGAATTAGTATATTTAATTAAAAAATGTAAGTTATCTGTCCTTGCCATTCAGGAAACATGGCTTAAGCCTGGATCCCATTTTAGGGTCCCTGGTTTTTCATGTCTTCAGGATGAGAGGACTGATGGCTATGCCGGTACTGCACTTTTAGTTTCTAGGTATTTTTTTTTTAAGAAATATCCCTTCCTCCTCACAGCAGTGGTATTAATGCTATTGCTGTGAGAGCTCATAATGTATCTTTTCTTTCAGTCTATATTCCAGATCCTAATCCCTCTATTCTTGCTGAATTTCATTTAATTGCTGCCACACTTCCTACCCCTGTTGCTATATTGGGGGACTTTAATATCCATCATATTTCTTGGGGATCGCATCATTCTGACTCTCTGTCCTCCATTTTCTTAGATATCTGTGATGATTTAAATATTTGCATAATGAATGACGGCTCTCCCACTCGAAGAGTTTCACCATCTCAAAATGTTAAAAGAGCAGTGGACCTTACTCTTACATCTCCTTCCACTGCTTCCCTTCTTTCTTGGTCTATTCATAACAACTCCCATGGTAGTGATCACTACCCTATCTTCCTTTCTTATCCTCTTTCTTCTAGCCCCTCCATCCAATCTGATTATGTCCCGCTTTTGAAATTTAACCTTTCAAAAGCTGACTGGTCTTTATTTAGATCCTCTTTAGACCTCTCATTATTAAGTTTTTCTCCAGTATCTATTTTCAATGCCCATTCTGCTTATTATATTTTTAAAAGCGGCTAATGAATCTATTCCTCTTAAAAACTATGGTAAGAATAAATCTCAGTCATTACCTTGGTGGGACAGCGATTGTACTGTAGCATGTAGGGACCGGAAAGAGGCAGAAAAGGCTTATGCTAGGTCAATGTGTTTTGAAAACTATTCCAATTACCAGAGAGTGGCTGCAAAAGCTACTAGGATGTTAGCTGAAAAGAAAAAGTCTGGTTGGCGCAGATTTTGTGAAATGCTTTCTCCAACTACTCCTGCTTCTATGGTTTGGAAAAGCATTAGGCGATTTCGTGGAGCTATGAGTATAGAAACCATCACATGTAATGAGCCGCCTGTTTGGGTGGAAGCTTTTTGTAATAAGTTGGCTTTACCTTCTGCTCCTTCTAGGGAAGAATGTTCAAATCAAAATCAAATCAAAACGTTTATTGCGATCATGTTGTATACAAAATGTCTTAAGTAAATAATAGTTCAACATGAACCCTGCAAGGGCACAGCAATCTTAAAATGTGTAATAAAGTTATAAATATAATATCTTATATTCTAAATTTTATAATTATATTCTTATATTTTACATGCATGGCACAAATTATTAAAAACTAAATAATCTAAATTAAATAGTAATTCTAACTATTAAAGAACTCTTGAAGTGAGTGGTATGATTTGAATAATAATAAAATTTTGAGATGTAATTTGAACTGGTTGGGGTTTTCTATATTTTTAATCGAGCTAGGAATATTATTATTATTATTATTTTGTTCATTCTTTTCTTCAGATTTTGTCCCTTGTGATAAATTTGATGCTATATTTTCTTGGGAAGAGTTGTCTGTTGTTTTAGAGGGTCTCAGAGATTCTGCTCCTGGAGTTGATGGGATCCCTTATTCTTTTATTTGCCAAAGTAGTATTTCTGTTAAAAAACATTTTTTAAATATATTGAATTGCATCTTTGCATCGGGGGCTCCCCCTGTCGAGTGGAAAAATAATTTAGTTTTACCTTTTTTGAAACCTGGCAAATCGAGTAGTGATCCCTGTAGTTACAGACCTATTGCTCTGTCATGCACTTGTCCAAAATTTTAGAACATTTAATTAAGAATCGATTAGAATGGTTTGTGGAGAGTTCTGGTATTTTAGCTAATAGTCAGTTTGGCTTTCGTAAGGGGTCAAGTACTATGGATAGTCTCAGTACTTTGGTTACTGATATTCACATTGCTTTATCTAAAAAAGAGACTCTTGTTGGAGTTTTCTTGGATGTGTCCTCCTTCCAGTACTAAGGCAGAAGATGATACATTTGAATTAAGACTAATTAATCTCGTATGTAATCTTTTTTTAGGTAGATCTGTTTCAATTAAAATTAAAAATTCAATTTTCCCTCCTAGATTTGTGTGAAAGGGACTCCCCAAGGGTCTGTTTTAAGTCCTATTCTTTATAGTATTTACACTTATGACCTGGAACTCTCAGTTCTTCCTTTTTGCAACATTTTTCAATATGCTGATGACATAGCCTTGTATGTCTCCTCTAGCAATGTGGATAAAGCCTCTGCTCTTCTGAACTCTGCTATTCGATATCTGAACAATTGGCTTTCAGCTCATGGCCTTTCCCTTTTAATTGCCAAAAGTAGTGTTGTTCCCTTTTCGCGACAGAGATGAGAGACAAAAAAAAAAAAAAAAGACATCCGATAGAGTTTCTTACAGGTTCTTCTCTGATCGGTCGCGATTTGAAACTGCAGTCAATTTAGGCTAAGTCGCTACTATGACGTTTCAAAAGAGTTTATTATTTGTAAACCTACTTGAATAAAGATTATTCTGATTCTGATTCTGATTCTTCAAGCAGAGTGTTGTGATCCCCCTCTTCATATAAGAAGACAGTATTTGTCTGACAGGTTCCTATTTAAGTTAGTCCAATCGTCTTCTCATCCTCTTGTTGCTAAATTACACACTCTTTCCGACTTAATTTCCTCTAAAAGTTTCTGGTAAAATATCCCATGCCTCTTTAAAAGCTTTAGAAAATTTGTTAGTCTCCCCTGCCCGATTTTTCTAAGTCAGTTATTTCCTTTTTTTGATACTCCTCTTGATGCTTTAGTTTTTCAACCTAATATTCTCTTGGATCTTGGCATTGACAAGGACTCCCCATTTGCTAATGCTCAGCTTAACACATACCTATACATAGGTGAACAATGGAGGGATTGGCTAATAGTCTACACGGATGCTTCTAAATTATCTGCCTCTGGTTGTGTTGGTGCAGCAGTTTGGATTCCTCGGTAAAGTATCATCCTTAATTTTAAGTGTCCTTCTTTTTCTTCTGTATTTACTGGAGAATCTATTGCTATCCTTGAGGCTCTTATGTATATTGAATCACATAAACTTAATAGGTCTGTCATTTTAACTGATGCTAAAAGTTGTCTGCAAGCAATATTGTCAAACCAATTCACATCCAAGACTAAGTTCCCTTTTATTTTAAATATCAGAAGGGTTCTTTTACGTTGTCATTATCAAGGAATCAAAGTTATTTTGGCTTGGATCCCGGGTCACAGTGGTATTCAAGGTAATGTGACAGTTGATCTTTGTGCGAAAGATGCTATTACTAGTGGCTCCCTGGAACACTATGTTGCCTTTTCCTCAGACCTCATTCCGCTTGCTAAACAATCCTTGTCTTGTCGTTGGAAGGATCATTTTATTACAGTTAGTAAAACTAAGGGTAAAAATTATGCTGATATTCAGGCCACAATTCCTCCCAAACCGTGGTTTTATAAATTCAAAGATATTAACAAGAGTACTGTCTCAACAGTTTGCAGGTTGAGAATTGGCCATGTTTGCTCTCCAGTTTTTCTTGCTAAGCTCCATGTTAAAGATACTTCTGTTTGTGAATGTGGACTAGACGAGGGCTCTCCTGACCACATCTTCTTTAGTTGCTCTAAATATCCCCATTCCCTTTATGATATTCTCCCCACTGAAATCCCTCGTCCTACAAATTTCAAATCTCTCCTAGCTCTTATTTATACCCCTTTTGAATATACTCTTTGTGAATATATCAGATACAATAATATTAAACTTTACTTTTAAGTATACTTCTATTTTTTTAAATAAGTACTTATGTAATATTGTATTTATATAATAATTGTATGTTTTGTCTCAGGTGATTCATCAGCATTCCTATCTTAATATTCCTTTCCTTTCCGTTTTATTCCATTTCCTTTTCACTTGCTCTTTCACGAAACCCATTCCTTAAGCAGAGTCTCCCACACCAAACTTGACATTGGCGAAATCACTACGGACCGCCATAGAGAAAGAAGAAGAAGAAGAAGAAGAAAGGAAATATAACACTTATTTCGGATTTTGGGAGTTTTCGTGCGTGCGCGTACTCCATCTTTAACTTTTTTTACTAGCTTCAAACGTTTCTCAAATGAATCACACGCGGCACGCACCGCTTCCATTGGTATCTATCTCGTCCCAAATATGCTCAATAACCTTTTTGAAATGATCCAGGTTTGCGTTTTTATTATCATGTAGTTTCGAAAGCATGTACGACCACACGAAATAATCTAATACATTCAAGTCCGGAGAACTGGGTGGCCATTCATGTATCGGCAGAAAATCGGTAAAATTAGCCTAACACGAAGCTTGAACAGCGTTTGCCGTGTGTGAAGGAGCTCCGTCTTGTTGGAAAACATAATAGTCATTCTCAATTATCCTTTTTAAATTTGGAGCAACAGCTCCGTCTTGTTGGAAAACATAATAGTCATTCTCAATTATCCTTTTTAAATTTGGAGCAACAATTTTCTCCAAAACCGCTGATTTATAGTATTGAGCATTGATACTAGAGGTAGTTTACCCCGCTTATAAACTGCAACCCACACCATCACCGATGGTGAGCTCTGGAACCTAGGAACATTTTTCTAACTGTCCGGAATGTCTTCTATCCTTGGTGCCCACAACCCATCATTTGGGCATTATGGGGCTGTTCTAACACGAACAGTTTCTCGTTAGAAAATACAAAATCATCGCCTGCGTGCCAAGAAAGTATTATGTTGGATCTTTGTACTCTCTTTTTCTGGATTGCTTCGGAAATGCCATGAACTTTTCGTTTTTTGTAGGCATGGCATCCAAGATTAACCCTCAAAATATTGTGTACCGATCCTCTTGAAATTTTGAGGTCAGCAGCCAATTTTCGGATAGTAGTATTTTCCACCGAAGTCGCTGTCTCACAATCTTTACTACTCTGTCGGTTCTAGCTGAACGTGGCCGACTGGATCTTTTCCTGTGTTCTACTGAGGCGGTCTCTTTATACCTTTAGATTGTGGTGTAAACGAGGTATATTGCGTTTAATTCCAAGGGGTTTTAAGGCTTTGAAGAAGAAATTTTCTGACAATCGTTTTATCGTGGATTAAAAGCAAACTACAAATGCTTGACGTTTGAAACGATTGCATTTTGTTAACGACAACATACTTAATAAATTAAAATAATAATTTGATGGCCTGTAGTATGTAAGTCTTTAGGGTCACTGCAAAAATATGTGTATTCGAACTTATTGTACACGGTGTAGAAAAAAACAAAAAAAAACTCGTTTTAGTGCCCCACCGACTTGTGAAAACTAATTTGTCCGCAAATTGCAATTAAAATTATGGTCAACTTTCCTAGAAAGGGACGCAGTAAGTTTTAGTACATCTCTTTCAGCGCGTGTTATCGATACAGTGCACCTTCCAGATATATGTAATACTTACTATTTCCATGGTACTACCTAGTTGGTTACTAAGTTCTGTTACTCGATTTGCAAACTCTTTTCTTGCGTTAAAACAAATGCTACCGAAAAAATAAAAAATGACAATATAGCGGGTTGTCAGTTATAATTTTATAGCACACACAACACTTATCTCGTCGTATTTATAATGGATTGGGGTCTGAAAGAAAATCTTGTCGCTGTAATTGCGTTGCACAAATGCGGGCATCCGCCAAACGTGATTTTGAAGTTGCTTCAAAATCTGAAAATCAACAAACAATTCGTTTATCGTACCATTAATAATAGGTACAATAGTACCCTGAGCTTTGATGACCGCGAGAGGTCTGGAAGACCACGCACCGTTCGGACCCCAGCTCTAATAAAGGCAGTGAAGGCGAGAATCGCAAGAAACCCCGTCCGGAAGCAAAAGTTGGCAATTCAGATGTCTGTGAAGAGAAGCTCCCTTAAAAAAGTTATCAATCAAGACCTTGGAATACACGCTTATCGTAGACGGAAAGGTCATTTGCTTAATGGACGATTGAAGACTATGAGGCTGAATAGAAGTCGCGTGCGACTAAAGCGGTACGCACAACAAAAAATTGTCAAATGTCCACCGAAATATATTATTTACAGACGAAAAAATTTTTACCATTGAAGAATGTTGTAACCGCCAGAATGACAGAGTATATGCAAAAAACAGTCATGAAGCGAGTGTAGCTGTTCCGAGAGTGCAACGAGGCCATCATCCCTCTTATGTCATGATTTGGTTAGGTGTGTCATACTCAGGGTTAACACAGGTCCATTTCTATGAAAAAGGGGTCAAAACTGGGGCTAAAGTTTACCAGGAAACCGTTCTGGAACCAGCCCTGGGTCTTTCAACAAGACTCAGCCCCTGCACATAAGGCAAAAACAACTCAAGCCTGGTTTCAAAGCAACAAAATTGACTTGATTGCCCTCAAAGACTGGCCCTCCTCCAGCCCGGACCTCAATCCCCTGGATTATGCTATATGGCAGGTTATTGAGGAGAAAGCCTGTGCTAAACCCCACACAAATCTTGACTCCCTCAAGCGGGCCATAGTCAAGACAGTGACGGAATTAGATATGACAACCGTGCGTGCCGCTATTGATGACTCGCACCTTCGGTAGAACAAGGGCGTAATATACAATGTGACTAAAGGGGCAATTATGCCCTTGTCCACTAGAACAAAGGGCACAATGTAGAATGTGACTAAAGGGGCAATTGTGCCCTTGTTCTACGGAAGGTACGGACTGGCCTCGTCGTCTGAAGGCCTGTGTTCAGGCCCAAGGAGGCCATTTTGAATGAAATTGACAAATGTAAATCCTGATTGTGTGTAGGTACTTCATTTTAATATAATTATAATTTATTTAACTTTCGTTAGTATATTTTATATAGATAAGGATTATTACAGTAACATACCTTAGTAACCAACTACGTATTAGAAGGGTGACTTCATCCCTACCTCATGGCCTGTCAACAGTCCAGGGACTACTTATCGCAGCAAACACTAGCGCGTTGCCACCCAGAATTGGCGCTTGGAGTAAACGTGCAACAATAACTCAAATGAAGCTCTCAAAGACGCCACTGTCTTCGCAAACTGTGGATTTAACATACGAATTGTTAGTTCCGTATTTGACCACGTACTTTACGATAATTGTAGGACGATATCAGCGAACTTTGAATCTTTATTGTATGTATGTATTAACATAAACACATTAAGTAAAGAGCGTAAAAATAAAAGAATTTAATAAATACATTTTTTGTTTAGTTTTAACAATTTTTGATTTAAAACACTACAGTAAAAATGCGCACTGATGACGGTGCGCGCGGAATGACAAGCTAAGAATGCCGAATAGCAGCGTATTTTCATGTAAAAAGACATCTAAAACACCAATTATGCAAAAGGATAACGTTACTTTCCACCTGAGGGTATTATTATTCGCCACCGGAAAGATATTATCAAATAATTTGGAAAAAAACTCGAAATTGTCCATCAAAAAATGTTGCCACTTAATCGTACAAGATCTAATTAAGCGTAATTTATAAATTTTAATTTACGTAACTCGTTCAACAGTTTAATTGAAACTTATTTCTAGTTCGTTATTTTTTACCATTTTAATCATCATCATCATTATCATATCAGCCGAAAGACGTCCACTGCTGGACATAGGCCTCCCCCAAGGCTCTCCACTTAGACCGGTCTTGTGCCTTCCGCATCCATCGCGATCCCGCGATCCTTACGAGGTCGTCGCTCCATCTTACCTACCAACAGCTCGTCTCCCGGTCCGTAGACGCCATTCGAGAACTTTCTGGCCCCATCGGCCATCAGTCCTGCGAGCAATGTGCCCCGCCCACTGCCACTTAAGTTTCGCTATTCTTCGGGCTATGTCGGTAACCTTAGTTCCATTTTAATGAATAGTATTAATTAATTAAGCATCTACAGTAATCTGTAGTTGAATAATGAAATAATGATGGTCATTATTGTAAAATATGTTTTAAATTTGTATTTTGTCATTAATACATGCGCATAAAACGTGACGCCTTCATTCCCAGAGTGTGGTAGGCAGAGCTACAGAATTACCAACAACACTAAAAATACTTGTTGATAATTCTGTGACCACATTTTGCACAATCAGACTAAGGCACCCCACAGATGATCAATTTATTTGTGCAATCACACTGATTGCCCAAACTTTTTGATCGACATGGCTATGATTAGATTACGAGTTTGTTGGAGTTGAATTTTGTTTGTGCCATCACGTGTGATTGGGTGGTCTGTAGTAGTGATTGCTCAAAATTAACCGTTTTGTTATTTTTATTTTTATTAAATTATCATCGTATTAATTGCTGCAGCCAAATCCTCGTCATCAGACATCTTTTATAATATCTCGACGTAGTTCTTTTTCACGTGACGTTTCCCTGATAACTTAGTTTTCGTTTTTAATAGATCAATGACCATAGATTATAATGATTGGTGATTTACTCAATCGATTGATACGTGTAGGGGCAGAACCTGTTTCAATCTGATTGTACAAAAATACGATTGCGCAAACAGTTTGTTGGTCTGTGGGGGGCCTAAGACATTTACCAGTTTATTAGTAACATGTTGCAAGCCCATCGCCTAATAGTATTACAAGCCTTTATGTCCTTAGTCGCCTCTTATGACATCTACGGGAAGACATGGAGTGGCACTGTTCTAACCCCGCAACCACACGGAATGATTTTTTCAACATTTTTATTTTACTATGTTCTTACTTCAAAAGTTATCAGGTTGAAACGCTGAGTTCGGTGCACTTCTAATTTAGGTACACTGGCCACACTGCAGTGAAGTTAGCGCTGAGATAACAAATATGGATATCGACTTTATGAGTATTTTATTCTGGCTATTTATTTTTCAGTTTTCCAGAAGATGTAATGTTTCGGGATGTTTGGATACGAGCTTGTGCAAATCATGTTTCGTGGACTCCTAAGTACGTGAACTAGCACAATATGCTCACAGCATTTTGAAAATTCGTGTATTACTTATTTATTATAAAATTAATCACAAGAGGAGATTAATGTACGCAATGCCGGATTTAGAGGTCTGGCGGCCTCGGGGCAACAAAGGAGTGGAGGCCTCAAATTATTATCAAAATAAAATGGACAATTTGAGACACGGAATCGAATACCCAACCTCCGAGGCTGCGGGCGAGTACCACCTCACTCACCCATTGAGGCATTGGGATATTCCCTCAAGATGGGTAGTAAATTGCAAGTGCTTCTCAAGGCCATTTGAGATTTTGATATTTTACTGATTGCCTGATTGGAGTGAACAAATATAGATCGATGATTTCTGTTAATATTTAATATAATCATGTTTCTGCAAAGTACTTTAGGGAAAGGTACCAAAGGAAAAGTTGTTTAGAAATGTTTACTAGTCTGATATTTTGTTTCCGAAGTCTCTATTGTGGGTGCCCCTCTTTTGTGAAGGCCCGGGGCTGTAGGCCCAGTCCCTCCCCTAAATCCGGCCCTGACAGTATGCCGAGCCAACATTGAAAGGATTTTTTATTATTTACTAGTTTTTGCCCGTGACTTTGTCCACGTTAAAGTGGCCTTCCAACTATACACTATTTAATTCAGATAGAGTACTACAAGAACCAATATCGCTACTAAAAACGTACTTAGGTTTGAAGCCCTTTTAGCAGGCTTCTGCAGTTTTGCGTTTTCATGATCCCATGTTACCTACAGAAAAAGAATTGATCTATATGATCGAGTTTTGGCTTCGTTTATAACCAGGTATCGTAAAAACACATGTTCTTCACTTCATGTTTATGGGTTCGCGTCGCGGGTCAGCCAGCCATGTTTTTCTTTCATAATATCATCGCAATAAATGTGTGCGAGTTTAACAAGCGTTTTTCATGAGCCTACTCCACTGATACATTACAACTGCTTTAGCTGTAACATTTTTTTACCAGTATCGGTAGTTTGAGAAATCAGTCACATCACTACTTAAGATAATGCCGGGATTAGACAAAGACGCTGCTCGACAAAAACCCGCGCGTTATAGTATAGGGCCCGCTTTTTATGAGCGTCTACCCGCAGACGTAAAAAACGAATCCTCGGACGCAAAGTTTGGTCGCCGGCTTAAAAATCTGTTATTGACGTAAACACTATATTCTGTCAAAGAATAGTGACGACTACATTATATATTGTTGATTTGTTATTTTTACCGTTTACCGTTATGACCATACCTCCGACTACAAAAAGATAAATATCAGGGGTAAAGGTCGTCAACGGACATTACCGGTAGCACTAAAAGCAGCGTACAAAAACTTGCAAACTATTTCAGAACAGAAAAGGCAGATCTCATCAAGCTAGTTAAAGCTAAGCAGATACCAGAAGAATTCGCTCCGTGGTATAAGAATCTTAAAACGCTGAAATCGCTCCGAAATCGCTTGCCGGAGCCAAATTACGACGAATCAGAAAGAAGTTTTTCCGAAGCCGAGACTGATATTTAAGTACTTTTAATTGCCAAGATAAACTAGTTTATTTTTATTACCGAGTTGGTGTAAAGTTTTAATAAAGGTTACCGCTGTTCATACAAATGTTTCACTATACAGGGTGTTTGGTACATGGATGGACATACGTATATAGGAGATAGCTGGGACCATATGCTACGCGGTCCGCCACAAAAAAAATTGCCTGGGCCCTATCATATTTTTTTTTCAAGATTTAAAACCTCAATAACTTTTTTAAAAATAATAAAAGGGGCAACAATTTTGTTTTATTTCTATCTTGACTGATCGTAAAATCTTACAAATTTAATATTTGGTGCACACGATAGCTAAGTACGAGCCCTCAAACCTCAAAAATAGGTAAAAAGAAATTTAAATGCCAACTTTGCATTGCATTAAAAAAAAACTAAAAACGATCGACTTGTTCTAATTAATCAAAAACATCTTCAGTTAATACGCTTTGATTGGTACACAATAATTGCAATTTGTTTAAAAGCAGCTGGAGTTATTCGTCAACTTTAACTAAGGGGACAGTTTTTTATGAAACTATTTTGAGGAAAGTACATTCCTTGCAAGGAATGTACTGTACCGGGGTTGATAAGTATTTTTCTCAAAAATGTCCGTAAAAGTTGACATTACTTACTATCTTCTTTGGACGCGAAGTACATGGTTTACGGACAGTTCTCAAATTAAAAAATAAACATTGCGGGCATACAATGTTGCATACAAATTTCATTATTGTTTAGTTTGTAACTTTTTAAAAAGTGAAAAGGGCCGTAATGAATTGAGGGCACAAGTCTTACATTTATTCAAAACATAACTTTTTTACCTGTGTCTAGAATAGCTTGTTTATTTTAAAAAAAAAAAAAAGCTTGTGTTTCTTTTTGTCATAAACAAAAAGGCGGCAAAAAGTAAAAGTTTTTTCACTTAATCCCCCCAGATCCGTGACAGAAAACATGTTTCTGTGTATTTAAGACGGAATAGAAAAAACAGTGGAAATGGCATGAGCATCGCAAACTATCAGAATCGCTGTCGCTAAATCAAACTATCGTAAAAACCTCCACTACGATAAAGTCGATAACTTGAAAATGATGGTTCGAAAATGTATCATTCTTCAAATTATAATAGGCCTTTTTACGCCTTATGAGTCTTATGACGTCCACTTATAAAAGCACTATTGTATTACAAAGTCCTAGCATAAAGTGTCATCTAGCGTTCATTAGCCGAACAACAACGCATCAACCACCAACGATTAGGAAAGTAGTTTGGCTATTCGACAACAGATGGCTTTTAGTGATGTACGAAATTATTGTACTTCTTATTTCGATAAAATATACCTATTAAAATCTGTAGTATTGTTTTATTTTACAGTTGTTTTATCTCACGAAAGCGAGTAAAGTTTTAATTGCAATGCCACGAAGACTGACCTAGGACATTTAGAAAAGGGTTTTTTTATTTCTTCTGTCGGTTCATTCCTTTTTTAAGTGCTTTAATAGTTTTGCTGCCTTCCTCGCAACTCGTGCATTGATTTTCATACGACAGGGACGCATAGCAGGTAAAACAAAAGATTATAGCTAAAGCAATTTTATTTAGCTTTGTTCAATATTCGTAAGCTACCACATGTAAAATATATAAAGCAACCAAAAAATCATCATAGTATTCGGTCTTTATTTTATCAGTCACAGCAACTTACAAATGCTTACATAAATGAAAAGATCCACAATCATAAACTTATAAAATATATTATGCATTAACAGTAATAGCAGTACAGTTAAAACAATACTATAAAGAGCCACATCAACATTGTTTATCCGCGCCAGAATAGAGGCCCTGAAAATTGTATAAGTCAAATATCGATAGCTTTATCGACAACACCCTCTCTCTCAACGAGTAGCGAACATTCGAGGTTATTGCGAAACTCTATCAAGGATACAAATCAACCTTACTCGATTCACATAAAGTTCATTTTTATATTGTCCAATGTCTTATGTCTTGCGGAAAACATAAAACCACGAATGCATTGAAATAAATTAAATAAGACTTAGTGATGATACGACACTAACGCTACGCCACCATGGGATATCTTTTTGATGCGGCTATCGTTTTTACATTCCAAAATAGAGCAATAAAGCATCTTTCTCGATTTAATTCGTTTTTTTAGAACTCGCACAACCGTAACGCACAAGCGATCGCGCCTGAGCTAGATTAAGCGGAAATCTGCATAACTATGCCACACGTCCCACGCCAACTTCACACTTCTAATGGGCCTCTATTCAACTGCGTTATAACGATATCGGTACTTCGACGTCACGCGAGTGTTTTAGTGATGTGCATAACATAAACAGGGCTGGAATTCTACAAGGTAATAACGATATCGTTTTTGACCTGTTTCCGTATTGTCAACGGATATATAATGGCGACTGTGACATAAACGATTCTTAAACGTGTCAAACACGATATCGTTTTAACGCACCTGAATAGAGGCCCTGTTTTTTCTATTCTGTGACTTTAAACATAAAACATTTTAGTTTCACCCCTTTTCTGTTCGATAAACATTTTAGATGTTTAAAAACATAGGAAACACGACGCGGCGAATGCTGCTTAAAGTAAGCTTCAACCATACCTTCTAATCTGTGGCTTCAACGTTTCACCGACCACAGATTATAAGGTATGTCTAAAGACGGCGACGCGAGCCGAGTAAGTTCGCGTACTTTAAGATCGCGATATTAAAGCTCATATAATCTATCTGCCCTTTTAAAGTTGTAATAAAAGGAATTGTTTATAAATTTGCCAATGTGAATTTTATTATTTTCTTGTTGTGTATTAAAAGGTATTTATATTAAAATGAAAATAAACTATTTATATTGGTACTTGAAAGACATTGCCACTAATTTATTACTGATGAATAGAAAAATAGTCTCATCATTGCTACAATAAAACCAAGAATTCAAATCAGTAAAAAACCAAATCCTGTTGTCAATTTTTCCGCCAGAGTACGCTACGCTGCGCCTTTGTGACGTCACTCTATTGATTGAAAGGAGATCGTCTTTTGGAGACGCCATCTTAAAAATAAAGTGATATAAGTTTTGGTAGGGTAGAATATATTAAAAATCTAAAGTAATCTCCTACAAGACATTAGCATTCGAGCTTAGATATTAATTATATTGTGATATCAGGTATAACGGACCAAGGTACGGGTTTATTTTGCCTTTGTTGTTAAAATCTTTTTTTAAATCAGTTTGTTATTTACCGTTCTTCTGCTTCGATCTCGTCTAGTACCGTTACTACGAACTAAATGCTTTATGTGCATAAAGATTATTTCTTTGGGGTAAGGTTATTAAGAAATCTAGAATTCCATGTAAGTTATAAAAAATAAAAAGTGATCGATCCAGCATTCGTTGTGCGGATGTAACACGTCAATAAAGACGAAGGGCAGGGCTTCCATTTATTCCATTTATAGTGGTGTAAAAGTGTCATTCCCCGTGATCAGTGGCTACTGTAGTGTGGTGTTCAGTTTATGGTGATCTTTAAGTAGTGTAGCGTAAAATTTGTAGTAGTCATAGTTGGTAGTCTATTGATTTGGGGCGACGGAGGATTTACTTTTAGGTAGTGGGTAGTCTTAGTAGTGTACAGCGTTGCGTTGGTTGCAGTTGGTGGTCAGTCGCGAGGGTGACCTCCTGATGGTGTGTACATCGCAGTATGTCTGCACTCTCGACGCCGGGCGGCGGAGGCAATTCGGCGCAGAGCAAGCCGACGTCCGGCAAGCAAAAGTATCAAAAGTTGGACATTAATAGCTTGTACTGCACTAACAAAGTAAGTAATCCACAACTAACAAATTTTACACAACCAACAAACTGCTGTTAATTTGAAATCTTTAGAGTATTGATAGTTAAGAAGTAAAGTGTGAAAATCTGAGTAAACCTTTTAACATTTTTTTGTTTTGTGACTTGCTTTCTCATCTATTGTTGGATACTGTTGTATAGCAAGCAAAATGTGTGATTGTGCTTACTAATTGTAATATTATTTTTATTGATGCAAGTTTTCAGGCACCATTATGAATCCATTGCATTATGCATTTTTTTAAATAAAATTTAATGATGGTAATTTTAATACAATGTAGTACTACACACCCTCTTGTAATAGAATAGACACATAAGCAATAAGTAGTAAAGATTATATGATCACCTTTTGTTTTGAGCTTCTCACCTGAGACACCTCAAATCTCACACTCACTTTATTAGATTGTTACAACACTGTACTTTGTACAAATGTCCTGCCACATTGTTAATGTCACACCAAAGGAAAACAAGCAAAATAGATGAGTAGTAGAATCTATTACCTCTTGAGTGTTAGTAAGACTGCATATATAGCATGACCTCGCCTTACCTTGCAAAATGAGTGATTCCTTCAAACTTATTTTAAATCCGTGTCTTAAACAACAAACCTAATTCTTATTCAGTTTTTTTTGAGATATTTTGAGAAATGTAAAGCTAATATTATTACCTCTGCTATAGTTTTTGATGAAGGACTTATAGGAATCCTCAATTTAAAAGTATGGAATCTTCTATTTGACATTTAGGGCCTGTTTCACAATCGACAAGTAGGTTAATTAATCTCTTTGTCTATTTTCAAGTGTAAGAAAAGGAAAGGGCTAAATTTATTTGACAGATATGCTTTATGTCACGATTGTGAATCAGGCGGTTAATATAATAAGTATTAACAGAAAATTAGCTTTAAAACCTTTTTTTGTGTTTTGATATCTTATTGTAATTGTTTGTGCAAATAATCAAAAACAATTACACTTCTGTGATAAGTAATTCATTGATAGTACTTAACCACAGTATCCACCATCATGGAAATAAAGGTCTATTCATTACCTTTGCTATTTATGACATTTGCTATTTTAAAAACTTAATGCTCATTACAATAAGGTCAAACTAAATTGCCTTAATTATGTACCTCTTATGGAGCACCAGGTCTCAAGGTTAAAACAATCTGGGAAGTGCTTTGTACGAAGAAACCATCATGTATTTTAATATCCATAACAGTTAGTTGGATAAAAAAAGCTAAATCTTGTAATTTTTTCTTTGCTTTAAGGGTTAACTATCAGCAGTATTACAAATGATACACATTAAATATGGGTCGCATCTACATGGTGATAGACAATCCTAAATTTGATTCTAATCTGATCCTGTGCTATGCCCCTTTATAAATATAATTAAAAAAAGAGCATGGTCTTCTAGAGCTAATATGAGTACTACTGCACCTTTTATACTTTTTTATACTGATTTTGTTGAATTAACTCATATTCTGATGTAGTAAATAAAAGAAAAAATTAACTAAATTTCACACGGTTCAAATTGTCACTTTGTCCAGGTCCCTAATTATCATGTGCCAAATCTTGTTTTAACCTATATGTACAGTCAACATCATGAATGTGTTTACACTTTAGTACCTTGTCACTTTCATTCACTGAAACAATTTCATTTATAATTATACTAGCGACCCGCCCTCGCTTCGCTCTGGATTAAAGTATTATACATATAAATCTTCCTCTTCAATCACTATCTATTAAAAAAACCGCATCAAAATCCGTTGCGTAGTTTTAAAGATTTAAGCATACATAGGGATATAGGGACAGAAAAAGTGACTTTGTTTTATACTATGTAGTGATGTAATTGTCTCAGTGAATGAAAGTGACATGGTACTAAAGTGTAAATATATTTATGACTTCGACTACATCCAGGACAAATTTTCCTTGTATTTCTTTAAGTACATTTTTTTTATAGAATTACCACCAAGGGTTGAAATGAAGTTTACATACTCTTAAAGATGCACAATACATTTTCAAGGCACTCGGTGAAAGTCAGAAAAATCCTGCCTTGCATTGCCTGTAGTCCTAAAGTTAATTATTAAACATCATAATGGAAAACATTAAAGATAAAGTTTGTTGTTTACTTTTGTCTCAGTCAAAATGAAAAGTAGAGTAGAGTAGTATCAATTGCTAACTGTAGTTTTGAATAATAAAATAGCTGTAATAACAGCCTATTGGATTCTCCTATGTTGACAAAGAGATCACTTTTAAAGCTCAAGTAAGGTGCATAAAGGTGGCGCTGTTTAACATGAGTGCTTGTTAAGTAACTTTTTCTAAAACTCCTTCGATTCTTAAACTTTCTCTGTGTTTTGGAAGTATATATGAATTATCGAGAACATGGAATTGTATTTGTAGTGGTTGTACCGTTTGCAACAAAAAGAGAATATTTTTCTCTTAATTTAATAAAATTACATACCCTTAAGAAATGGAATAAGTAGTAGTCCTCTGTTTTTTGCTTTTAGTCGCTATCATGTTCTTCATCTGAGCTGTCACAAGTATTGATAATAAGATTGTTTGGAATTTGATCCATTTCCCCTTCCTGACATCGATATTTATTTACTTCACTTTCGACATGGCGACAAATATTTTCCCAGTCCTCAGCAGTAATAGTATTCCTCTCAATCGGACCAAAATTACTCTGCCATATTTTTTGAAAAATTTGTAACTTACACTTAGTTGTACTGACACAAAATTATTCTGATAATTGTGCGAGTACAATAAAATCAGACGTAAAAATATATGCACAACGTAAATTATATTCACAATTTGACACTCACATTATTTTGGTATTTACTTCTTCAATATATAACAAACCTCTTTTTATGCTGATAGTATGAGAAAATAGCAAATTCAAATGTAGAATGCCTGTAAACATACAATACTACTACATATGCAATTCCATGCTCTTGTTAATTTATCTATACACCGTTTTGTATAATTTCTTAACAATGTTAGTTAGCTTTTGACTTCATTCACACAGTTATAGTTTAGCGCTTTTCGCTCAGGAACTGTTTTATTTTATCAGGTTAATGAGGAACCTATATCCATCTTCAGGTGATAAACTATTTCTGCAGCAAATTACAAATCTATATGTTTTGCACACCCACTTCTGTTTTAGAACGAGAGTTCTGAACCATCCTCAGTGAAATCTCAACTAAGCCGTAAACATGGAATGCAAAGCCTCGGAAAAGTACCCTCAGCTCGGCGACCACCTGCCAACTTACCTTCATTGAAAACTGAAACTGGAAAAGATACTAACATCAAGTAAGTAAATCACATTTAAGTAGTACTTTTCATGCTAGAAGATTATTGTATGATAACATTTTTTTTCACAAAATATTTATTGCTTGATCATATTTTTTTTCAATCTCCATCTATACTAGAACGGTTTAGGTACTTAACTAAAAGTAAACAAACAAAACCACGTGGCTCTGTTCAACAGCCAATCAAGACTGTTTTGTCGACCTATGACGTATCGCACGTATCAGTATTCTGCTTCTATTGGCTGCTGAACAGAGCCACGTGGTTTCGTTTGTTTACTTTTAGTTAAGTACCTAAACCTTTCTAGTATAGAAAGTTAAATCGTACCAATTGAAAAAGATGTTCTACAAAGTCGGAGAGTCGATACAGGGCTGGGATATTCTACACGGTAATAACGATATCGTATTTGTCGTGTTTCTGTATTGTTAACATTTTGATAACTCTTGACATTTACAATAATGGCGACTGACATAACCGATTCTAAAACACGTCAAACGCGATATCATTATAATGGAGTAGAATAGAGGCCCAGGTGTGTTACCTTTAGTCGCTGAGTACCTAAAACGCAGTCTGCCAATTTCGCGTTATGCTAAAATGTCATTTAAAATAATCATTTCGACTAAGTAGGTTTTTGTCTAAAGTGTCATTCTATGGAACATTAGATGTCAATTTCAATATATTGTTTGTTTACATAGTTAGCAAGTTCCATAGAATTACAGTATATGTCGCAATAGGTCTAATCCCCGTATTGCCTATTTAGCGATATGACTATATCGCAATAGGTCTAATCCCCGTATTGCCTGTTTAGCGATATGACTATGTCGCAGTAGGTCTAATCCCCGTATTGCCTTTTTAGCGATATGACTATGTCGCAATATGTCTAATCCCCGTTTTGCCCATTTAGCGATATGACTATGTCGCGATAGGTCTAATCCCCGTTTTGCCTATTTAGCCATATGAGTCATAGTCATATGATATGACTATGTCGACATTTACAAACTCCTTTATCAAAGTATTTTCTCTTTTGCATACTGGCCACTTGAAACTGAAGTGTTTAATCTTCAACTATTCTACTTATGATAAATAACAAAAACTATTTCGCCTACTTCGCTCATGAACTAAATCTCAATTCGCCTACTTCGCTCATGAACTAAAGCTCAATATACCTACCTCGCCCTTGAGCTAATACGCACTAAACCTAAATCTCAATTCGCCTACTTCGCTCATGAACTAAAACGCAATAGGTCTAAATATCAATATGCCAAAAACTTGTTAGGTCTAGGCATAACGCGAAATTGGCAGAATGCGTTTTAGGTACTCAGCGACTAAAGGGTGTGTTACACCTACATGCATTTTCTTAAGTTTTTCACCTATATGTAGTTGCTGTTGTTTTAATACTTCTGTATAGACCGTTATTCTATATTTGAAATTTGACGTAAGCTCCATGCAAAACAGGTGCTATTGGTAGGTGCAGGTGCTAGGGTTCCGTAGTCAAACTAGGAACCCTTATAGTTTCGCCATGTCCGTCCGTCCGTCCGTCTGTCCGTCCGTCCGTCCGCAGCCTAGTGCAAAGACTATTAGTACTAGAAAGCTGCAATTTGGCATGAATATGCATATTAATCACGCCAACAAAGTGGTACAATAAAAAGTAAAAAATATATTTTTTTGGTGTACCTCCCTTACACGTAACATAGGGATGTATTTGTTTCTCGTCTACCCTATAGTGTGGGGTGTCGTTGCATAGGTCTTTCAAAAATATTGTGGGTTTGTGAAAACAGTTTTTTAATTAAGTAATCCGTTTATGAAATATTAAGCTTTAACTTTTCGGAACCCGTGAGACATTTTAATTGAATCATTAATATTTGAATTTTAATGATTCAATTAAAATGGTTCCGAAAAGTTAAAGCGCTAATTTTTGTTAGACTAAAGTGTGTCCCCCCCCCTACAGCCATATCTATAGAATATAAAAATCTTAAATGAAAGAGCATTATAACCAATTTTAAAGGAAAACTATCACGAATAAGTAGACCTTATTGGTTCTTGAGATACAGGCGATTAAAGTGTATGTATATACCTACTAAAATCATCTACGACGGCACCAATTGACTTTAAATAGAAAATTAGTGATACTTGATGATTTTTTATGTTTGTACTTAACGGCTTCGGAACCCTACACTGAGCATGGTCCGACATGCTCTTGCAAAATGTAAAATGGTAAAATGTTATCACGGAATGTTTGGTGAAAAACAAGAGGTATTTAAAAATATTCACTTTTATGGACCATTTAGTTCAAAAGTGGTCAAGAATTGGAAAAAAATATTAAACTTAAGTTGTAGACAATATTATGATGTTTCGTCGGTTCTTTAACTTCTTTTCTCTACGTCCCACTATCCTCGTGATACACTCTGCGTCAAAATTATCGCACCTCGTCGAAAATTAGATTCAAGCAAATCTAGCCCATAGTAAAATTATGCAACCTCATTGATATTAGTATCAATCGAAAGCACGTTTAATGTGTTTCAAATTAACAATATTTAAATAAAAGAAAAAAAGTGTTTTGAAAAAAAAGTGCCGAATTACGCGTTTGAAGGGTCGCGAGTTATGCCGTGTTCCAGGTGTATAAAGTCTGATAAAGGTCAAATGTCAATCATTTAATATCCAGACGTTGAAGAGAACACATCTAAGGAGCTCAAGCAAAAAAACGACCCTGAAAAATGGAAACCACTGCTGCTGAATCAGCCCAGGTGGACGCACTGCTCCAAGCAGGAGTTCGGCAGTGTGATGTCTCTCGGCAACTGAATTTAAGCCGGTTTGCTGTCCGCCGAGTATACCTGCGGTTCCAGGAGACTGGAGGCTTCATTAGGAGGCATGGAGTTGGCCGCCGACGCTGCA
The DNA here is from genome assembly GCA_949316455.1 of Acleris holmiana. Taxonomy (NCBI): domain Eukaryota; kingdom Metazoa; phylum Arthropoda; class Insecta; order Lepidoptera; family Tortricidae; genus Acleris; species Acleris holmiana. The sequence goes on from OX438762.1 coordinate 22,578,330, forward strand.
CATCTGAAAGAGACGACCGCTTCATTGTGTCATCGTCTCTACGCAATCGCTTCTCCAATGCTGTTGAGGTGCAACAGCGTCTCCGCGAAGCTCGGACGAACTCTGTTAGCACCACCACGATTAGGAGAAGGTTGCGGGAGAAGAAGATTGTGGCCCGCAGGGCTGCTACAGGTCCCCAACTGACCGCACAGCATCGCAGGGACCGCCTGCAGTTTGCTCGTGACCACGTCGATTGGACATTCGACCAGTGGAGGCAGGTTCTCTTCTCCGATGAGACGAGGGTTTGCCTCTATTGCAACGACAGGCGTAGAAGAGTCTACAGAAGGTCGGGAGAACTATTTGATCAAGCCTGCATTGAAGAAACGGTGGCCTACGGAGGTGGTTCGTGCATGTTCTGGGGCGGTATATCCACAGAAGGCAAGACCGACCTTGTGTGCGTCTCCCGGACTTGCACTCGCGGGCAGGAATCTCTGACTGCTCACCGGTACGTCACGGAGATTCTGGAAGAGTATGTGGTCCCATATGCGGGTTTTGTCGGCACTGGATTCACTTAAATGTACGACAACGCCCGCAGCCACACGGCATTGATCGTTCGTGATTACCTGGGAGAGGTTAGGATCCCTGTTATGCAGTGGCCAGCAAGAAGTCCCGACTTGAACCCAATCGAACACCGGACGGATGGGACGGATAATTGAACGAATAATGGAATCCAAAATTGCGGTTCTAAGGATTATTTTAGAACACAAAGGTGTTTTTTTGGGGCATTCTTTAGTGTTCTTGGTAGAAATACTCTGTTGACAAATAAAAATGACTTCTTCATCGCTATCGGAATCTGTTAACATTGTTTACATTATATAATGTATTATGTATTTTATCTTAAATATGTATTTTTAACAATAATAGTTTAATCAACACAAGTATAGTTAATCTTGTAACTTTTACAAAGCTTCCGACCTTGGTAGGTTTAGGCTTGTAGAATACAAGTATGCTTAGTTTTTAACTTTTATGAAACAAAAACCAGTTTACCATGGTAAAATTAGCTAGTATTTACTGGTTGGCAACTAGTAACTGGTAAGTTACTGTTGTAATTTGTGAAACGTATACTAACAAGCTAGTGAACAATAGTCCATAGAATAGTAATACTAGTCTGATAAAATTTGAGAAACACGATTCCGATTTTTTTAATGCGAAGACGAAAAATGTTTATTAAATCTTAAATTAACGTCAATGAAATGGTTAATAAAAAAAACAAAAAAGACACTTAAAAGTAACCTAAAACCTAGTGTTACCCCCCCTTGCCCTAATTACTGCTTCCATGCGGTCTTTCAATTACCGAACCAACTTTACTAAGTCCGACTGAGGAATGAGGTCCCATTCTTCAATCACGGCGTTCTGGAGGCCCTTTTTTATTAAATCATGACCAGTTTTAGTTAACTCACACGTACGAACTCCATTTTGTATTTAAAATGTTTAATTTTTAAAGTTAATCTAATCTAAATCTAAATATATATATAAAATGCTAATGTTTGTACGTAAAGACAGGGTTTTCTCTATCTCCACGAACTCCAATCAACTTCCCGTTGGGGTGGTAAATACCCCTTGGTCTCCCGGTGGGAGTAAGGGAGTTTGGTCGCGGTGGGTGGAAGTGGGTGGTTGTGGGTGGCGAAAATGTGGAAAAATATATATCTGTCCTTTTCTAACTTATGAGAACTTCCGGAAATGATCTAAAAAACTCCAAATTGTGTTATAGTCGGTCTGGAATGTTCTAAATAGTTCTAAAACTTTCTAAAAGAATCTAGAAAGTTCTATATTGTGTAAAACTGTTGTATTCGATCTGGAATGTTCTAGAAAGTTCTGGAAATAGCTGTAATGATCTAGAAAGGTCTATAACTTTCTGGAATAATCTAGAAAGTTCTATATTGTGTAAAACTGTTGTATTCTATCTGGAATGTTCTAAAAAGTTCTGGAAATGGCTGGAATGATCTAGAAAGTTCTATAACTTTCTGGAATAATCTAGAAAGTTCTACATTGTGTACAATTATATATATGTCGCTCTTTCAAGAGTAACCGCTAAACAAAACGTGTGTATTGTCTAATGACAAAAATGCTGTAAACGTTGTTTATAAGGACATTCTGTAGTAAGTAGGTATATTTAGTATCAGCATTGCACCCGTGCGAAGCCGGGGCGGTCGGCTAGTTCCATATAAAGTGTTTGGATGTTGTTTTTCAAATTTGGCTAAATGCGTCAGTACCTTTGGGGTAATTGCGCTAGTGTAACGCTTTTGCCCCAATGTCAGTAGTGAACAACCTTTTCCTCGATACGTAATTTTAACAGTTAATATCACATTTTTCATGCCTTTTTTTACGTAAACGTTTTTCAAACACTTATTTTGTTTTCAAAACGTTGTAATTATTTAAGTATATACTTAACCTTTTTTTTATTATTATTTTTAGTTTATTTGCTGGACAGATGAGTACTCCTAGAAGATTTTATAATTAGAAGGATCCAAAAACAGCTATTAACAAGCAGAGACAGAAAATAATATAATTGGGGAAAATGCGTCTTCAATTTGTAGACGCATTTATCCAAACCTTTGACTGAAAAGAGTGAGATAGACATTTTATGAAAGAGATGTTATTTTCACCTTGTGACCGATTGCGGGTAAAATAAAATAGAGTTTTTCGAAGATGATGTTTGATTTTTAATACAAACGGTTTATATTTAAGGTTTTCCTTCTTTCTATTCTGTCTCATTTCTGTCACTTCTATGTATGCAAGTACTTATTCTGATATTAAAAGAGAGCGGATATGACTCAGAATTTGATTATAGGTACAAACAAAACACCAAAATCATTTATGATACTATTTATTCATCATATTTTTTAAACAATAATTCAATAAAGTACTTTTAAGTGTACACTCAATAATAACAAAGCAAATTCTTACATTAGTTAAATCTAAGTAAACACGCTTTATAATTCAGTCATTTATTTAACATTCATTAAATTATAAAAATCAGAAATTAATTTGAAAATAAGAATAATGCCGGTTTCTTAGAAAAACTATTTGGTTTTTAACAAATTAATTGAACATACTCATCTGTCCAGCAAATAAACTAAAAAAAAATAAAGAAATGCTTAAGTATATACTTAAATAATTACAACGTTTTGAAAATAAAATAAGTGTTTTTAAAAACGTTTACGTAAAAAAAGGCATGAAAAATGTGATATTAACTGTTAAAATTACGTATCAAGGAAAAGGTTGTTCTCCACTGACATTGGGGCAAAAGCGTTACACTAACGCAATTACCCCAAAGGTACTGACGCATTTAGCCAAATTTGAAAAACAACCTCCAAACACTTTATATGGAATTAACTTTAAAAATTAAACATTTTAAATACAAAATGGAGTTCGTACGTGTGAGTTAACTAAAACTGGTCATGATTTAATAAAAAATAATACCGAAACCTAAACAAAAAAAAGGATATAAATAGATTTTGAACACTTACCTCACGCTCCGCGTTGGTCTGGATTGACACTAAATTTCAAAATGATCGACGACTCGAATACGATCTGTTAGAACGCCCTCTATGTTACGCGTTTTCCTCCACGTAGTTCAAGTGTCTATCACTAAATGGCGGGAGCAGTTGTAACTCGCGTTGTTTAAAAAATAATTCAAATAAACGTATTAACCCCATAGTCGCTTTTACCCCGGTTGACCTGACAATAAAATGTAAAAAAAAAAAAAAACGTACCCCCCTACACGCATAGATAAAATAACGAGAGCATGGAATTGCATATGTAGTAGTATTGTATGTTTACAGGCATTCTATTTTGAATTTTCTATTTTCTCGTACTATCAGCATAAAAAGAGGTTTGTTATATATTGAAGAAGTAAATACCAAAATAATGTCAGTGTCAAATTGTGAATATAATTTACGTTGTGCATATATTTTTACGTCTGATTTTATTGTATTCGCACAATTATCAGAATAATTTTGTGTCAGCCCGGACAACTAAGTGTAAGTTACATAATTTTCACCTCCCCGAGAAATAAAAAGTTACGTACTTGTCCGTCATCAGCAGTAGACGATTTTGATCAGGAAGTGATCCGGAGAACTATGTACTTACAATTTTCATCTGTCCCATAAGCAATTTCCAACCTTAAAGGCACTCCACTCTGTGTTAAAATCCGATATACTGGGTGGTTTTGGGGTCATGATCCGGAATGGCCAAAAGTGAATAAGATGGTCATACTGAACAACTTATCCCATGGGACCAACCACGAAATCGCCAAAAAAAACAGCTGTTCCATACATCTCAATTTATTCACCGTTAATGTATGGAACAGATGTTTTTTTTTGGCGATTTCGTGGTTGGTCCTATCGGAAAAGTTGTTTAGTATGACCATCTTATTCACTTTTGGCCATTGCGGATCATGATCATGACTCCAAAATCACCCAGTAGATTACAAATTTGGCATTTCCACCTTACGAAAACAAATATAAAACTTAGGATTTAAATGGAAAAAGACGAGGACAACCGAAAAATATTAATGGGAAGACACAACATACGACTGGTAAGAATAAATTACCTTACCAAAATTGCGGAATATCGGTCTAAAGATAGATCAGTAGATTTTAGTGGTGGTAGGACCCTGTGCAGGGTCCGTCCGGATCGCTACCACCATCTTATCCATTAACCATCCGCCAAGCAACAGTGTTCGCATTGTTGTGTTCCGGTGTGGGGATAAGACAACCGGTGAAATTACTAGCATAGAGGCATTCCATCTTAGTCCTCAGGGTTGGCAGCGCATTTGAGGTCTTAGGATTATAATCTTGAGAATTCAAATGTCTATGGGTCTCAGATTTCACTTACCATCAGGTGGCCTGAGTACTCGTGTGCCTTCTCCTTAAAATAAAAAATTAAAAAAAAAAAACAAAAGAGAGAACAAACTTTTGAATCGTGTTCCAACGTCAAATTCTCATAACATAAACAATAAATGATGGATTGGTTGACAGAACATATTTCATATAGCCCGTTGATGTACAAAACCAGTATGTATGATTTAAAAACAAACAAAATAAAGAGCGGTTTCGTGGGTACCACATAGATGCAATTTTAAAAGAACATGGCCGCTCCGTTTTACAATTGCCACCGTATCACCCGACATTCAATCCGATCGAAAATATTTGGTCCATGGTAAAAGGATATGTAGCGAAAAGAAACGTTTCTTTAAACATGCAAGGCATTATGAGTTTAGCAACTGAACGAATGAATACTATTACTGCTGAGGACTGGGAAAATATTTGTCGCCATGTCGAAAGTGAAGAAAATAAATATCGATGTCAGGAAGGGAAGGGGAAATGGATGGAATTTCAAACAATCTTATTATCAATACTTCGCTGCTTTAATACAAAAGCGCCACAAATCAAAAACATACAATTAGATTTAAAACTTTATTTAAATAGCGTTCTGAATTTCAATGCAACAAAGATTCATTTTGATTTGTGGCGCTTTTGTATTAAAGCAACGACTTGTGACAGCTCAGATGAAGAACATGATAGCGACTAAAAGCAAAAAACAGAGGACTACTACTTATTCCATTTCTTAAGGGTATGTAATTTTATTAAATTAAGAGAAAAAAATCTCCTTTTGTTGCAAACGGTACAACCACTACAAATGCAATTCCATGTTCTCGATAATTCATCTATAACGTGGGATGTATTTTTTTTCTCGTTTACCCTATAGCGTGTCGTTGTATAGGTCTTTCAAAAATATTACGAGTTTGTTAAAACAATTTTTTGATTAATTATAGTTTATAGTTATTTATAGTTGATTTTGAAATATTAAGTTTAAAAGCGCTTATTATCATTAGACTCAAACTCGTATTTTTGTTTCACTAGGTACAGTAATATCGTTTATCGGATCACCATAGAAAAGCAACATCGGGTAATTCCGGTTTTTTTTCAATTCGGAATTTCCCGCTTCAGTTAATTCCGAAATAAAACAAAAAGTTGAATTTAGCTGTTGTGAATCTACTTAATAAGCGTTAAAAACGATAGTCTATCTTATAAAACAACAATAAATGTAATAACCAAAGAGCGGAATTCTTCATAGCAAAAAACAAACTGTCAGAGGGATTGACCTAACTGTTTTATCGACTTATCGGGGTGAATCAACTTTTAAAGTCCTCCTTTTCTACACGCTAATAAAAACTTACTAGAATATGTGAGATTGATAATGGTTTACACATGTTAAAATTAGATAATCAGATTTTCGGATTTCACTTTCATAATCATAAACCAATTCTATAATTTTGTAAAAACATGGTAACGCAGTGGAAAATGCACGTTTTTCATACAAAACCCGGGGACAACGTCGTCCCCTGCGTTACCTGATATATTTGTGTAAATCATAGAAGAATTTTTAAAATTGTCAGCTAGAAAGTAAGTTTAATTGTCTGATTTATTCAATATATTAACCACATCAAAAAAAAAATTGCATTCTACCAAGTTAAGGTGACATAGTGAGACATGTCGAAAATTGGGGAGTACCTTAAAAGTTGATTCACCCATCGATGTTACGGAATAATATCGCATTAGGTATCCATAATCAACTTAAAAGATTATTCTGTAACATTTGACCTCTTTGATAAGCAACTTGCATCTCCATATTAAAGTAAATCATGTCAGCGTCACATATGTCATCTCACTTGAGTTTCATGAGTGATTTCCGTGCCGTGCTACTAAAATGGTTAATCCTAAATGAAAAACAATAACAAAATGGATACAGAAAGATTCTTCTCTTAATTTCAAAGAAGATTCTTCCACAATATATTGCTCTAAATGTGACGTTCATTTACATCAGCTAAAGAAACATTGTGTTGAAAGTCATTTAGTGAGTAAAACTCATTCGTCACAACGCTCAAAAAGTACGAGTTCAGACACATTCTATATAGATTTAATCATATTTTTAGTTTCGTGCAATATTCCATGGAAAAAGATTAACAATCCACAGTTTATAAAAAAAAAACAAAAATATATTGGTTGTTCCTGTACATCAAAATCACTTCCGGATGAATCATTGCTGAGAAAAGTATACTTAGATATAGTTTACCAACAAACAGTTCAAGACATATGCAAGAACCTGATAGGATAACAGTCGACGAAAATTATTGTTGCAAATCTTACTTAATCGAAAGTAATTTTTTTGAAAAAGTTGATGGTAACTCAGTGGCCGAATACTTAAAAAAGCAATTGCAGTTTATTTGGCACAATTCATATAATGAGCATGTTAGAAATGTCCTTGTTTTGAGCACTGATAGTGCCGCGTACATGCTAAAGGCTGGTAAAATCTTAAAAGCTACATTTCCAAATCTACTACATGTTACATGTCTGGCACATGGATTACATAGAGTCTGCGAGCACATACGATCTCAATATAAAAGTGTTGACGCCTTAATATACAACGTAAAAAAATATTTTTAAAGTCTCCACATAGAGTCCGCTTATTCAAACAAATTTGTCCATCCGTACCATTGCCTCCAAAACCTATTATAACTAGGTGGGGCACATGGCTTAATGCAGCTATATATATTATGCAGAAAATTTGAAATGTATTACAGAAGTAATTTCAAACTTAAATTCAAAAGAGTCGGCTGCAATAAGAGAAGCTAAAAGAGTACTCGAGCACAACAATTTGAGAAATGATCTGTTGTACATAAAAGAAAATTATGGCATTTTACGTGACGCAATAATCAAATTACAAACATCCTGTTTATCCTTATTAGACTCTCTTCTAATACTTGACCAGGTGAGAAGTATTCTAAATTGGTGTGGATCTCAGACAGTGCAAATAAAACTTGAAAAAGTACTAGATAGAATTCCGGACTACGACATCATACGCAAATATGCTGATTTTATAGAAAAAAGTGATTACAGCCAAAACACCGTTATCGAGTACTACAAATATGCTCCTGTTACTTCAACTGAGGTAGAACGCTCGTTTTCATCTTATAAATTCCTAGATCTACAATGAAAAAAGGAGTAATTTGAAAGGTGAAAATGTTGAAAAAATAATGACTATTTTCTTTTACTACAGGGAAGATGAAGAAAACATATTTGGTACAGATTTAGATTTCGACTTTGTTATTTTGAATGAAGATTAGTTACCTACTCTTAGCAATATTTGTTTTTAATTTTTAATGATAAGTTTCATATAGAAAATTTAAAATAAGTATTTAATGTTTTATTCTTTACTATTATACTAAAGTACAGTGGCGGTCAGCTAATTAGGGACACCGTTAATTTGTTTGTTTGTATGTATATCCAAAAGCCTGATTTAATTACTTTAACTTTGTTTCGTTAAGTGACAAATATTTATCGATAAGTCGATAAAACTGTTAGGTCAATCCGTCTGACAGTTTGATTTTTGCTATGAAGAATTCCGCTCTTTGGTAATAACTTACCAAGATTCTAAGTAATGAACGTACGGGCATATCCGAAAATCAGAAAAGGCGGGAAAACACATTTCTTCATTAAGTTATTACACTGCACGCGTTTACTCTCTCTTGGCGAACAGAAACGACTCTTAGCGGGGGAGGAGACTAAAATGGCGCCTAGTTAAATGTGGCCAGAGTATAAAATAATGCCGCGTTTGGTAGATTTGAGTAATTATCGAAAATACCCGTTATTACAATTACCCTCCTGCGCTTTGCTTTAAAAAAGAGTTTACACTTAACTAGCATCACATTAGTTTAATGTAAGATTCGTGTTTTTGTTTCATCTATCTATAGAATGTGATTTTATTTTAACATCTTTGAAAATAAAGAGAGTGAATGTACATACATTTGACTGTTTCATTTCCGACATATGAAGACCTATAGAAAATCAGTAATTTCGGGAAGAGATCTTTTTGAAGTACGTACGTTATATAGATCAGTACATTTTGACATTCAGACCTAACCACCCGGAAGGAATTAATCTACTCGCGCGGAGCAACGGTGGGGTGTGTCGCGGGGAAGCGAGCGAGGGCAAGATAGTAGTTTAAGTACGTATAAAAGGAGCTAAAATAGTTTTAGAATTATTTATTCCATTAAAATCAGGTGCGTAATGATCGATATAAAAATATTTTCTATAATATCAGTCGATATAACGCTCATTTGATATAAGTATTGAAACATATAACAACATTTAATATATTTAAATATGATATAATTATCATTTTATATAACGATAATTTGTTCTAAAAATATTACATTAAGTATAATGCATATTTACTATAATCAACTTATGATATAAAGTTAATTTCATATAAAGTACAGTTGGTATAAAAAAATACTGTCTATACTAACTCGTGTCCAACCACAAGGGTCGGTTTGTTAGTTACCTATTGTGACCCTACAGAGCGGTAACTCCTAGGTATCAACTAATATATAGGTTAGGTTAGGTTAGAATTGTGTCAAGGCGCGAAGCGCCATAACTACGCGGAATAGGAGCTTCGCAAACCGGAGCTCCGTCGACTTGCCTCACGGTCAGCGTTGTACCAAAAAATCTATAAGTCTTTGTTACGTAAATAATCATAGGCGTTACAATTATTTTCAATATGTGGCAATAAAAAATAATATACCACATGATAGTGATACAATATGATTTTTATACAAAATGATGATTATACCAAATGATTTTAATAAGAAATAAATGATATACCAAAGATAATTATAGTAAATAAAAATAGATATTTTGATAATATACCAATCGTTTACTATATAAAATGAGTGATTATATCCTTTAAAATTATATCAAATGAAATTATATGAATTATTTTTATACCGATCATTACACACCCATTAAAATCTTGTCATGACGCATTTACCCCTCTTTCGGAATAGCCCCGCTCGAACTTAGTTAACTATAAAAACTACAGATAAAAATACTTTCCGGCCTACACCACCAATAAATGAAAATCTGTGTCATCCACCACCGTTTTGTGAGAACAGAACAAAAAATCGCACGGACGCAGCCTTTAAACTTAACCAGCCTATGAGTCTCGTCAGGACTTACCACTCTGTAAATTTAATTCTTTGATTGGCAAAGATACTGGTTCTTTGTCGCACTCACTCATCAGGTATATATTTGATGCTCTGATGCAATATTTTATCAACATAATATCTGCAAAAATTGAATTTAGATAAATATTTAAAAAAGTGCATTATTTAACAATAATTATGCTTTTAGACGCTTTGCTTGAGTAGTTAGAGCAAAATCTCATTACGCTTGATCGCATTAAGTTTCGACCCGTTTATAAAGATTTTGTATAGAATCCTAACATGTTAAAATTTTAAAACTTCTTTTAAGGTTTAGATTTTTTTTTCGACATCCTCATTTCATTTACGTAATATTTTACCTTAATTATATTGGCTTAAACATAGTAATTTCTGACATAAATGCGTATTTATTTATAAGGTCCGTATATTTTAAACATGGAACAACAGCTGTGACGTCATTCCTGTCGTCGATTTTGTATAGAGCGTTTTTGCAGGGGGTCTGAACTATGGCTTTTTAAAGCTTCATATCTTTCCTCCTTCTATTTCATAGCACTTTCCAGAGAACATATTGATATGTTTGCGGTTTCAGATGGGTTATTAAAAATTCGTTTATAATTATAATAACCATTAAACTCTGTCTGGCCCCTGAAATATCGTCTTCTACTATAGTAAAATATATATATATATATAAATATATATAAGGGACGGCCTTCTACGGCGACGACTGAAGATAACATCAGTGTTGTGCGGCGTATGATAAAGACTGATAAAAGAGTGACCTATCAGCAGATTCGGACAAGCTTAGGTATCCGTATGATTCAAGTGCATAAAATCCTACATGAACATTTAGCGGTCAGGAGGCTTTGTGCCCGGTGGATGCTAGGGCATGCAGTATCGGACGAGTTCATGTATTGGAATTGAAAGTCGGTATTGAACCTCAATATCGGAATCTCGGAATTACGCAGGGCATACAATATTGCCTATTTCCAATACCGGAAATAAAATTCGGTATTGTCTCAATATCGGAATTCCGATACTAGTATCGGAATCGGGGATCTATTAGAACACCACACTTTTGAAGGTAAAAGAAAAAGAATTGATTTTTGATCGTATTTATTTAAATAATAATAAAGACTCTAAATTGACACTGAAAAAACAAAATAATTCGATTAAAGTAAGGTTTTCTTATACACTTACTATTTTTTAACGGAATAAAGACTAAAATGAATTATACAGGGTGTTAGGCAGATCGTGTGCCAAAAGAATACGGCGGGTAGGTATGGTTGCAACTAACTTTATGCTAATTAACACTCCTCCTGCCCACGGTTTTTTTTTTTTTTTTTTTAATTATTTTGATGTTTCCCAAAAGTTTACAGTTTTATTTATTACTTATATTTTTTGTTAAATGTCGTACCAAAAAGGAATTTATATTTTTTATATCTCTAATGTTTGCTTATTCTAGTAACATCTTATTTGTATTCCCATAGTAAGCAAAATAAAGATATGATCCGACAAAGTTTGAAAATTAGAAAAAAACACAACACACTTGCATAACACTTGCACTTGAACTTTTGCTTCCTTCCAGTTCCACGACCGTTGCAAAATCCACCTGATCTGACAGATTACAAATTTACAAGTGGCTAATCTATAATCCATGGAACGATTTATGTCATTAATACATAGTTGGTGCTGTCATCTATGTGCTGTAGCTTGAAACTAAACCAGGCAACTCCACGGATAACTTCGAAATACTACGTTTGTTTCGAAATTTTCGATATTAAAATACCGGTAAATGTTTAGAACTATATTTTAATGTAAGACCTCTGTAAATACCATGGATGCAATAAATTGAATATGAATATGAATATAATACCGGAATTACGATATTGATAGGACCACCAATATCGGAATTCAATTTCGATATTGAAACTGTTTCGGTATCGCTCCGTCTAATCTCGGTATTGTAATATCGGGAAAATTGGCCCGAGATTCCGAGATTTCGAGATTCCGACATCTTGGAATTCATGCCCTAGTGGATATTAATTTGACCGAGGCCCAAAAACTCCATCGTGTTGTATGTGCCGTGAAATTATTGAAAGATTTAACGCAGGTGACTCAAATGCCGTGTTCGACATACTTACGGGTGACGAAAGCTGGATTTACTGTTATGATCCCGAAACCAAAAGACAATCTGCTCAGTGGGTGTTTCCTTCCGAGGAGTTGCCAACTAAAGTGAAGTGAGGTCGAAGCGTGGGAAAAAAGATGGTGGCCTCGTTCTTTGGAAGGACAGGTCATTATGCGACAATTGTTTTAGAGGATCGAAAAACGGTTACTGCAGTGGTACACTAACAATTTGTCTGCCACTTGTCTTGAAAAAAGTTCGGGAGAAACGACCTCGCAGTAGAATCCTGCTTCACCACGGCAACGCTTCGTCGCACACCGTCAGGCGAACGATCGACTATTTGGCGACGTTAGACGTGGAATTACTGGGTCACCCGTCGTATAGCCCCGACCTCCCACCTTGCGATTATTATTGAACCCCGAAAATAAAATAAAAAACTTTGAGGAAAATGTTTTGTGGACGCCGAGGAAGCTGTGGCTGCGTTCTAAAAGGCTGTCGAAGTGACTCTTAAGGACGAGTAGGCAAAGTGCTTTTCTTAGTGGTTCCATCGGATGCAGTGATGTATTGACATGAATGGACACTATTTTGAAAAAATATAATAAAACTAATAACTTGCTAGTTTACTCAGTTTTTGATTTCTAAGAACTTTTTGTTTGACCCTCGTAATTAGGGGGCTTATTATGGCCGTATTTATCGCGTGACTAAACGTTGATAAAACATCCGTCACTTTCTGACAAGTACATAGCGAGAGTGACGGATGCTTTGTCCACCGCGATAAACGCGACCATAATACGAGCCCAGGAGAGAACGTGGTATTTTTACACGAGGGGTTGACCGACGACATTTATAAAGTATATACACGTATAAATTTACGAAACTCTGAGCTTAAAAGGGTTAAAAGGGTCTGTTGACGTTTGAATCGGATGCACACTCGTGTGACATAAAGCTTAACCTAAAATTAAGTGTAATAGACTTATTTAGATGATAAACACATAGACATATATATTTGCATAGACTAACTTACATACAAATGGATTTTATGTTAAAATAATATTAGCTGTAACTTACCAGTAACGCCATCTACTGTACTTTATTGTTAACAGTTTTATTAAAGCTAGTTTAATATGGGAGAAAAGGGTATGCATATGTGGCTGAATTGCCGATAGACGCCATTACGCCTTTACAGCGAACATACGTACCTCTCTTGCTCATATTTTGGCAAATTTTCCGTGCAAAACTCAAAACTGTATTTTTTATCTATATACTTATCCAATATACTTGACATAACATAATGTTCACTTTTTGTATTTTTTTTATGCTGGTTCAAAATCAAATAGGGGTTGAATTCACGACTTTTTAATTTTTGCCAAAATAAGAGTAATAATTGTGAGTCGAGTCCTTTCTAGAGTTCCGTACCCGTATCTCAAGAATCGCGCTAGCTATACAGTTGAAAGTTTCACAAATTATATATATATATATATATCTGTTGCCGCTGTAACAACATCCGTGATTTTGTTGTCGGTTTTTATTCGATACCTATTAATAACGGCAATAAGTAGGCACTTGAAATACTAGAATAGTTAGTTGTATATTCACTTTAACCTATTGAGCGCCACAGTCATCTAGTCGTGACAGCCAATGGCAAGGCTCACACGCCAACGTCATCAATATACGACCAACATTCAACTCTAAATGAATCCTTCTACTATGGAATTAAGGCAGTTATTTATTTACTAAACGATTTGTTCCGTGGCGTACACAGCACGACACTTCATTCGTAGTGTGTCGGTCATTAGGTTAGGAAAAAATAATTTAATTAAAATTAAATTAATATTTAAGGGGGGCTCCCATACAACAAACGTGATTTTTTGCCGTTTTTTTTGCTTGATGTTAATACAGAGACCGTGGTTGTATAGATAATGGTACGGAACCCTTCGTGCGCGAGTCCGACTCGTACTTGACCGGTTTTTGAGTCTTATCAAGTCCTGTAATCACAACTCGAGCTTTAGAAAAGACTCCAGCCTGGTGAGCATCAAAAAGAATCGAGTCCTATAGTGAAGACTCCTTATTGAAGTTTCTATATAAATATGAAAGATGACTTCCTAATGAAATTGACTCTATATCGTGTTGTTCCAGAAAAGGTTTGAAATACTAAATAAAAATAAAAACATTAAATGTTTTTAAATAATAAGTAGGAACTAACTAAAACCTTTTTAATAATTTGAATCCGATATGGTTGACAATTTCAGTTAAGTTCTATTAGGTACGTAAAAAAGCCTTGCGCGTAAACGTCAGATTCTATAGAAGACTAGTCTCTATAGAAGACAAGACTCAAGTCCCTCCCAAGTTTAATGGCCGTATTAATAAACGTCTCCGAATATATGCCCATTTCAAGATACGTCAAAGTAAACATCAAACCATTCCAAACTATAATTTTTGACGTCTCTTGAGACGAGCATTTAAACTGAGATTAGTATCAATACGGGCCTAAAAGAACTCTAGCTTCGATTCCATGCCAAGAGTCTAAAAAACCAAGTTGTCATACTTACTTATGACATTACTATTACGCAAGTAATTACTTTTCTTGTCTATAAATACGGGTGTAAGTGTTTATTATTTTCTTTACACTTAGCACATTTGCTTTCTAGGTCTACAAAGCATCGATGCACTTAGCACATTCGATCGCTATAGCGTAATTGTTTATGTATCATTTTATTTCTTTACCTTTTATGTTTTTTGATCTGAGAACTTGATTTGTATAAATTCCATTCATTTCCTTGTGGGTGGAAGTTCTGCTAAAGGTGGAATTGAAGCTAGTGACGCCGCGCTATAGCGAAAGTAGATGGTACTGTAGCTTGTACGAACACATTTACGGGACGTCAGTAACGCCAATAACGCCACGTCACTGACGCTTTTCTTGAAAGACTTTCAAGAAAAGCGTCCTTCGACCGCGACAGCGACCTTCAGCGACAACTTTGGTTTCAGCCCGGTCTCAACCGCTGCCACAACTGCTCCAGCGCCTGCAACATGTACCACTCAGACTACGGTAAGAATAGTTTTTGTTAGTTATTGCTGTTTTTGTTTTTCCTATATCGCTTCTTTTTAGCCCACCTAGCTTCTAAATAGTAATGATGTAAACATTATCTCTTTTGTTTGTAGTGTTTAGTGTTTCTTTGTACATACATACATACACACACATACAAATTTTGACGTTATGGTAGCTCTTATTCACTTGACGGTAAAAACCACTATAACGTCAGTAAACTTATCATTACAATATCTAGATGCTAGAGAAAACAAATAGAGAAAAGAGGTAAGTAAGTTTTAGAATCAACTTAACTTATGGGTCATTTGTCTCTTTACTAGTTGTGTTTATTTAAATACACACATCATAAATAAAACAAACTTTAAACTGCAACGTTACATAGCCAAGTATCAAAAGAATGTAATATTTTGTTATCCCTAGACGCTACGACACGGTGTTAAACGAAGCATATTTCTGGATCTCTGGGTGCAAGTTATATTTTACAACTCAAATTATGATATGTTATGAATAAACATCCGTATCAACGTTCAACGTTCATGGCGACATGGCACCCGATAAGGGTAGCAAAAAGAGAATATATTCGAATGCTTTATAAATAATAACGTTTATTTTCTGTGTTATTTTTACTCCAAAATAGCAGACAAACCTAACTTAAATAAAAAAATGTGTTAAAGAAAAATCCTGGTAATAACACTATTCAAATTGTATCCAACTATTTGGTCCTTACCCGTATGAGTGTCTGTGCGGCATCGTTGGCACCGATCGGACGGACCGACACAGACGCGTTTTTTTTACACAAAGCCTATTTAATCTGTTTGGTTCTTGCCTAGGCTCGATGAAAATCGATAGCACCATTTAAAAAATAACTATTTTGAAAGTAATGGTCGTCATTATTATGATCATGATGGGTGCGAAAAGTAGCGAAATCAGCTCACTTGGAAGAAAATCGGCTGTAACTTTATTACACATGCCTATATTTACCTTTAATAACTAGTTACTGTTTTAGTTCATTTTAATTATATTTTTTAAAAGGACTTTATTAAAAGTCCAAGTTTTCGACCTTGGGGTGCTACCGTGGGCTCTGCCATGACATTAAAACAACGAACATTTTGACGATTTTTCAGTTTTTATTAAATAGAGAACTTAGAACATATCTAAACCTAAGGGTACAACTCACACGATTTATAATCTTAATTAAATACGCCAAGTTTTGAGACGAAATCCTGTTGAATGAAAAACGAGAAGTGCGTTAGTGGCCCTTCGTACACTATGATAAAAAAATGGGCACGTTTATTTAAACAAGGACGAGAGAGCTGTGAAGATGACCCCTGCCATGGGCGGCCTGTCACGGTGGTCACTGACGAAAATGTTGAAAAAGTAGTAACATTTTTTCTGGCTGACAGAAGAATTAAAATCTGACAGATAGTGGAGGAACTACAAATTAGTAAAGAAAGGGTAGGACATATATTACATGAACGTTTACACATGAAAAAAAATACTGCGCGCTGGGTACCAAAAATGCTGACACCCCTTGACAAGGAACGGCGACGTTAAAGTTGCAAAGAATTTTTGTATATAGCTGAAAGGAATCTGGAGAAGATTAGCAACCGAATCGTAACCGTAGATGAAACGTGGGTTCGCCAATATGACCCAGAATCAAAACAAGAGTCTAGGCAATAGTTAAAAAGGGGCGACAGGGCACCAAATAAATTAAGTCAGCTTGTAGCTTATGGCGACCGTGTTACGGGACATTGAAGGAGTTTTATTAGTTAATTATTTGCTAAAAGGGACCACAATGAACGGTCAATATTGTGCAAATTTATTGATTCAAGCACGTGACGCAGTCGTTCAGAAGCGATGTGGGAAACTTAGCCGTGGAGTGTTGTTTTTACTGGATAATGCACCATTTCACACTTCCCGTGCTGCTAGGCAGGCTCTAAAAGACACTGGTTTTGGAGAAATCAATCATTCAGCCTACAGTCCAGACCTGCTCCTAGCGACTATTTCCTTTTTCAAATTTGAAAAAAAGACATCTGGTTGCCGGTTTGCCGATGTCAATCAATTTTGAAGCGAAGGAAAAATATTATTTTTTCGGCGGTATTAAAGCATTGTTTGCTCAAAGCGAAACGTGCTTGTCACTCAATGGGGACTATATTGAAAAATCAAAACATTTACTTTAATACTCTCTTTGTTTTTTTTCTAAGGCCGCGAACTTTTCAGCCTCCTCTCGTATTAGTGTCAGGTTGCAAGCCCATCGCCTATATTATATTTATAACAGTACAACGAGGGGCGGCTAAAAAGTTTAAGTGTAAGGTGGAAAAAACAATTTAGAAAATCTAAGTCATTTTAATTATTTAAGGTAATCCCCCTCAAATTCGATGCATTTCTTACAAATTTATATAATGCTTTTATGCCGTTAAAAAATCTTTCCTTTGGCCTTGAAAATGCTCTTCTACTGTCGCCTTAATTTTTTCATCACTTCCAAATCGCTTTCCTCTTAGGTCTTTCTTTAAATTAATGAACAGAAGATAGTCGAAAGGCGCTAAATCTGGACTATACGGAGGGTGGTTTATTTCTTCGAATCCGATTTCCTTCAGAACTAGTCTTGCAACACGCGCGGTATGAACGGGGGCGTTATCTTGCAAAAACAAAACGCCTTTACTGATTATACCCCTTCTTTTTTCAAGTATGGCTTGCTTGACGTACTGGTCTCAATAGCTCAGAATAGTAAGTTGCGTTTATTGTAGAGGCTTTTGCTAAGTAATCTATTAAAGAATTCCATCCGCGTCCCAAAACACCGTAGCCATTAGCTTAAAGGCCGGTCTTTGCACTTTAAACTTCTTCGGCGGCCTTTCACCCTTCTCAATCAAGTGCATGGACTCCGACTTACATTCAGGACCAAACTGTCTGACCCATATTTCACCAACGGTTACTATCCTGAAGCAAATTTCGTCAACACTATCTCCGCACAAGTCTAAAAACGCCTGAGAAGTTTCGACACGCCGCTCTTTGTCAAACGCCGTCAGCATTTTCGGTACCCAACGCGCACTGACCTTAGTCATGTTTAAATGTGTATGAAGGATTTCTCCAACCCACTCCTTGGTAATCCCCAAGGCCTCAGCTAATGGACATCTTAATTCTTCGATCCTCCAACACATTTTTTTATTACTTTAGCGACGTTTTGGTCGGTCTCTACCGATTCTGGCCGACCTGAGCGGGGGTCGTCTTCCACCGACTCTCGTCCTTGTTTAAATAGGAAAAATGCTTTTCACTTTTCGTGAGGAACTTAATCTCAGCCCGATGCTCGATCTGAGCTGTTAATCGTTGAATATTTCGAGAAATTACAATTTTAATGACATATTTTTTTTTTCATTATTTGTTTTTAAATGGTCTATCTAGTGGCCAGTTCCATAAATTACATACCGGGTGTTGCCTGTAATAGGAGCAATAAACTTAGGGATCGTTTCTACACCACAAACGTAACAACATTTATTCTACAACTTTTGAAAATAACTTGTTGTTTATTAAATATTAATGAATTTAGATTTTCCAAACCAGCAATGTATTGCGAAAACTGTAGGCTGACAGTATATGTCAACTAGACTATTGGATGAAGTATTTTGAAAATGCTATTTAGTTTGTTCGAAATAATCCCAAATAATAAATAACATGTTTTGTAAAAGTTGTAGAACAAATGTTACTACTTTTATACAGTAGACACAATCCCTCAATTTATTGCTCCTCACCTCAAAATAACTTGGGCTTAAACTTTTTAGCCCTCGTACAAGCCTTTATTCCCTCGCCTAATATTTCGACATCCACGGGAAGACAAGGAGTGGCACTATTCTAACCCGGTAACCACACGGGCGATGTTTATAATATGTATGTAGATAAAGCAGTATATGCAACTGATCAAAATTAGGCATTAAATAAATAAATTGCTAAATTAAAACACCCGTATTTTAATTTCTTTTTATTATGTTACCTGTCACATGAGCCACTATTTTATATTTTCTCCTAAATCGTATCAATGACACTAAATTCGGTTTTTCATGCATGTTTCCTTTTATACCAATTATTAGCCAAGGGAGGCATCAGTGTAGCGCAAGGTAGCGTTCTTTACCAGTATAATTAAAACTTAATAACTCCTTAACTAATTAACATATTGGCAAATTAAAACTATATCTGGACCGGTATAGAAGGGGCATTCTCATTCTTTAATATTTACACCTATTTCTGGGACAACGTTTATAGTCGGTGATTGATTTTTATGCTGCATTTAGAATAAAAATATGAAATGCTAGCGACCTGTCCTCGCTTCACTTCGTTTTATGTGAGTTTTCTGTAACAGCCGTATATACACGCGAATATGTTATACGTTAAATTCTTCCATGAAATGTATATACACGGGACTTTGTTAAACGTTGAATTCTTCCATGAAATGTTTCCTATGTGACGGCGAAAACCGCATCGAAATTCGTTCAGTAGTTTTTGAGATCATCGCGAACATACCAACAGATAGACGCGGCATAATTGAAATAAGGTGCAGAAGTGTATACAAATCTTTGTACTCGAGTGTACAGTAACAACAGTTTTTTAATCGTTATCGTCAACATTCATTTTTCTATGACGAACATACAGTCAGTTGCGAGTGCAAGTGTGATAGCGATAGCCTACCGAACGCTATTAAGAAAGGAGTTCTGAAATATCACAAAGTTTGACTCTGAATCATCGTATAAAATCTCGTGACTTATTGAGCTCCAGAACTTTGACTCGAGTACTACTTAGAATATGAATTTAAAATAAATATAGAATAATATCAGCTTATCGCTGGTTGAGCCGTGAAATGGATTTAGAATGAAACACTGATTCTTGATGTAGGCGAGTTCAAAGCTACAATGTAGCATGTGACCACCATCATCGCGAACTGATTCCTATGTCAGGATTATACTTCTTCTTGTTAGTTACTCTATGCATTTGCTTTGCGATTTTCTATTCCATCCAAAATGTAAGGCTCAATAATGAGTCCTAATGTACAAAATAGTGTGAGACATGTTTAAATAAATTAGGTGCTGTATCTAATTTTATTTTATAGAAACATTTTACCGGCCTCTGATATTATCGTCATGATAATTGTATACTTTCAACCATTACCGTGAGCTATAAGGCATAAGGTGTAATTTTTCACGCTCTCAGCGCTCTTAGGTAATTCGAATACTTAACTGAGAACGAATATTTTTTCCTTTCTAACAGCGTGTAGGATTCATTCGCTGTGGATTTCAGTGTTGTCAATACAGTCACTGAATGCTCGGCGATGGGGTTTGAAGTCATTTAGCAATGTGCATAAGTATCTCTCAAAGGGCCTGTTTCACAATCGGCAAGTAAATT
This sequence comes from Acleris holmiana, assembly GCA_949316455.1. Classification (NCBI taxonomy): domain Eukaryota; kingdom Metazoa; phylum Arthropoda; class Insecta; order Lepidoptera; family Tortricidae; genus Acleris; species Acleris holmiana. The sequence continues at coordinate 22,598,934 of OX438762.1, forward strand.
CATCTGTCAAATTAGTTCTCTGTTTGTCTTTTTTCAAGTCTATGAAAGGAAAGAGCTACATTTATTTGAAAGATATGCTCTACTTGACGATTGTGATACAGCCGGTAAATATCATTGATTATTTGATTTATTTGTAGTTTAATAAAGCATACATAACAGTTTGTTGGTTATATGTCTTAGGGCCTGTTTCACCATCGCCTAGTAAATTCATCTGCCAAATAAAGAAAGCGCTCGCTTTGTTTATTTTCAAATGTAAGAAAGGAAAAGGGCTAAATTTATTTAACCGGTATGCTTAATTGACGATTGTGAAACAGGCAGTTAAGATATTATTTTGAAATATAGATAGTTCTTCTTTTTTACCGCCAGTAACTAGTCCACGCGCTTTTAATGAAGTTCTTTATTTTAATACCTAGATTAAAAATAACCATATTTTTGTCTATTTTCTAATGATTGCGTTGGTATTTATAATTATTTAGGCGTAATTGTTGCGAGAAATTATAAAAGTGTACACCTTTGTCTGTCCTACTTTAAGACTATTCACCCTGTCACAATGATTTGCTTAAATCAATGTATACAAATATGAATTAAATTTTAAGATAACACGGAAATATGTTAAAAAAGCTTAAAATAAGTTATTGATTGCATTGCGAATGTTATCATACTTATCATTATTTTCGCACTAAGCGCGCGAGTTGTTTGCAATTATATTGGAGACGGAGCTCGAAAACGCGCGTACCGGGTCGGGGCACCGCCGGCCTGGATTGTTACCGCGGAGCACTTAATCGAAACTTTGGATGCTCTATCCTTTGGGGCGCAAGCGCTTTCATATCGATTGCGCTGTCACTGGCATTAGTCTTCTATTTTCACAGCGCTATTTGTGGTCGATGCCCGCAGCACAAGTTTTAGCAGTTATTAAAGCTAATCTGAAGGTTCCGGGCGCTGATGAATAGTTAACTAGAGGACTATTTTGCGAGACAGGGCTCGCGCTGCAGTTGGGTTATTAAATAAGGTCTTTACACGTATGGTTGTTGTTAAAAAAATCTGTTATACAGTGACGTTGAGTTAATTTTGCTATACATAATCATTACACATCGTTAACTCGTGGCATTTAGGTAGCACTTGACAGTTTCTAACACACTAGTGCTGTGACAATGTCAGCATGATTTTATTTTAATGAGTTTCTGAATCTAAATGGTAAATTTAAAACTAAATCTTCTAATGGTGAGGTAGCAAATGATTCTGTGATGTGCTTTTTGGACATCAAGTGCTTGTTCGTATTAAATGTCTTGCAAACTATATAAACGTCGCAAACGGGTGCATTTTACCTTGTCACCTTGTAGTAGGAGTTCTGAATGCTCTCTAATGATTCCTTCCATTATTTTGAATAATTCTATGTTTCGTGACACGTCTTGTAATAATTATTACGAGTAAATGAATCAATATAGATTGTTTTAAGCCAGTGATCAAACCTACTTCGTCATTCGCAGCTTCAGAACAATAGTGACCCAATAAAAAAAAACCAGCTTTCAAACTTCAAGTCATTAATTTATAAATTAAAATTTCTGAATTACTTAGGTCACTATTGTTCTGAAGATGCGATATGTTAAGACCATGTAGGTAATATTATTTTTATTGTTTTATCTTATCTGAAAAGAAATTTAGGAAACTGTCTCATCATCACTAATCTGTCAAGTGCTACTTAAATGCCACGAGTTAGCGATTTGTAATGATCATGTAATGGAATGCAGTTGCGGAGTGCGTAATTACTAGTTATTGTTCGTCTGGTGCTACTCTGTACTCTCTGTACTACAAGCTTTATCGCATTCGGTTTTTACTTTTTGTTCCATTTTGACCTGATGCGGGTTTATTATTACAAATACGCACGCAATTATAGCACGACAATACGTCAATCACAGTAATTAATGTGAATAAATAGTAGAAAGAAATACACGTTTGTTTTGTCTTTTGTATGTGGCGTTTGTCAAAGCTATATTGTCAGGTCATTTACTTTTAATCGCCCAATGTTATAATGTGATAACATTTTGTTATTATTAGTGTATTTATAGTTAATCGAACTACTTAATATAGATTTTTGCTTATATTACTGTATTTGACTAAGTTATGTTTTGTTTTTATTTTTTTCAAGACTATAACCTATCGGTATCCGGTGACTTAAATACTCATTTCGAACTTTAGCCATTTCAACGCTATGTCAAATGAAAAACCAGAGCAAATGTCAGCTTTGCCTCATAGATATTCAGGTCTATTTTGCGCTGTCAACCATGATGGAAATATCCGTCAATGGCGTAGAAAAGTTAGTGTTGATTGACAAAAGTTTTCAAATTCGAATTTGAATGATTTATTTAAAGGGTCAATCAACTTTTCTTTGTAGCTCGTTGCCATGGTGACGTCTCCTGGGTCACTCTTTAAAACCACGATTTTAAAGTATATAAATCCAGCAAACATCGGCTTTTGTGGCAATTACAAGCCCATTCTTTTATGGGTTTTCTTCCAAGCGTATTAGTAGTGTATATTATAACCATTTTTCTAAGGAACTCTATCACTGTTGTCTCCTGGCTTACGGGACAGAATAACAACAACGAAAAGTTGATCCACCCTAAATGTCTCACAGCCCTCACAGAGCCCGATTAGTTAAATCATAAAAGCTTACTTATAATTAAAATTTGTTCCCAACTTGGCTTGATAGTAAATAAATTTCGTATTTTGATGTAAATATATCTAGATAAACGCTTGACAAAGACGCAGGTGAAAATGTAAATTATGTATAGTACCGACAAATAACACATCACCTACTTACATCTCGTAGTATTATTACCAACAAATAAGATTTACTAAAATTTACAATAAAAACTAGTAGACTTATTGTATTGCTATTATTTAAATCGTTAGCTGGTTAAATAAGGTTAAAAATTGTATATAATAAATGTTTGTACATATCGCAGTTTTCTCGCAGGAAGCGTTCAAAACCATTGCCGACGGGTTTGTATGAACGCGTCAGCAATGGTTCTTTAAATGCTTCCTCCTCCTGTTTCTGTTCTTTTTATGTGCTTCCGTGTTTGAATTATTTGCTTTAACGTAATATTCGTTTTTCGTTGGTTAAGAGGCTGATAACCTAACCTAGTTAATTTAATTGTAACTATTGATTGTATAAGCTTCACTAACGAGTGTATCGGTTCGTCTGTGTTGTACAATAACAACCTTGTAACTAATTATTTTACGATAAGGTTTTTCCACTGCGCCTTTTAAACATTTAATTTTTGTTACGGGTTCGCTACAACCAAATATAACATTACAAATTTAGACTCAATCTCAAATTAACTCACTTTCATAATGACAAAAGTCTCGTGTAGATTTATTTTCAATGTAATAGAATGTCATAATGACGGTCACACATTACATCCGATATCCAAAACGTACAAAGAACAATTACTCCGTACGTTAAAAAGAACAATTACTCCTAATACCGAATTATTATTAAGACTGAAAGTGAAAATGCATTGCGAGAGTTAAATCCGGGGTCTTACCGGGGCCAGAAGAAGAGAAGTCCTCTTAAATCTGAGTTCTTGAGACTGTCGACTGGTACACTTTGAAGAACAATTTAAATGTTCTGCTCCATACGATACGACGAGGAACTGCTTAATCTGCTACAAAGCCATGCTGCTCAAATTTATTCACTAAACAAGTTATTTTTAGCCGCGAAGGTAAGTGATTTTAACCAAAAGATGGTCGCAATTTTCTTAGAGTTTCCGCAATACATTATTCGGTTGAGTGGAATGTTTTAGAAATTAAAACTCGTCGTTCAATGGTAAAACGCTCCGTAACAGAATTTCTTAACTACACATAATATTATGAAATAATTATGGTTATTAGCCGCCGCCAAATCAAAATCGCGACTATAAAAAAAGTATACTTTTAAGTTGCTCACCCTGTACTAACCAGCACAATCAGACCAATATAGATAAGCGCATCGAGGAGCTGAATTTTAACTCCCGACGCAAATACGAGTAAAACGTGTGTACACGTGTATCTGTCTGAAGCGTCGTAACTCCCAAACTAACAGACCGATTCGGAAGCGTTGTTTTTAAATAAAAAGGTAGTTTTTAGGGTGGTTCTTAGCTAGGTTTGATGAACATCGGTTTAGCCTTTAATTAGTCAACGCGGTTAGCCTTGTTGGTGGTGACCACCTACCTGTGCCACTTACGAAGGTATAGATCTCGAGTTCCATTTGACAGTTGCATTTTTTTATTACAAGTATGAATAGGTGCTCGTTTATGACTCTTGAGAATTAGATTTATCTGCTCTGATATTGGAGTAGCAAATATTTCGTGTTTTTTCTATTTGTTTAAGGTTATTTAGATAAATAATACTGTTACTTTAACGTAGATAGTAGCGCTGTTGTCATGTTATCTTTCATTCGCTTGTGTACCTGTATCGGCTATATCCACACTCAATCATAAAACTTTTAGTTTTGTATAATACGATATTACCGTTTTTTTTATCACATTTAACAGTAAACGGCAAGAATTTTCAATCGTGAGGTATATACAAAATTAGTTGACTTTCTGCGTGATCAAAACTGAGATAGGTACTATAAAATGGATATTAAACGTAGTCACTGCGCTGGCCTGTGCATGAGTTTTAAAATACAGTTAGTTGCAAAACTGAGTCAATATTAGCACCTTAGTAGAATGTAAATAAGTTGATGATAGTTAAAGGTATTTTTAAATGTTTAATACGACAAGTACTCCTTGAAATTTGCTACAAATACTCCTACCAAATGATTTACCTGTCATTTACAGTTTTTAAGTAATTTTTGCGTAAAAACTGTTGAATTTAACTTTTTTTCTTTGTCTAATATTTTAATTCTCTCTGTGGCAACCCAAAATAATGACCCGGATACAGTTAAAGAAATTTAGCCTTTTTAAAATAAGTAGAAAATTATTAAAATCGGACATACTTTTGGTGGAAGTTATTAACATTAGTTCGGTGCACGGTTCACTTTTGCACCGAGACAAATTAGCCATACAAACTGGTTGTTAGTTCACTATGGTAGGGGATTAAAATTCTGCAATAACTAGAAAACTACGTCCCTGATTCAAGCAGTTGATACCTCATTTTAAAAAAGAATGGTATTCTCTATTTTAAATAGTTTTCTTATTTGGGGTTGCCATAGAGAAAACTAAATTACTAGTAACAGTAGTAGTAGAATTTTTACAGTTTTTTCAGTCCAAAATCTTAAAAAAATATAAATGACAAATAAATTATTTATGCAGCAGTTTTGTAGCTTACTTCAAGGATAACTATTCTGTACTAAGCATTTGAATATAGCTTTGATTGTCATCGACTTATTAACATTCTACTAAGGTGCTAATATTGACTCAGTTTTGCAACTAACTGTAAGTCTTTGAAGTCATTGAGGGAGCTGATACCATACCGATGCATGGTAGCCACCTTGCCACACCAAATGTCCGGAATACGAGTCGGAATTGCATATAGTATTTTATAGTGTTTCAAATCGACTATGGTACGAGGACGGTACGCTCCGCCATTACCAGTTAAATGAATAAATTTGTCAATGTATGAATAATAAATTGGGATATCCCATATTTTTATAATGTATGGTGATTCAAACACTATTTCGAGAATAAGGGTTGTAGAACCATTCCTTGTTATCAGATCATTTTACTAAATTAGTAGGTATTAAATATTAATTTTTAAATGTGGTTACAGAATTATCAACAAGGTCTTTAGAGTTGTTGGCAATTCTGTAGCTCTGCCTACCCCACTCTGGGAATAAAGGCGTGAGTTTATGTATGTATGTATTGATTTTTAATTTATCTTTTAACTTCATTTGACATCTAATATCGTGACGTGTAATCAACCATAGTAATGACTGCCTATAATATGAGTCCAAAATGCAGTCGTATACAAATAATTTATAGCTAATTATGTCTTATTTATTTCTGTTTTACTTTAAAGCTTATTAAAACCAAGACAATTTATAATTCTATATAAACATGACTATGTAAGCATGAAAATCTAAAAAAAATCGAATAATCAAAATATAAGTCCGTTGTGGACCCTCCGCCCGTAGGCAGTCTGTGGGTGGTACATGATAACATGACTTGGGTCCCAACTTTTAACGCACAGTGCTGCCAGGCAAAAACAAACAATAACGTGTATTATAATAGTATATAAACGAATTCAATAGTTTTAACGCATGACTCTAACAAACCAATATTATCGTGACGTCATAACGCAATATACCTTAAAAAACTAAATATTTTTATATACTTATTTAAATCCAAATTCACGAAATAAGTCCATTTTTACGAAAAAAAAATTAGAATACCTAGGAGTTTTTTTTTTTGAGATATCCCTATTAGTGGGGCTGGTTGATTGAAAACTTAATTGAATTAGCACAAATTTTTATTACTTGTTGTATAATACTTTTAGTTTTCAAAATCTCTCTCAATTCGTCGATATTTTTTTACAAATAGTTCTAATTTTGCATTTGTGTCATTTCCTCGCGTTGGTTGAGAATAGCATTATACGAGCCAAAATGCAAAAGAGAACGTCTTAAATTTGTCAATGACACGCCGCCCGCTGCCGCCGCCCAGCACTGCACCCACCTTTGGGTTTATTGGATTTTTTTTCATGGTCTTTTTGATTTTACTGGCAATAGAGATCGTTTGTGCAAAATGTGGTTACAGAATTATCAACAAGTTTTTTAGAGTTGTTGGTAATTCTGTAGCTCTGCCTACCGCTCTCTGGGAATAAAGGCGTGACTTTATGTATGTATGTAGAGATCGTTTTAAAATATAATATCGCAGCAGACAGGAATGTTTATTTTAAAGGTTGAACACGCCAAAACGTGGGCATATTAAATAGTAAATAAAAACATAATCAAGTACAATAAAATAAAAATATATATTACATTGGCTTACACTACTATCGTACATGTACGTACAAACATACAAATGTGTTTTAATTTTGCTTTGAATACGCCATTGCCTTCACTTTAAGTCGGATGCGGCTCATCAAGGCTTGCACGGCATTTTCAGGATACTTTTTACCAGCCCAAGTCCATGTTTTTTGCAAATCAGCCACGGAATTGATTTGCCCGCCCTTCTTTTTTAATATCCCTTTCATTATGGACCAATATTCCTCAATAGGCCTGAGTTCAGGGCAATTCGGAGGATTGCAGTTTTTAGGTACCACAGCAACACCATTCTGTTTGTACCAGTCTGACACAGCTTTGGAATAGTGGCAGCTTGCAAGATCAGGCCGAAACAATGGTTGCAAAATATGATTTCTCAGAAAGGGTAAAAGTCGCTTCTCCAAACATTCTTTTTTGTAAATTTCGCTGTTTACAGTGCCTGTACTTATAAATGATCGACTTTTTTTACCACAGCTGCAAATAGCTTGCCAAAGCAAGTACTTTTTCGGAGACTTGGACCTCTTTTTTAACTTACAGTCCTCAGGAGCATTTTTGCGACTCGTACTAGTATAAAACTCCTGGCCTGGTATCTGTTTAAAGTCAGCTTTTATGTACGTTTCGTCGTCCAACACAATGCATTTAAATTTTGTTAAGAAATTGTCGTATAACTTTCTTGCCCTTTGTTTGGTCGTCAAATTCTGCTGAGCGTTGCGGTCAGGTGCAGCTTGAGCCTTGTACGACCTTAACCCAGCTCTTGTCTTTACTTTTTGTACATAAGATTGTGACATTTGTACCTTTTTAGCGAAATCGCGTGACGAGATCTTCGGAGTTGTGTTAAAAAGCTGTAAAACTCTGGCTCCTTTTTTTTTGTGTCTTACGCCTTGCTTTCCGTCAGTACCTGGCTTCCGTCCTACAGTCAACCGTTCCCGGAACTTTTTTAAAACAGAACAGACAGTGGATTGTGGATATTTCAATAACTTTGCTAGTCCTCTGTAGTTTAGAAGGGGATTTTCTGTGTGCTTGAGCAAAATCATTTCACGCTGCTGAAGTTCAGGGCTCTCCATCGTGAAAACGAATGTACGAAGTGACAAGCTGTCATAATAGTTTTTGTTCATTATACTATAGAGTTTATAAATATATTACTAAATAGTTTGTATAGTCGGAAATTAAAAATAGATAAGTACATATATATGCCCACGTTTAGGCGTGTTCAACCTTTACTCCTGGAAGAATAATAAACCACTTTCAGTCATCGTTTTTAAAAAAGGTATCCTTACTCGTCGTTGTGGCGTCCCTGAACACAAACTTTAAAATTAACAATATATTCACATAAAAATCCTCTCAATACCACACGGCGATAACTCGCTCAAATTTGCTCCGCTTCCTACCAAACTCTTTCCTCGCGTCTCGCGTTGCAGTCCTATCGTGTTATCTGTTTTGTGAACTAATAATAACCTATAGTGCCTATTAACCTTGTTTTAAGTGCTTAACTACTAATAATTGTAAACATAACTTCGGTGTTGCGAAAGCTTAATAAGGCGTATTGCGTATTGAGTTTTTGAACTGGCTTTAAGTACTTAACTACCTATTACCTCAGTAAGTCCCAAAATGTTTTTAAGTTGGTAGGTACTGAGTTTTATTTGTTTATTAGCCTCGTTTACTTATTTGCCAAAATTATTCCGATGCGTTCGGTGCTGGTCACATTTGTTATTAGCCTCTTTCAATTTTGGTCGCATTCTAGGTTAGTGACGTTCGTTTTTCGTCTCATTCATTATTTGTGACTATCTTTTCCTGGGTTTTAGTTTGGTACCGTTTCCTGGGACCCGGGGCATGATAACGTTAACAATACGATAATACAATAGGGGAAAAGACAGTGTAGAAACAAGGCCCAGAGCCTCTATTCTTGGTAAACCTTTTGACATATATTATGTATTATCAATTTATCATATTGCCCAAGTTATGTATCGTATTGCCCAAGTTGTGTTATTTACCTGACAGAATAATGGCGACGGCAGTTTTAAAAACAATACAATAACGTGATAAAAGCAATATTTATTTTAAATATATTTGTTAATATTAATATTGTTTTCCCTACGTTATTAAAGTAAATGTTTTTATTATTCTATCTAGTCCCCATTGAGTGATAAGCACTTTTTTCGCTTTGACCAAACGATGGTTTAATACCGCCGAAAAAATATTTTTTTCCTTCGCTTCAAAATGGATTGACATCGGCAAACCGGCCACCAGAAAAAATTAAGTCGGCAGTAGAAGAGTATTTTCAAGGCCAAAGGAAAGATTTTTAACGGCACAAAAGTATTATATAAATATGTAAGAAATGCATCGGATTACAGGGGGATTACATTAAAAAATTAAAATGACTTAAATTTTCTAAATTGTTTTTTTCCACCTTACACTTAAAATTTTTAGCCGCTTCTCGTAGTACTGTTATTATATATTCGATGGGCTTGCAGCCTGTCACTAATTCGAGGGAAGGCTGAAAAGTTCGCGGCCTTAGAAAAAAAACAAAGGGAGTATTAAAGTAAATGTTTTGATTTTTCAATATAGTCATGGATTGACTTTTTCAAATTTGAAAAAAGACTTATCTAGTTGCCTGTTTGCCGATGTCAATCCATTTTGAAGCGAAGGTAAAAGATATTTTTTTCGGCGGTATTAAAGCATTGTTTGCTCAAAGCGAAAAGTGCTTATCACTCAATGGGGACTATATTGAAAAATCAAAACATTTACTTTAATACTCTTTGTTTTTTTTTCTAAGGCCGCGAACTTTTCAGCCTCCCCTCGTATCATCGCTTCCTTCACTCATTAAAATGTTCGTCCGTTTGGACATCATACGGTTTGAGTAACATTAAAGCGGCTGGTAGTAGAAGCAAACCCTTTAATTTATTTTGTCTGTCTTTAAGCTGTATCTATGACAATTTAATTTAGTCTACTTAATTCCATTTCTGTAAAGGTTTCTTCCTTTCAAAATAACCACACGTGGTTTGGAATATATCAATCAGTCAATCATCGCATTTGAGAACTTGCCGTTCATGTTATCGGCACAAATATCTAATAAATACAAATAATTTCACATTTAAATAAGACGTTACGTATATCGATTCGAATTCGATTATGACTAGTGTATTTACAAATCAAGAGGAATCCCAGATATCGATTTTAAAGGCGAAACATGCTTGAACTACAAAGTCCGAAAAGGCGGCCATTTTTCTTAATTAGGTTATCCCAAAAAAAAAATACCACTAGTTTTTTTTTTTTTTTTCGATAAAATAGACTAATTGAAGACACTAATTTCATGGTTTTTGCATTTAAATCAATACACCGTGTTTTTTTTGATTTACGATAACTTTAAGGGCACGTTCTTCGAGTCAAATTAAGCTAATTTCCCGAAGACAGACATATGATAACTCGTACGGTTATAAAGATATTCAATTATTAAAATTAATCAGTTAATCACGTTAAACTAATGTAAAAGGCTCTTAATTGATACCTAACAATTTTCTTTTAATTACCTATTATGAGTAAAGAGTTTTCAATTGTTATGTTTATAGGTACAACTCGAAGGTTAAAGAAAATAGGTATCTTATGTTAAGTATACGAGTATTCACATGACATTAAATTGAATGAAATTCAAGTTGGTTTTCCTAGTCCTCAGTAACTGCTGTATTTTGAAAGCCGTCTCTTTTCATCAAAGAGGGTTAAACCGCCTATAACGACGCCCTATCTTCTATCTTGCTTTACGTTAATTCGCGAAGTCTTAGGAGGGCTAGTAAAACCTATTTACGAATAATCATAAACACACTAATGATTATGTCTATGATATTGAATACCTACGTGTCAATGTAAACTGACAATGTCAAGGAAATGTAAATCATATAAATAAAAAATGCCTCGTTTTAATTATCGTCCTGAGGAAGAAGCTGAAATGCACTTCATTTACGGCTTATGTGACGGCAATGCTTCTGAAGCGGCACGAGAATATAGGCGGCGTTATCCCTTATAAATGTAAGTATTTCTAATGTGTACTTTATTCCTTCATTTATTAGTAACTAGCTGTTGCCCGCGACTTCGTCCGCGTGGAGCTCGTTTACGCGGTTCCCGAGGGAATATTACCTTCCTTTATTATTTTTTTTACCTTCCTCATGAATCACTCTAAGTATCTATTAAAAAAAACCGCATCAAAATCTGTTGCGTAGTTTGCAAGATATAAGCATACATAGGGACAGACAGACAGACACCGGAAGCGACTTTAATTTATACTATGTTAAGATTATTTTATGTTAAACAAACCTTAATTATTATTGTTACAGTTACACCGACGATTTAGAGAACAGGGTTTAAAAAAGACTCCTCACGAAAGGGATATTAATTTGACAGTACAGGACGAAGACGGGATCATGAACGCAATAATTGAAGATCCGACCTTGTCAACAAGACGTGTGGGGCAAATTTACAATGTAAATCACGATAAGGTTTGGAGAGTTTGGAAGCGGTATGGTCTACATCCATATCATTATCGCAAAGTGCAAGGCCATTTGCCGCACGATAACTTTTCACGAATTGCATTCTGCCAACGAATGAACGCATTTTTGACAGAAGATCCACAACTCATCGGGAAAATATTGTGGATGGACGAGGCACAATTTACAAGAGCAGGTATTATGAATACAAAAAACTTCCATCATTGGTCAGAGCACAACCCTAAACTAGCCAGAGAGTCTTCTTTTCAGCATGAGTTCTCGGTCAATATGTGGGCAGGAATAACCAACTGATAGGTCCCGTAGAAATTCCAAGCAGACTGAACGGTGAAAATTACTTGGAATTTTTACAATCTCTCCATTCTATGGATTACTTTGAAGAATTACCATTACAAACGCTACGTACACATTGGATACAGCATGATGGGGCACCTGCACATTTTGCTCTTCGCGTACGCGAATATTTAAATACAAATTTCGCCGGCCGGTGGATTGGACGCGGTAGTCCAACCCTTGCTTGGTGTCCTCGGTCTCCCGATCTAACGCCCCTGGACTTTTACGTCTGGGAAACTCTTAAAGAGCGTGTATATTCAAAACCAATTTCAACACGAGAAGATTTACTCATAAGGATTCGGGAAGTAGCTGATGACATGCGTGCTACTGAAGTTAATTTAAATCGTCAGATACGCACACGATTACACCTTTGTTTAAAGCATGAAGGTGGTCATTTTGAAAATCATTCACATTAGTTTAAATAAATTTAATTTGGTTGTTTAGGTTGAATAGCTTAGGCTTCTTGATGGTTCAAACATTCACATTAGGTACTTAGCTATCATAAAAGGTTCTTTGGTTAACGTATTAATAATGTAGCTATCCAATGTGCGTGTACGTTTGTAATGAATAAATTCAAAAACTACTGTGCCAATTTTAAAAAATTCTTTCACCAATAGTTAGAAGGGACTTTCAGGATAAACATATTATTATAAAGAGGAGAGGTTTGTATTTTTGTATGTGTGTACGTTTGTAATGGATAAACTCAAAAACTACTGTGCCGATTTCAAACATTGTGTCACCAATAGTTAGAACGGACTTTCAGGATGAATAAAGGCTACACTGATTCCTCGGGAACAGTTTAAACGAGCTCCACACGGACGAAGATGTTCTGACCAAATTTCGTGCTCTTTTAGAAAAAAAAATGTTCGAGACACGACACGTACATAATTGACTATTCCCCATCCGATCAGAGCCGGAGTCCCGCAGGGCTCTGTTCTCTCCCCAATTCTCTTTTCGTTGTTCACAAACGATATACCTAGAGTTCCGCATGTTCATTATGCACTTTTTGCTGATGACACCGCCATCTATACGACTTCTATCCGCCCCTCGGTTCTACACGGTCGCCTCCAGGACGCCATCAACGAGTTAGGTCGTTGGTTTAGGCTCTGGAGGATCGAAGTGAATCCGGAGAAAAGCGCCGCTGTGCTTTTTTGCCGGAAACTCAGTCTCAGTTGGTTAGGTCCCTCCTACAATTCTATTCGACTCTACGATAGTCCCATTCCGTGGGCTAACGAGGTCAAATATCTAGGGGTCACCCTAGATCGTCGATTGCTTTTCCGGCAACACATTAGGCGTGTCCGGAATCGCGCGGCCTTCATTCTAGGCCGTCTCTATCCGTTGTTGAACAAACGCAGTAAGCTGTCGCTTACAAATAAGATGACAATTTACAAGACGTGCGTTCGCCCCATACTAACTTACGCTAGTGTGGTCTTCGCTCATGCGAACTCTACTGCTCTGTACCAATTCCAGATGCTGCAGAATCGATTCTTGCGCAGAGCCGCGGGCGCTCCGTGGTTCATGCGCAACTTAGATCTTCACGACGACCTCGGTCTTCCAACCGTGGCCAAGTTTATGAAGGATGCCTCTCGGCGGTTCTTCAATAACGCTCCTCACCATCCTAACCCCTTATTACGCGATGCCGTAAATTACGTCCCGCTCGTGGGCGTATCCTCTCGGAACAGGCGTCCCCGACACGTACTGACCGACACCGATGACACTATCACGGCTGCCCTCGCAGCCCACGGTGGGCTGCGCGCCTTAGTAAGACGTTCATAATACATTATTGAGTCCTTTTCTTGATTTTTACTACAGTTTTTTTTAAATACAGGGTAATTTGAGGATTATTAAATAAAACATAATTTGGAGAATTTAACATTATTAAATATATAAAAAAAAAGGAAAAAATTGTTAAATTATTAATTAAAAATAAATACAAGGAAAATGTAAAGTTATATGCTAGTAATAATAATAAAAATAAATATTTTTATTTCAGTATCAGATTCCATAGAATGTTAGTCACAATTGTCCTTAATCTATGTTAGTAGGTACGATAAATACATTTCAAATGAATTAATTAAATAATATTACGTGTTATGTCGTTAGTATGCACAATCTAGTAAACTTATAACATTAACTGACAGTAAAGATTTTTTTTTTCTGGGTAATTGCCTTTTCGATGTGATTAAGGGATCTGAGTTCAGTAAAAGTCTGTTCAAAAGGTCTGTGTTTGTGAAAATCCGTTACATTTTTCTGGCATGATTGAGCCTAAACGCCTTTATATTTTTGTTGGTTGACTCAGCAGCCTCTTCAGACAGTTCACCAATGGACACTAAAGCATTTTCTATTACTATAGCACCGTGTAAGAGCACTTTATGCACGGAAGAGGGTAGGGGATACCATGGGTGTGCGGTCACGAGTTGCCTGGCCGTCTCTATGGCATATTCATCAAACTTAGTGGTATTTATATTGTAGCCAGATGACATACGTTCCAATAGAACTCCACACCTCTCGATAAGGCATTGCTGAATACCGGTTATTTCAGCAGACACAGCTGGATTCTTAAAAAAATTGCGTGCAGTATTTCCGTCATTTGTTGTACCACTCCCGCCACTCCGCGGTTTGTCCACAATCAATCCCAACTTCTGCCGAAACTCGTCCTGGATTCTTTTTTTCGTTAGAGCTACATGATTTTTATCTTCCGCTGATCTTGCTTGCCATCTTTGCGTCTGAAGTTTATACGATAAGTGTATAAAATATTCAAAGAATCGGATCCATGAATGTAGAGGTGATAGTCCAAATTCTAATTTATTATAATCAATATTCCTCGTAATGCAAGAATCGATGTCGTTCATTTGTTTGGGCAAGGCCCCACAAATGTAGCATTTTGCATTGGAAGTGTTGCTGAGCGCGCTGCATATTTTCCCGTCGACCATGGTTAGTTGTAAACAATGGTTTACATGAATTTCCTTATCATCGTCGTACGTCAGTTTTGTAGGAACGAGATTGTCAATTTTTTCTTGAAAATAGTTCAGTTCATTGACTGTTGAATCTTTGGTCTCCTTAATGAACTGAAATCGTATAGGTCGGCAATATCTGGTGGAAGACGGGCGTGGATTCTTCCACAGTACAGTTTCTTCTGATGATGAGTCCGTAGAAACCAATCGAAGCGGCACATAGGACGTGACGAATAAACTTCCATCTTCGGTGACATCGGCATTAGAAAAGTTTTGTTTGTACTCACTATGGCCAGTGCTGCCATCAAAACCCCACTTTCCTATTAAAAAAACATCACCCATAGATTCTTGCGGTATGGCAGTCAACATTTCCTTCTGGGATTCGAATATACGAGCCGCAGTATGGTCCAGCAAGCTTTGCAACTCCACCTCCGCTGTGGCTTCGGTAACTCTTACGATCTCAGGATAGCATTGTTTCTTTGCTTCTACAACTTTGCCGTACGAAGGTAGTACTGGATTACTTCTAGAATTTATAAATTTTCGGAGCAATAGATATTGATGCTTCGTAAGTTTAGCTTCTGTGATGAGTGATAATACTTCGTCAGCTTTCACTTCACTAGTGCCGAGGTCTGACGTTGCTCTCAGATTTCTGACTGCTGACTCATCAAACTGAACTAGCATTTTAAGCCTCCTACGTTGTGACTGCTTACTGCAAGTGGCTAAATCTTTTCTTGGTCGGCCACAGGCTGCGGCCTCCGATGTTGTTGGTTCGTCGTCGGGGACATCATGTGGCGTATTTTGCTTCAATACGGATATTTTCGGTAGATTTACACTTTCTGTCTCACTCAGCCACTGCGAATGTTTATTCAGAACAGTGCTTTTTTTTCGTGAAGTAGATTTCCATAATACGACAAGTCGTTTGCAAATATACTTGATAATATTTTCCAAATTGGCGGTATCTACGTTTTCCGCATCCGGCACCATGTCTATTAACTTCTGTAACACTTGACGGTGTTTTTCTGAGTCTGATCCACTCGCAGATAGCCATAGTTCAAATATAAAACCCCTTGAAAAAGATCCGATGATGTACTGCGCATCTGAAAAAATATTACAAAATCAATAAACATATTCATAAGATTCGCTTAGCGTTGCTACACTTCGCTCTACGCAGACGTAGCAGGCTTCTAACTAGACAATCCGCAAATATCCGCAGACAATGATTTATGGCCGTCAATCTAGACATATTGAACTCCTTAATTAATAATAAATTATCATTAGATTCGATTGGGAACATAGTTAAAAGTTTAAGTAAACTACAATTTTGAAGAATCTTTAAATAAAATTAGGTCGTGGCGTAGACCCATCTTTATATCTATATTTTAAAAAAACATGTCGAAATAAATGGATAAAACAAAACAACATACCTGATTCTTGAAGCTCCATAGTAATAAGTGGTCACTTTTATCGCAAACTTCTAAAGATAGCCGCTAATGAGCGGTCACTTAATGAGTCACTGATAAGGGGTGCTTGTGCAAGCGTAAGTTGTGTTCACTTTCGAGTTTCCTTAAGGAATGAAAACAATGAGTTATCCGGAATCTATTTATAGTTGATTATAGTATATTTATCCACCAATGACATGACAGCATTCGATATATAAAAATGAAACATGCATTTTTTTTAATTATGAATACTAGCCAGACCACCGTGCAGCCCGCGAAGATATTCGTCGCCCAACCGACTCACAGGGCAACACCAGCTTAGATCCATACACACCACAATGATAACTTATGATCTGCAGACCATGCCGCTTGAAGGATTTCTAAACAGTTTTGTGAAATCCGTTGTAAATACGCACGATATTTGTTTTTATACTCATTGTTTGATACCGTTGATATGTTTTTTTACAGTTTTAAGTAATGCTAGGTTTTTCATTGTAATAAATCATAAGGTGCCTAATAAATAAAATGACTGTTGATGTTTTACTCTAAATTTTAAATAAAATTATTTTAAACAACGCAACGAATTTTTTTCATTTTATAAACCATTAAGTAATTAGTTATGATGAATGAAAATATTAAAAATTAGAGCAATCTGCTAAATCCATTTATGAAATAAAGAAATTTTCACTTTGTTTTGTTATTTTAGGGTGCTTGTTTGCACTCAACCGACGATAAAAATGTAACTATCCTAAAATGTAATTATGATACGCACGTTATTGTTAAATACTGGGTAATTAAAATATCAATTTATAAAAACAACTCTAATAAATAAAAGAGACCCACCTGGGAATCGAACCGGTGACCTCTTACACAGTAAGCAAGATCCTTCCCGCCAAGTCAAGCGATCGTGCACCTGCCAAGTGTTATCTTTACTTGTGTGTGTGTATGTCACGCTGACTTGACGTATTTGACACTAACTATGATTTAACTCTAAAGACCCTTTTAGAATGATTGAAGACACAACATTTAATTACTTTGTTCTAAACATTTTTTTTTATTTTTTTTTGCAATATTTTAAAATCTAATGTACCACGTAGTTTCTATACGTGTACCTAACAATATGCCGAAGTTATCGTAAATAAAAAAAAACACGGTGTATATTAATTTATTTTAATTTTTAAAGAAAATGTTTTTATGACGTCACTACAAGCTGGTTTGTTTGAGAAATGCTTTAAAACTATTAAATTCGTTTGAGAGTACGCGTTTCTGTCAGATCACGTAAAATGTCAATGTCAAGTCATGTCAATACACCGTGTTTTTTTTGATTTACGATAACTTTAAGGGCACGTTCTTCAAGTCAAATTAAGCTAATTTCCCGAAGACAGACATATGATAACTCGTACGGTTATAAAGATATTCAATTATTAAAATTAATCAGTTAATCACGTTAAACTAATGTAAAAGGCTCTTAATTGATACCTAACAATTTTCTTTTAATTACCTATTATGAGTAAAGAGTTTTCAATTGTTAGGTCGTGCACCTGTCAAGTGTTATCTTTACTTGTGTGTGTGTATGTCACGCTGACTTGACGTATTTGACACTAACTATGAGTTAACTCTAAAGACCCTTTTAGAATGATTGAAGACACAACATTTAATTACTTTGTTCTAAACAATTTTGTTTTTTTTTTTGCAATATTTTAAAATCGTACCACGTAGTTTCTATACGTGTACCTAACAATATGCCGAAGTTATCGTAAATAAAAAAAAACACGGTGTATAGGTAAACTAAAGTATTAATGGTATTGTGAACGTTATATTCTTATACTTACCTAAATCATACTTACATTAGAGCTTTAGCTCCACGTATTTCAGCTACGTTGTGATTGGAGCTGTCTCCCAAGTATGTCAATATCCTGACTATATCCACTTTGGGTAGATTAGTGGAATCAGCCCTTACAAAGTTTAATAAATGTACAGCGTTGGTCGTCATTATAGGCAAGAATATCGGTATCCAAGATCTGGCGATGGTCAATATGTGTAGCAGGATCGTCAGATTCAGTAGAATTTAAAGTAATGTTGTTAAAATGCAGAAAATCAGAAAACGAGTAGTTATATGTTGCACGTTGCACACCAAACAAACCGAAATTTTATTTTTAGTTTGTTGAGTTTGACAATTTCACCCACAGACTAGCCTACGGGCGGATACCATTTTCTTAAAGATCTGACCTTGTACTGTTTATATACAGTTAAAAATTGTCTTAATTTTAATAAGCGTTAAAATAAAACAGAAATAAATAAGACAAAATTCGATATACATTATTTATTTATTACTGCATTCCGGACTTATATTATATGCACTACTATGGTTGATCACAGATTAGACACAACTTACCAATGAAGATCGTGACGTCACTAAATTACAGGTCAAATAATGTCAAATGATAAATTAGAAATAACTATTTAATACTAATTTTGTAAAATAATCTGATAACAGGGAATGGTTCTACAACCCTTTTTCTCGAAATGGTTTTTGAATCACTATACATTACAAAATTATGGGATAACCCAATTCTGACTAGTGTATTTATAAATACGAATGTATTTACAAATCATGTGGAATCCCAGATATCGATATTGAAGGCAACCCGTTCAAGAACTACGAAGTTCAAAATGGCGGGTCGTTGTGTCACAATGCCTAATGCGAACCTATTTTTTTTCCTCTTTTGACAATCGAGAGGCCTTGCGCGCAATAAAGTCCATGGAACAGCAGATGCAGTATTTGTTAGAATTAGGGTTGTTTGGATACCCGTAGACTTACCCAGAGTGGCCTTATTACTGTAGGATCGTAAAAAATAGATCTATGTTACCCCAAATGTAACGCGTGCGAAGCCGCGGGCAAAAGCTAGTTTATAATGTTAGGTTCTCCTCTTCAAATGTTTTATCTTTTATAGAAATTTAATCGATAGTTATGTATTTCGAAATTCACATGCTTTCCACCATCTAATAAACGGTGCCATTTTCTTAACGATTACAATGGTTTTAAAGAGTTATTTTACAAAAGCTGTACTGGCAACGTCACACATTTCAGTTTTTCCTAATTATTGAAGTGAAATTAATCCGATATACTTAATCTATTGACATGCATATGGCGTATTTACACGTTTCCACCAGAGTTGTGTGAGGATGCGTTGCGAGGGTCGGGTTTGTGAAGGCCCAATAGAAACACTTAATTTACCTATCCTCTTTCTGCTCAGCTCAGCTATGCCCACATGACGGCGTTCGAGTTATGTCGCCCGCGAGATAGACTACCTGTCTTTCTCTGACCGTTCTAATGAGACAATGACGATATATCTGTCTCGAGCGCGACTTAACTCGCGCGCTGATATGTGGGTCGTTTTCAAAAAAATTGTGCATAGTTAAGGGCTTTAATTAAAACAAAACTTAATTGATTCCTTTGTGTGACGAAAGTTACCCATACAGGTTGTATGACTAACTTTCGTTATACAAAGGACGCGATCGTGATTTTGTTTTCATTAAGCCCTTAACTATGTACAATTTTTTTGAAAACGACCCATGTGCTAGCCGTGCTGGTGGAAACAACTGTGGTGCGAGGTTTTTGTACAACAAGGGAGAGATGTGTGGACCTCGTAACCATCACATCTCTGGTAGAAACGCAGCGTTATAAAATATTTGTAAGAATACCTGCGCTAGATATAGAAGAGATACTAAGAAGAACAATAAAAAGCGTGACATTGCCATCGTAGCTTTTGTTTTGAACAAGGTTTTATCAGTGACATATTTAGGTACAAAGATGATATGCATTTTAATCTGAATTCACTCTGTGGCTTTATTTCATCATATTTCGTAAAGGGAGGAATGAGGAAAATATCGTCAGGAAAGTTTTGATTATAAACATAGATGGTTATACGAGTAGGAAGCGAAGGATGGACTGTGTGAAAGATGATATGACTAGAAAGGTAGTGACTACCTAGATGGCGACTAATAGAGAAGTGTGGAAGAAAAATACATGTTGCGCCGACCCCAAATAAGTTGGTATAAGGGCAGAAGAATGATGATTTCATGAAGAATCAAATTTTCTGATTTGTCCTTGAATTGCGCTCGCTGCGGCGGTAAGCTATAAGGTACCGTTGGCCGACATACGAGGGCTGCCTTTTAAGTTGTGTCGTTTGCCAACCTCCCGCGATTATTTAAAAAAAAACATATGGCATTTTCATCCTTTTGAATTTAGAACTCGAAAACAAAAGAATGTTTTCAAATTGGTCGAATAGTTTTATTACAGCGTCTATTCAAAGGTGACAAGTCGGTTGTAAAAATGGAAATGTCTAAGGAAAATTTGCGTGCGGTAATTTTCTACAACTTTAAAAGGGGATTATCGCGACTTCAGTGCTTTGAGGAGATCACATCTGTGTTTGGTGATGCAGCACCGTGTCTTAGGACTGTAGAACGCTGGTACTTAGAATTTTTACGTGGGCACTCTAGCCTCAGTGATAAGCTTCGTGAAGGTCGTCCAAAAACCGCCATGACGCAAGAGAATATCGAAGCCGTGCGGCAGCTAATACTCGAAGATCGTCATGTGACATACCGTGAAATAGAGGCATCCGTGGGCATTTCAGGGACCACTGTCCAAAAAATCCTGCACGAAGAACTTGTTGTAAAAAAGTTGATCTCTCGTTGGATACCACATTTGCTTAGCGACGACCAAAAAACAGCCCGTGTAAGTTGGTGTCGCAAAACTCTGAAGCGATTCAGCCGAGGAGAGTCAAAACATGTTTATGATGTGGTTAGTGGTGACGAGTCTTGGATATATGCTTACGATCCAGATTCAAAACAGCAGTCAACTGTCTGGGTCTTCCAGGACGAGCCAAAACCGACCAAAGTCATACGCTCTCGGAGCACTTCAAAAAAAATGGTTGCCTCGTTTGTGGCAAAGGGTGGTCACGTCGCCACTATTGTACTAGAAGATCGCAAGACGGTTACCGCCGACTGGTATACCACTGTTTGTTTGCCACAAGTCATCACCGAATTTCGAAAAAACAACTCGGAACGTCGTATGATACTGCACCATGACAATGCAAGTTCGCACACCGCCCGCCAGACAAAGATGTTTTTGAACACCCAAAACGTGGAAATTTTAGATCACCCGCCTTACAGTCCTGACTTAAGCCCTAACGATTTTTTTACGTTCCCCAAAATTAAGCAAAGTCTTCGTGGTCAACGTTTCAGCTCACCCGAAGAAGCTGTTGACGCATACAAATCGGCCATTTTGACTACCCCCACTTCGGAGTGGAATAAATGTTTTAAAAACTGGTTTGAACGCATGCAAAAGTGTATTAAATATCGCGGCGAATTCTTTGAAAAACAATAAATGGTAATAATCTATTAGATTGTCTATACTTATTTCAAACGACACAACTTAAAAGGCAGCCCTCGTATAAGTTTTATTGAACAGACGCTAGCGCCGAGTGGCGGTGCGGGTGCGGTCAACCCGGGCGGCTGGGTGCCGCTTCCACCGCCTTCGTCGCCCTACTCCCGCACAGAGTTCCCTTCGCTGGAAGCCTCTGCTCAGCCCTCACATCGCTCCTCCGATCACACTGTGCAGCAGCCGCAGCTCAGACCACAAAGTAAGTAGACCTTGTTAACTAATTTCACATACAATTTCACGTCGTCATTTGCATTTTCATTGACAGCTAAAAGGTACCGCCTAAGTTCTAAATCCAAGTAGATTGGTTTGATTTATGGTAGATAAAGTAACGTCACATGACCATGACTACGATACGATAAGAGTGTTGGACTTAGGGCGAGTACGAGATTAAGAATATAAAATAGCTATTAAAGCGTCAAGACGCAAATCTATAAATTTAACGACACATCGTGGAATAATGCCACTGAAAGCTTACTATACCCGATGAAAAGATGTGGTTTGTATTTGTTCATAGCGGAAGGCAGCTGGACGTGCGGTGGCACCGCCGGCGTGCGGCCCGAGGGAGCGCCGGCGCCCTCAGCGCCCGCGCCCAGCTCGGCTACGGCGCAGCCCCACTACCGTGCCATCCTTCCCTCGTTTGTACGTATCCTAATATTTCCATTACAACCACACACTTCTGGAATATAGGGAAGAATGTGTTCAATTGGGCCTCTATTTCATTATAAATATCAAATATCACAGGACCATGTCACACAAATTGACCTAGTCCCAAACTAATCTAAGCTTGTACTATGGGTACTAGACAACGATAAACTTCTCATCACACAAATATCGGCCCTTACCGGGATTTGAACCCTGGACCCCTAGCTTCGAAGGCAGTCACTACCAATTAGGCTAGCGTGTCGTGATTGTGGCCAAAACAAAGTAAAACCACACCATAAAACATAAGGATATAAATGATTATCAACAGATCTAAAAAGTGCATTGAAATAGAGGGAGACTACAAGGGGCGGTTGAGACGCTGGTGGAAAAAAACATTTAAAAATTATATTTTTTTAGCCTAGAAAATGCTCTTTTACTGCCGCTTTTTCTTCATCTCTTCCACATCGCTTTCCTCTTAGGTCTTGCTTTAAATGACTGAAGAGAAAATAGTCTCTAGGGGCTAAATCTGGACTATACGGAGCGTGGTTAATTTCTTCGAAGCCGATTTCCTGCAGAGCTAGGCTTGCAACCCGCGCGGTATGAACTGGGGCGTTGACTTGCAAAAACAAAACGCCTTTACTGATTATGCCCCTTCTTTTTTCAAGTATGGCTTGACGCACTTGTCTCAATAGCTCTGAATAGTAAGTTGCATTTATTGTAGAGGCTTTTGCTAAATAATCTATTTAAAATATTCCGTCCGCGCCCCAAGACAGCTTAGCCATTAGCTTAGAGGCCGATCTTTGCACTTTAAACTTCTTCGGCGGCCTTTCACCCTTCTCAATCCACTGCATGGACTCCGACTTACATTCAGGGTCATACTGTCGTGTCTGACCCATGTTTCATCAACGGTTACTATCCTGGAGCAAATTTCGTCAACACTATTTCCGCACAAGTCTAAAAATGCCTGAGAAATTTCGACTCGCCGCTCTTTGTCAAACGCCGTCAGCATTTTCGGTACCCAACGCGCGCTGACCTTAGTCATGTGTAAATGTGTATAAAGGATTTCTCCAACCCACTCCTTGCTAATGCCCAAGGCCTCAGCTAATTGACACATCTTAATTCTTCGATCCTCTAACACATTTTTTTTTTAACTTAAGCGACGTATTGGTCGGTCACTACCGATACTGGCCGTCCTGAGCGGGGGTCGTCCTCGATCTATTCTCGTCCTTGTTTAAATAGGCTACTCCACTCTTTAACTGTAGCTTAGGAAGGTCCAGAGACACCATAAATAGCAGCTATTTCTTAAAAAATGCATTGAGGACTTTTTTTACTTTTCGTGAACTTAATCACAGCCCGGTGCTCGATTTTCGTAATATGCATTGATAATTCAGAAATGATACTGTTAATCGTTGAATATCTCGACAAATTACAATTGTTTTGACAATGACATACTGTTTTTTTTTTCCATTAACCCCCTTACCTATGAACGTGAAATAAGCTTGGAATAGTTTATGCCATGCTTTGTCACTTTCTGTCAGATGCAAATGTCACAATTACAGATAAGGACAAAGCATGGCATAAACTATTCCAAGCTTATTCCACGTTCATAAGTAAGGGGGTATTTGTTTTTAAATGTTGTTTCTAGCGGCCAGTACCATAATTACATATACAACCTCATAATACCTTAAGCTTATAACTTTTCAGCCGCCTCTCGTATATCGAAAAATAAAATAGTTTTAGAAATATATGTACTTGTTTTCTTTCCTTGGCCGGAAACGTTTTGACCGCACCTCGTATAATGAAATGTTTTAAAGTAGATATGGGGGTATTTTTCGATTTCAAAGTAGATAGCGACCCGATTTTAATTGTCTCAGTGAATGAAAGTGACATGGTACTAAAGTGTAAACATATTTATGACTTCGATTGTACATTCGGGTGCATCTCGCACTTAGCGAACAAACCGACGAAGCTACACGCCGAGATCCTGAGATCGGGTACTCACAATTTTTATTTTACACTATCCACTACGACGTAGTTACTACGTTATTTGTGAAAACGAGACAAAAATACATAGAAGTGTCACGTTTGGGTTATCTTCCGTGTCTTTAACCCTTAAATGCATTGTGTAAAATGCATCGAACATAACCAAAACATAGTGTTTGAAAATTTTATTAACTATGTTCTTAACCCTTTTCTTGGCGATGTATCTTATACACAAATTTATACATATGATTTTGTATCGTTAATATAATATATTACGAGTTCAATTTTTTTTTTGTTGCCCATTATCTCTCTTTTACTTTCTCTTGTGGGCACAAAGTCACACTAGAAATGATGACATGGGTTTACAAGCTGTAGGTATGAGATACACTGTATTGATATTCGAAATTTGAAATTTCATTTATTAACTTACCTAACAACACTCCCCTGTCCTCGCACCCCTGCATTAGAGGGTCCATGAATATTGTTAAGTTAGTGGAATAATTGAATCGGCAATATCTCAAATATTTTTTAAGTTAAGAGTAAAAATAACACAACATGTGTCAGAATCAGAATCAGAATCAGAATAATCTTTATTCAAGTAGGTTTATAAATAATAAACTCTTTTGAAACGTCATAGTAGCGACTTAGCCTAAATTTACTGCAGGTTCAAATCGCGACCGATCAGAGAAGAACCTGTAAGAAACTCTGTTGGATGTCTTTTTTTTTTTTGGACGTTCGCAACCTTTTGTCATAAGGACTAAACATTTTATTACAAGCAATTCAGTCCCAAGCTTTGTTATCATTAATATAGTCTTTAATACTATAATATGCTTTAGAAATTAGTTTACGCTTAACCTAACTCTTAAATTTATTTACTGATAGTTCAGTAACATTACTTGGGAGCTTAATATAGAACCTAATACAATTACCCATAAAAGAGTTTTTTATTTTATGGAGCCGCGTGAAGGGCACTGCGAGCTTATGTTTATTTCTGGTATTAACATTATGTATGTTACAGTTCTTTCTAAATTTAGCGATGTTTTTATGAATATACATAATGTTTTCATAAATGTATTGACTGTGCATGGTCAATATATTAATTTCTTTAAACTTATCTCTAAGCGAGTCTCTCTGGCCCATCTTGTAGACAGGACGAATAGCCCCCTTCCGCAAAACAAAGATGCTATATCAGCAGCACTACCCCACAGTAAAATACCATATGACATAATACTATGGAAGTAACTAAAATAAACTAATGGAGCGGTATTTAAGTGTATTAATTGCCGAATCTTGTTAACTGCGGAGTACTTTTGACCCCACTAATTTTAGACCAGTATCCATACTACCCACAGTAAAATATTTGAGAAATTGATTTTGTCACAGTTTCAGTATAATAATTTATTGCACAATAAACAATTTGGTTTTACTCGGGGTCGCTCGACAACCGAAGCTGGTGTTGAGTTGATTAAAAACATTTTAAATGCCTGGGAAGGGTCACAGGATGCTTTAGGTATTTTTTGTGATTTGTCCAAGGCCTTCGATTGCGTTAACCATGACACATTGAAGCGTTGCCATGGTGACGTCTCTTAGGTAACTCTTTAAAAACATGATGTTAAAGTACATAAATCCACCAAATATTAGTTTTTGTCGCAATTGGAAGAAATCTCATATAAAGGGCTTATCCTTTTTAAGAGATTTCTTTCAAGCACATTTAGTAGTATATATTAAACCATTTTTATAAGAAATTTTATCACTGTGGTCTCCTAGTTACGGGATAGAATAACAATAAAAAAAGTTCATCCACCCATATTCGAGTCCAGCAACCGCCCTTCGAGGCATGTATAGTGTATATTACTTTCTATAAACTTTTTATTGTTACAACTTGTTTTAATCAACTTCATATATACTCAAATTAAATAATAGTTAACGAATATAAATAAAAGTTTCAATATGAAAGTAACACTTAGCAATTTTAGAAAGGTTATATGTAATACTAAGGCCGTTCTTAATTAGTGGGCCACGACTGTATACAACCCTTTTTCACCAATATTGTACGTTTACCAAGTATAAAGTAAATTTGTCAAGTCGCCCAACGCGTCGATTGGTGTTATTGTGACCCATGCTCTCAGAGCTAACCATTTGAGGCCAAGAAGTACTTTGACATGTAAACGACTCTAAACACAGTTTTCAGTTCAATCACCCCAGACGAGTTTGGCCTGTCTGTTCATCGTATTCGAACAGAGACTTATATAACTTGGTTATTATCACAGAAAGTTATGTCCCTTTCGTCCTTTCAGTCCCAAAGGTTGCGGTAAACTAAAAGCTTAATGTAGGCACACATGTAACTAGTAGTTCTTTAGAATTAGTAGCGCCGGTTAAGGCTATTTACAGTTTCTTCGATTTCATAGGCTAAGCTAGACTGGGAGGGGTATAATATTTATTACTTACAAGCTCAATGAACCCGTATGGGTTGCCAGGATAGAATGCCTTCCCGTGGATGTCGTAAGAGGCGACTTAGGGACTAAGGGCTGGTTGTGGATAATTGTTGTGATCATGATGAAATTTCCCGTTAAACTGAATATTAATGTATTTTGTTTCTCTTTTGTTTAATAGTTGGATTGTACAAATTCTCCATTATCGCCGCAGCTGATAAAAGGTAGCAGCGGCGGCGGGCTCGGGTTGGGGCCTTTGGGCGCAGCGCGCGAGGGCCGCGGGAGCGGCGCGCCCAGGCCCGCGCTGCGCCCGCCCGCCACGCCGCGCGCCGTCGAGGTTCTCACCGCGCGACCCATCCTGCGCGAGGAGCAAATATCTTCCCTCGACGACATCTCGCGCGATGCCGGATGGGCGCAACACGATGATATCGATTACGAGTACGTTCTCAATGAAAACAGTGTACTTCTCGGTCGTTTTCGTTACTAACTTCCTTTTATACTATCTCCACCACAATATTGCCCGCATGCTACCCGCCAAAATGTGCCTACTTGCACACGCATTAAGTAATTTCTCTGACCGTCGTTGCGTGACTCCATTAAATTCGTTTATTCGCAAGGGTTAAATACATACAGTATAAATGATGCAAATTTGTATATTAGTATTGTACCGTCTTATGTAAATATGACCAACTACGCAAGTTGACTAAGTAGCAAAATATCAAGCGTTCTGTTAGCATTTTATCTAAGGCATCATAACGTCTTCAATGAAAATACAAAAAGATAAAAAAGCTGATCATTGCAGAGCGGCTCTGACATTAAACATTTTTTTTTAAAAGCTGTCATTGCAAATAGCCTGATAGATAACCAAAAGCAAATCGTACAAGAAGCGAAAGGTAAAAAAAAAACCCGTCGCCGTTGTGGAGAACGGAATGACCCAAATACAATCGTTATATCGAACATTTAGCAAAGAATACGCGTATTAGACCACCAAGTTCTGAACGCTATTTACCTTGATTTTTAATTTCGTAGAATTCTGACAGCAGTTGCATTCTGACGTTTTTGGATACTTTTTTTTTTATGGTTGATGATATTGGCAGACTAATGTTTGGCATTCATTTGAATTTGTTGCCATTCCACATACATAAGGCAGAGTAAACGTATCTAAGATTAAAACTAAGATTTTCAATAATATTTAATATGATGCGAGTACAGTCGCCATCAGATATATGGTAGCGGTCAAGGTACTCAAATATTTTGGAGCAGCATTAAATTACAATATATTAATTACGCTAGATAAGGTCTATAATATCGGCCGATATAATTCGTCATAAATTTAGGAGCAGCGACTTTTCAATAAATTCGTAACATACAATTAGGTAAAGATATCGGAACGGACAAAAGTCAAAAATATCGAAGCAGCCAGGATGATCATAAAGATCGGAAATGGAAAATATACCTTAAGTCTGTGTCACATAGTTCATATTTGAATTCGTTACTACACTCATGGACCAAATTAGCGGAAAATGCGAAAATATAATAATAGGCTGAGTTTGCAGCTTACTGAATGGTATATACTGATATTTTAAGGGAGACGAACGGCTATTGAAACTCACACAATTCGAGACTGACTTTATTGAAAACACGGTAGACATACAAAATCCAGTACCCACATATATAGCATTCTCCCCCCATAGTCCTTAATTACCTCTGTAAAGATAAGGATATTTTTTTTTACTTAAATTCTCTTATGAGACTTATAAGTAAACGAGTGCATGCAAACTCGCTCACAGTAATAAGAAGAAGTATAACACTTTTATTGTTACGTCATTTCATTACATAAAAAAAAAAAACTACTATATGCCAACAGCAGAAGTTTTACTTTTAAACTTAACACTAAATCAATTCTTGGTTCTATTATCAACAAGTATTAGTCCACCAATAACTAAGTTTAACAGTAAGTACGCATCTAGCTATTTTTAATATGTCTTAAGGTGAAACTGATGGTATTAAACATGATTAAACATGATGTCATGAATCAGTAATTTAAAAGAAAAAAAATATATATATATGTGTTGCCGGTGATGACTTACGGATCTGAGACGTGGGCGCTAACGATGGGCCTCATAAGAAAGCTCAGAGTCACTCAGAGGGCTATGGAGAGAGCTATGCTCGGGGTTTCTCTGCGGGATAGAATCCGAAATGATGATATCCGCAGTAGAACTAAGGTTACCGACATAGCCCGAAGAATAGCGAAACTTAAGTGGCAGTGGGCGGGGCACATTGCTCGCAGGACTGATGGCCGATGGGGCCAGAAAGTTCTCGAATGGCGTCCACGGACCGGGAGACGAGCTGTTGGTAGGCCTCCAACAAGATGGAGCGACGACATCGTAAGGATGGCGGGATCGCGATGGATGCGGAAGGCACAAGACCGGTCTAAGTGGAGAGCCTTGGGGGAGGCCTATGTCCAGCAGTGGACGTCTTTCGGCTGATATGATGATGATGATATATATATGCATATATATTAATCGAAATCAAAACCATATCGTTTTGGAGGTGCACGATTTCGCTTGGGCCGAGAGGTGGGAGTTTCCGCGCGTGGGCTTGCGGCTGGCGGAGCCACGGGCGGCGACGCGGCCGCCGCGTGGCACGTGGGTGCGAGCGCGGGCGACGTCGGCGCGCTGCCGGACGCGGGCGCGGGCGCGACTTCGGGCAGGTGGTTGCCAGAGTCATCCAAGGCGACGTCATCAAAATCGTCAGGGATAACCGAATGATCGCGGTGTAGTTGGTCGATGTGTTTTTTGTACACTTTGTCATTACATCGTACGTAATATGTCAATGGACCCGTTCTATCGGAAATTATACCCGTCTCCCAGGTGGAGGTATTATTCCTGTATAATTTAAAATATACTGGATCTCCTATTGCAAATTCTCGTAAGGAACCCTTTTTATATTTAATTTGTGCGGCTTGCCTACGTTTAACCGCGTCACTCACACTGGGCCGCAGTAAATCAAAGGTAGTGCGCAGCTCTCTGCCTAACAACAAGCTGGCTGGCGTGCGGCCCGTAACCGTGTGTGGTGTCGATCTGTAAATCGATAGGATATCTTGCAAGGCTGTATCTAAATTGACATTGTCTCGGCTGGCCTTTTTTAAGCATGATTTTATGATTTTCACAGCATTTTCCGCCGCTCCATTACTGCTCGGCTTGTAGGGAGTAACTGTTATATGATAAATTCCTCTAATGCTAAGAAAGTCCGAGAATTCTTTGCTACTAAATGGCGGTCCGTTATCAGATACCACTTCGCGTGGCAGCCCGAATTGCCCAAATACGTGACGCATTTTTGCTATAGTGGATTTTGCTGCGGTACCCGGAACCCGAAATGCCTCAATCCACTTCGAGTGAGCATCTAACACTACTAAATAGTAAATTGCATTACCCGGTAATACAAAAAAATCTATATGAATTCTATACCAGGGCTCCTGCGGCCAGAGCCATGGGTGCAGCGGCGCCGGCGCCGGTGCGGCGCGCTCGCGCGCGCATGTGTCGCACGCCCGGCACGTGCGCTCGATGTCGGCGTCGATGCTCGGCCAGTACACATAGTTACGCGCTAAACTTTTACATTTGACAATGCCCTGATGTGTTTCGTGCAATTGTCTCACCATTTTTTCGCGTAAACAATCCGGGATTATTACTCTATGCCCGTACAAAATGCAACCCTGCTCGATACTTAAAAACTGTTTTAAATTGAAATACGGTTTCAATTCATCGCTGTCGCAATACAGCCAGTTTGTTTTAATTGCACTTATTACCCGCTGTAATACATTATCTGTGGTCGTAAATTTAGCTATCTCTTTGTAATTAATTGGAGCTGAACTTTCAACGAAATTAATGTAAGTATCTACACGCGTTCGCTCGCTTTCGTCTGGGACCGGAATTCTCGATAAACTGTCAGCAACACAGTTATGCTGTGTCCCTATGCACTTGACCTCATAATTATAAGCTCCCAATATTACCGCCCATCTCTGAAGCCGGCTCGCGGCCATGAGAGGTATTCCTTTATTCTCGCTAAAAATAGACGCTAACGGTTTACAATCTGTGACTAAGGTAAATTTCCTACCGTAAATGTAGTCGTGAAATCTCGTCACCCCAAATATTACGGCTAAGCCTTCCCGACAGATCTGAGCATAGTTTTTTTCCGCGGTTGAAAGCGTGCGCGACGCATGCAGCACCGGACGCTCGAGGCCGTCGGTGCCGCGCTGGCTGAGCACGGCAGCCACGCCACCCGGCGCCGCGTCCACAGTCACCGACGTGGCGCGCGCACTGTCGAAGTGCGCCAGCACCGGCGCCCGAGCGAGTGTTAGCTTAACAGACTCCATGGCCTTGTCACAAGTCGAATCCCAAATGAATTTGTTTTCCTTTTTTAAAAGTTTATATAACGGGCTTAGTGTGTTACTTAGATTACCTAGAAATTTCCCATAATAATTTACGAGCCCCAAAAAAGCTTTCAATTCTTTCACGTTCGTAGGTGCCGGAGTATTGTTTATCGCATCTACCTTGGACTGTTCCGTGTGTAACCCGTCGGCGTCAATAACGTAACCGAGGTATGTCACCGAAGTCTGGAAAAAACTACACTTCTGAGGTGCAACTCTTAATCCGCTCTCAGCTAAAATTTTAAAAACCTTAACTAGCCTTTGCCAATGGTCGTCATATGTAACACCAGACACGTTTAAATCATCTAAATAACACGTCACATAACGCATTCTGAACAGTTTATCCATCATTCTTTGAAATTTATTAGGCGCGCATTTCACTCCAAAAGGTAATCTATTATAACGGTACATACCTTGCAACGTCACTATTGTACATAGTTTTTTTGACTCATCGTCCAATTCAAATTGTAAGTACGCTTGACTGAGGTCTATTTTACTAAAACACTTACCTCCTTGTAGTGATGAAAATATGTCCTCAATTCTCGGAATCGGATACTTGTCCTCGACCAACACCGGGTTAAGCGTCGTCTTGAAATCCCCGCAGAGGCGCACATCGCCGTTTTTCTTTATAACGGGCACGACCGGCGTGCCCCAGTCGCTCCACTCGACGGGCGAGATGATGCCCTCGCGCTCCAGGCGCGCTAGCTCGGCCTCCACCGCCGGGCGCAGGGCCAGCGGCACGGGCCGCGGCCGGTGCCACACCGCCGTCGCGCCCTCTACCAGCTCGAGCCTCACTTTCGCTTTGCTAAATGTTCCGATACCTTCTGCGAAAACTTCGGGAAACTGCTTAATTAATTCGTTACGTACGTCTTCACGCCGAGGTTTTGTTTTTAAACTATTTATTGCGCAATCAGGCCTGATAGTCGGGAAAACGATACTGAACGCCCTCATCCAATTACGACCTAACAGCTAGGTACTGACTTCGTTATCGATTACGACAAGACTTAACCCATCGACTACTCGATTATTTATTTTAGCAGAACAAACTATTTTACCCTTCGGTTTCACCTTTTGACCATTGTACATTTTTAAATTTGAATCGTACGACATTAGTTTATAATTACTAAAATATTTTTTGTAAGTGGCATAAGATATAACACTGATTGCTGATCCCGTGTCACCTTCCATACTTATACAGATATCGTTAATGTTTACCTTAACCGTCCACTTATCGTCAGACTCCGCGTCACTCAGCTGATACACGTCCAAGGGGTCGTCGTCGTAGCCGGACCCGCCGCCTGGCGTGTCCTCGTCGGCCTCGCCGGCCACGTGATGAACACGTCTTGTGTGTTTCCGAAAACGGCACATTTTTGCGATATGACCCGCGTTACCACACACGTAACACTCACTATTTATGAACGAACAAGAGTCTTGCGAATGACGTCCGTCACAACGGTAGCACCGCATTCCTAATGTCACTGGCCCACCACGGCCGTCTTCGCCCCGTCGCTGGGGTCGAAAGGAACTCCCGGCGTGGCGCGAGCCCCGAGCCCGCGCGGCGCCGCCGCCTCGCTGGCGCGTTCCGGTGCCGCCGACCGCGAATACGGGTTCCGCCTCGCCGCGGGCGCCCGACGCAGTCGCCGAGTGGCCGGCCACCGCTGCCGGCCTCGAGTCTCGAACCGCTGCCTCCAGCGACAATGCTAGCTCCGAGGCACGTTGAAATGTGAGTCCGTCGTCCTCCGTTAAGAGTCGCTGACGAATGCGCTCGCTCCGTACCCCGTAAACGAACTGGTCGCGAAGATTTTCCTTTAGTTTATCGTTATCCCCGAACTTACATGGCTTGCTGGTTTTTTTAAGTTGTACAAGAAAATCGCTGATCGTCTGACCTTCAGCTTGTTTACACGCCCTGAATATCATTCTTTCGGCAATCAATGATCGTTTCGGTGTAATATGCTCTTCGACCAAAGTAACAATCTTTTCAAAACTTACACTTTCTGGTTTTTCGGGGTAACACAGGTCTATTATTAAATCTAAAGGCTCAGTACCCACGACAGCTACTAAATATTTTGAATAATCTGCGGGCTTAACATCTTGTAACAGAAACCACGCCTCTAATCTGCTTACGTAAGTCGGCCACGCATCGACATGTAATTTAAACTCCTTCAGGCCACTAAAGTCCGGTTATTTATCAGTAGCCATGACAAAACGAACACCAATACACAATAAAACAACAAATTACTAATCAAATCGTCGCCAATATGGTATATACTGATATTTTAAGGGAGACGAACGGCTATTGAAACTCGCACAATTCGAGACTGACTTTATTGAAAACACGGTAGACATACAAAATCCAGTACCCACATATATAGCACTGAATAAGCTACAAATAGAGTTTATTTTTATTTTTTCGTCGTTCTGCTAATGTTGTCCATGAATTATATATTGACCTATATATTGACTTAAGTTGTCAATGTCAAAGATAATTTTGACCAGTATTGTGGGTGAGTGAGTCTTAGATACATGAGAAGTTTTCAAGTAGTAAGTATTCTCGAAAACTGCATAAATTTAACCTGCCATTTTATTGATAGGTATTCATATTAATATGAGTAAGGTGAATAAAAACGGTAATTTAGCAGAAAATACTCTTTATTTTAAGATTAAAAAATAAACACTTTATATTACCCGTAAACTAAATAAAATCCAAATTTTCTTCAGTCTGTGAAAACATTAGTACTTCGTATAACTTCCTTCGGCGTTTAATACATTCTGCAATCGTCTTCGCATAGAACCGACCAGATTTTCACATACGTTTCGCCCACGAAAAGACTCCCATACGTTGATTTGATAGCGTGGCGTGTTAAAGAATCTTTGGTGCGACACTGATTTCCTTCCACTCTTGCACCATTTTACCCCATAGATTTTCTATGGGGTTGAGAATGTTGAGATCGGGGCTCTTTGCAGGCATTTTTATACGAGTCAGCACATCTCTGTGGTCACTAATCCATGTCTGTACCAAGCGAGCATTGTGCACCGAGCTGTTGTCTTGCATGAAAGTTATGTGCTCATTGGGGTAAAATACGTTGGCAGTTGGCAAAAACGACTCCTCAAGTATTTCTTTGTAAATCACCGCATTCATACGACCTGTAATTTCTACCAACTCTCCTGGGCCATGTTTACACATCCAGCCCCAAAATCCAATCGTAATACGCACACTCTGGCGATTAGGCACTACATTTTGCTCCAGATATCGCGTATTGTCTGGTCTCCATAAACTCATTCTGCCATTATCCGACGAACAGAACACCTTTTCGTCCATAAAAAACACTTTACTAAAATTGTGATTTAAATATCTAGCTGCAAATTGCAACCTGTCTTCTTTGTGTCTATCAGTTAGTGCTGGTTTCCTGGCTGGCACTCTATTTTGTAAACCACGCTCTTATAGGCGCCGTCGTATGGTACTGCTCGATACTTGGTATTCACTTCAAAACTGGGTGGTATTTATGAATCTTTCTTCACGAGCTTGATTTATGATATCCGTGTCCTGACGCCTTGTCGTAGAACGCGGACGCCCAAAAGATACGTGATTCGACAACGCTCCTCCTTGCTGCCATCTCTCCAGCCATCGATACGCAGTGTTTCTCTGAAATAAATTAATGGTAAATTATATTATTTTCTTAAATGAGCATTTCTCAAAATTTTGTAGTTTAAGAAAAGCGTTATTAATAAATTAAATGTCGCTTTTATTACAAGTCGTATTACTTCAATTATACACTCGAGAGCAAAAGTATCGAATCACTTTGCATTTTTTCATGTGCATCTAATATCTTTGTAATTTCTAACTCGAATCTGAAAATTATGGTACCAAATAAAAGCTAATAATATAACGCATTGGAAAATGTGCTAATTTAATATTGAAAGCCCAAAGGCTGAAAAAAAAACGCGAATAACGGAAGTAGCCTGAAAATACGCTAAAAATAAACAAGGCAAACTTGGAATAAAAGGCTCGTTCAACATACAATACGATTTATTATTATTAAATTAGTATCGGGTATTGCCACCCAGCCTTGCCGACACAGTTTAAGCGATTTTTCATCGATCTAATTAATTTTCTAACATAGTCTTGAGGAATAGCATCCCATTCCTCCAGCAAAGCTATCTTCAACTCGTCAACAGCGCCAGGAGCAGTATCCCGATCCCGAACCTTTCTCTTCAGATAGTCCCACATGTGATCAATGGGGTTAAGGTCCGGACTCGTCGCTGGCCAGTTCATGGACTCGATGCCCTCCTCCCGGAGGTAGGCAGCGGTGACCCTTGCGGTATGACAAGGGGCATTATCCTGCATTAGCATGAACCCCTCATCAAAAATACCAGCATAAGGGACGACATGCTGTTCCAGAATTTCCGTTATGTACCTGGCAGCAGTCAATCCACCGCCACGACCACCGCAAAGCACGAAAACCAGCTCGGTCCGCGCGTCGTACGAGATGCCGCCCCAAAACATAACAGAGCCACCTCCGTAGGCGACTCTTTCGGAGAAGCAGCACTGAGCATATCGTTCTTATGATCTCCTGTAGACTCTTCCCCTTCGGTCGCAGCCATTCAGACATATTCTGCACTTG
Source organism: Acleris holmiana (assembly GCA_949316455.1). Lineage (NCBI taxonomy): Eukaryota > Metazoa > Arthropoda > Insecta > Lepidoptera > Tortricidae > Acleris > Acleris holmiana. The sequence continues at coordinate 22,634,668 of OX438762.1, forward strand.
TCCGAGAAGAGAATTGGGGTCCATTGCTCAAGGGTCCAATTCTTGAATTTCTGCAAATGCTCTTCGGGCTGTACGGTGCCGTGCCAGCAACTCACAGGCCTTCTGGGTGTTAAATTCGCTGCCTTGAGTCTTCTTCTCACTGTCCACTCGCTGGCAACCACTCTTCGCACCTCACGCAGACGATGCTGGATGGTAACTCCATGAGTAACTCCAAAGTGATTCGATACTTTTGCTGGCGAGTGTAGGCCAGGGCCTTACTGTTTCTTTAAAATCATAGGTACTTTTTAAAACAAATAATATATGAAAATCCTGAGTTTCTTGACAAGTTTTCTTAACGTTTTCATAAACTTTTTTCCAAAATACATGAAGTAAGCTTAGTATTATACAATAAACAAATATTATTATACAGTAAACAACAGTTACACTAACGCCAACTTTGTTAGCAACGTCCGTTACAGGCAGACCATCATTCCGCAATTGTATTTTTTTCTTTTTTTTCTGTATCTATGCGGTAGGGAATTATGGTGATATGAAAAACTGTTATCGAAGACTATAATAACAATTTTGTTCAAAAGTCAACTTCCGATGAAATAGTACGAGGATAACAACGGTGTCAACGTCAAGAATGTAGAAAACCAACAAAACAAATGTCGAACAAAGTTTGAAGTGGGAACACACTCGTCAAAAGAGTTCGCACGTGAAAGATAATTTACCAAGTAGGTTCTTAGCAATCATCAATTAAAACGTGATACACGTAACATACCTACTTGAAAGTGACTTCGTTTCTCTGGGTAGAATAAAATGGCTAGGGTTTAGGGCCCCGAAAAAAACTCAAATATAATTAAATGACGCTATTATTGTTCATAGAAACGCATTCCATGTTGTACTTCTTTGAATCAAATTTGAACCCAAGACCTTGCACTTTAATAGTCAAGCAACTGTCAATCACGCCACTGAGTACCCTAACGAATTTAATTTATTGTCATTGCGATATATTGCTGCTATAAAAACATCGATTTTATAGACATATTCCCCCTTACTAATAAACGTTGAATAACAGTGGAATAAATAAACACTGTTTTGTCCTTATCTGTCGAATTCAAATTTCACCATGACAGATAAGGACAGAACAATTCCACTGTTATTCAACTTAAGGGGGTTTAGTAAGGGGGTTTAGTTAAAATATCCTTTCAATTCGCGATAGAGACATAAATATATTTGTCACGATGACAAGTCCACACTCTTCTCGGAGCATGTCACAATAAACCACTCTGTTCTTAATTCAAATTGTTGACAACATATTAATCATGTGTCTCTGAAACCTTATTTTAATGGGTCCACCGTAAAGTATTTTGAACTATGTGACACAGACTTAAGGTATATTTTCCATAAATGTTCCGATCTTTATGATCATCCTGGCTGCTTCGATATTTTTGACTTCTGTAAGTTATATCTTTACCTAATTGTATGTTACGAATTTATTAAAAAGTCGCTGCTCCTAAATTTATGACGAATTGTATAGGCCGATATTATAGACCTTATCTAGCGTAATTAATATATTGAAATTTAATGCTGCTCCGAAATATTTGAGTACCTTGACCGCTACCATATATCTGATGGCGACTGTACATAAATTACTTAACATGGATTGCCAACAAAGAAAAAATAAGCTTAAAATGTGTACTGTGAAAAGGTATTGATTGCATAAAGTAGGATACTACACAATCATTATCTATGCAGAAAAAATATAATGCTACTAGCGACCCGCCAGCGGCTTCGCTCTATTTTTTTTCTTATTTTTTTTAAGAGTATCCTATGTTACTGGAAATTTAAATAAAACAAGACATGAAAACCCATTACTTTAATAATTATCTTTCTCATTTTTCATTTCTGTTATGCCTTTGTACACCTTTACAATATTATTATTTTTTTCTTGCCAGAAAAAGCACCACGTGGTTTTTTGTTTCGGGAGAAAATAAATCAGACTCCTGTTACGAGCCCTGATAAAGTTACATGTTGTTTATTAAAACAAGAAAACAAACAAAACAGGAGAGATTAACAAAAAACTAAATCAAATAAAACAGTAAAAATAACACATGCTCTCGTTTATAAGTCAGAAGCCTAAAGACGTTTACCTTTTGACGGCATTATTTTGGCGGTCCAGCAACGAATGAAAGATTGTCAACTGTCATTATATAGTCTATTTTTCTTTCCAGAAATATATTTTATCAAGTAAATACAAAACCAGGATGATTAAATATAATCTAACTCCAAAGGTTTGAAACACATGACGATGATCAGAATGATACCTACACTATTTACTTGTTCCCCTGAAGTAATTAAAACAAAGAATAAACTGTGCGTTTAAATTAAAGTATCTTTGTATCATTAATGATGCATAATTTAATTTTCAATTCAAATATCTACGAGGGCAGAGTGAAAAGTGTGGAAAAAACAATGACATTCTATATACACATCGGTTTAGCTGATTCTTACCTTAGTCGTCTGTTGACCGTAAAGCCGTAAGCATGCCGAAGTGTGCCATCAAAAAGTGCCGACATAATACCGTAAAGGCAAAAAAAGATGGTGTTCATTACCACCTTTAAGTTAATTTTATTTATGAAAGATAATACCTATATTACCTATATTCGAATTAGAGGTATTGTTGTCATTCCGCTTTTGTTTTTATCGCTATGTATTCACTATTAACAGTATTAAATACCTGTATCCAATACCGCTATTCATTGTACTTGATAAGTGAGATGTCAATTAGACTTTAATGAACTGTAATTTCATACTTGTCTAAGGCGATTCTAAGTTTTTTGTAAGAGCACCGAAAACATTTACATATAAAAATAAACCAGAATATTGACACTGACAGGTATTACTGGTTATGGTTTTTAGGGGTAAAGTATCAAAAAGGGGTATTGTTGTCAATTGTCCAAACCGATAATAAACTTGAATACCGGTATTCATTATACCGCTAATCAGAGCTTTAGCGGTATAAATAGTGAAAGTCAATGATAACCGGTAATATCTCATGTAAAACCGGTAGTCAGAATACCGGTAACGATCCCTGGTTCCATAGCCAAATGGCAAAAAACTAAAGCCTTATATTGGCTGTTTTTTTTTAGCTTTTCCTTACACGAGATTATAAGAGGGAATTGGCGCAAGTTAATAAGCAAGGAAAGATTCGAAGTATTTTGCGAACCAAATAAGTCAAGTGTCATTTGCTCACATCATTTTCCTCAATCTGATTTTTATTGCACCACAGGCGTTTCTCGCATATTGAGGTTAGCAGTATAGTGATTAATCTTACAACCTGTCCCATTAAAGTTTTCCGGTCATTGTATGTATAACAGTTGATATGTGTTATGTGTTGTTGTTGGTAGCATCACCTTTTGGCCCCTGAAATATCGTTTACTACGATAGTAAAAAAACACCCCACATTAGCTATCCACATAATCATAATACCATAAATTGTTCAGAATATAGGTAGGTAAATTCGAAATTATAAAGAATGGTTTATTCTTCTTTTGTTGTCCCTCATTTCATAGAATGTATAACTTCGCAATTTTTTATTTCATCGACAGGATTTTGTAGGCACAGGAGTTAAACAATTTAAATGGTCACAAGTGTAACCTAACCTACGTGAATCATAGATAGATAACCTGTAATCATACGGCTGCAGAAGAAGACAGCTTTCGATGAAATGTAAAGTTAACGTTCAACGTCATGAAAACAGTCCAACAACACCATAAAAAATATTTCATATATGAAAAGAAATGCCCCGTGTGGTTTCCGGGTTAGAATAATGCCTCTGTCTTCTCATGTCTTCCCGTGGATGTCGTAAGAGGCGACTAAGGAAATAAGGGCTTGTAGTACTGTTAGGCGATGGGCTTGGAACCTGTCACTAATTAAACTTCTTGGCTTGATCGTGCAAAATGTAGATAAAGAATTAGAAACAAGTCTTTTAACAGTTGTTGGTATCTCTGTAGCTCTGCCTACCCCACTCTGAGAATTAAATAAATAAATATAAGGGGACAATCTCACACAAATTGACCTAGTCCCAACAAAGCTCTTGGCTTGTAATATGGGTACTAGACAACGATAAACATACTTAAATAGAGAAGTACATACTTAAATATATATAGAAAACATCCAAGACTCAGGAACAAATATTCGCGCTCATCAGTTCATCACACAAATATCTGCCCTTACCGGGATTCAACCCAGGACCGCTGGCTTCGGAGGCAGAGTCACTCCCGACTAAGCCAACGTGTATATTATCAACGTCCATATTTATGTATATATGTATGTATGTAAAAAGAAATCTATTCAAACTCGAACCGACAGACTAACAACCATTGAGTGGGCTTAGGAGTAACGGTAGTAGAAACGGGCTGTTAATTTTAGGGTTCCGAAAAATGGAGCCGTTTTTGTTTTCTACAACCCTAAAATTAGCAGCCCATTTCTACTCCACCTTCCTTGTTCCAGTCAGCTTCTAAAAAAACAACCAGCTAATGTAGCTTCCTCTGCATGATGTTATAAATTTCTGACTAATGACAGACTACATTTTAAAGCACTGGTGTGTCAACGGCAATGTATCGATAATACAAGTCGAAGCTTCATATGGTGAAATAAGATGTAGTGCCATGCTTAGGCAATTTTTTTGTATGACGTGATTTGTCCATTTGTATAGAATGACATTGGGAAAAAATTAACATTTATTTTTTGGTCCTAGTAAGTATTTATTTTTCAACGTAGTCCCCATGTAACTCAACACACTTGCTCTCCATCGCTTTTGTAGCATTTCGTTTCCCTCGGATTTCTCCAACCCTTCAAAATTCGCATTGGTTTCTGTGATCATTTCTTCGTTGCGAAGCAAATCTTTTTCCACCAAGCCATTTCATCAAGTTTGGGAAAAGAAAGTAGTCGCATGGGGCCAAATCTGAAGAATAAGGTGGATGCGGTAGCAATTCGTAACGCAACTCGTGGATTTTAGTCATAGCAACTGCACAAATGTGGACCCGTGACTTGACTTGGTGAAAAATGATTTTCTTTTTCGCCAAATGGCGTCGCTTATCCATTAAAACTTCATGGAATCGCTGTAACTAGTTGGCATAATATTCGCCATTAATCGTTTACCTTTCTGGAGGTAATCAACATATATTATGAGAGGGCGGAATTTCTCATGGCAAAAATTGAAATGTCATAGGGATAGAACATTTTGCTTTATCGATTTTTCCAGTTATCGATATTGTGTAATCACTAATCTCTTTGTTATTTTAGTTTTGTTTTTAAATTCAAATGTAAATGTCATTATTGATTCGCATTTAGTTATTGTTTTCAACAATACGTGAAGTTTTAGAATTTAATTTGTAAATATTATGTTATTTTTGTCTAAAACACATGTCTTTATTAACGGTAAATAACAAATAAAAATAAAGCTAAATTTAAGACAGAACTATACAATAATAATGAAAACTACACGTACATTTACCAAAAACTATATTAATCTAAAAGACCGCTACAAGAGGGCATTGTTAATATTGGAAAATTATTTTGCTAAATGTAATGTATCGATAGGAGGCATAATTCTTTTTGGTAAAAGATCTTATGCTACGTGAACCAGAACTACTTGACGATAGTCGATAAAATACTTTGGTCTATCCCTATGACATATAAATTTTTGACATGAGAAATTCCGCCCTCTGTATATTATACACCACGAGCATCCCAGAAGACAGTAGCCATAACTTTAGTCGCCGATAAAACTGTTTTGGCCTTTTTTGGTGCAGGTTCACCTGAAGTAATCTATTGTTTTGACTGCTCCTTGATTTCTGGTGTATGATGATGAATCCAGGTTTCGTCAACAGTTATGAAACGACGCAAGAAGTAAGTAGTTTTCATTACACCTAAACTTCGCCAAACATGCCTCTGACAGGGTCACTCTAGTGCGTTTTTGATCGAGTTTGAGCGTTCGCGGCACTCGACAAGTGGAGAGTTGCTTCATATCTAAATAAGTGTAAAGGATATTACGAACCCGTTCGTCTGAAAAGCGTACAATATCAGCTATCTCTCGGACTCACTGTTTTCCATGTTTGCAAACACCAAAGTGAATGTTTCTTTTTCATAGCTGTCAAAAAGAACTAAAAAATACCTTTAATTTTATTTTTACTAGAATTCTCACTGCCCTCATTAAATCATAGAAGTCATGTTCTACATATATATTTTTCAAATTGCACCATAGATTCACGGAATATTGTTTTCGTCTGGTAGGACCAAGAAACGTCAGAACTCTATGGAGTTAAAAATCAAGGTTTAGGTACAACCAGCGTCATAAAAAAAGGGGGCGAACACAAATCTGGGGTCCTAGTGAAATTTTAGAGAGTTAAATCTTAATAAAAAGGGTACATATAATTAAACAAAGTATTCTACTAATACCTACCCCTCGTATGTCAGAGGTGAAAAAAACAAGGTCTAGTCGAAACAAAAAGCTGTACAAATTTTGAGCATAGATCTGTGTTAAGTCAGACGAAGGGTTAAGAGCGGTGCGGGAAAAGAGCAACTGTGACTACTTTTTTTTTGTCGTATCTCACCCCCGTCCCTAATGCCTACCCTGACTCTCAATTAACCTGTATTCCTTTTGTATATGACTAGCAATTTGCCCACGACTCCGCTGGAATAGAATTCGTCTAAACCATTTTCCTTAGGTTTCCTTAGCCTAATTTCAATGTTTCATAAAGAATAGTAAATAATAATAATTTATTGTCCAGTGCGAGCAAACCGAAACTTTTACATTAATATTAATTTAATTTATTCCGTGGCCAAGCCCCCTGGCAAGCAACAAAAAACGGCTGGCTACCATAAAAAGATGTTTTGCTTAAACGTAAGTTTGGTCATTACTTGACTTCATGAGTAGGCGTCGGAGTTTTCATATCACGGTAAGATGTTAGCGAGCTATGGAGTCAACATTAACACTAAAATTCAACTTGTATTTATGTAGCAGCAGCGATGTAGGTTTTGTATAGAAATTAAAATAGTAAAAGCTACGAGTTTCTAATCTAATAAAAAAATCATTTTATTTACAATTTTAATCGCATATTAGTTACTCAAGATTTTAAATCACGATAGCTATTAAGGCAATTTTAAATTGAATAAATGAACGAGTATGAGTATGAATACGAGTTGAATTTTATTGTTAATTTCGACTCCATAGCTCGCTAACATCGTGCTATGAAGAGCCTGGCGCGTACGACAAATAGACCGTCGCTTACGAAACTGGCCACTTTTAGTAACCCCCTTTTTTCTTAGTCAACCCGTGGAGCGCCATGGCATTAATATGTGTATTACAATATCAATCTTAATTCGAACCCAATGTCATTCTATACACATGGACAAATCACGTCATACAACAAAATAGCTCAAACATTGCACTGCATCTTATTTTACCATATGAAACTTCGACTTGCATTATCGATACATTGCCGCTGACACCCCAGTCCTTTAAAATATCATCTGTCATTAATCAAAATGTATAACAATAACGCAGTCGAAGCTACGTATATTGATTTTAGAAGCTGACTGGAACAAGGTAGCAGTGCAGTGAAAACGTGCTGTTAATTTCAGGGTTCCCAACCTCAAGAGAAAAAACGGGACGAAAAAGAAGAAGTTTACTCAATGCCTGCCCGTCTGTGACAGTCGATTTCTTTTTTATTTATGAGAAACCTTGTCTTTTAGATAGCCTTCTTTTCCGACATATACTTCCGGCATTGTTATGTGTACGGACGTCTGGGTAGAAAATAAATATTATGACAACTGATATTTTGTTTGTGGTTAATTTGGGTAAATATATTGACATTTGAATGAGACTTGACCGGCCAACTTTAATAGGACAGTTTCATACATTACTAACTTCTAACATCAATATGCGCAACAGCTGTCTTTAAATAAAATAATAATATATGTACAGTCAAGGGCAAAAATATGTATACACTTTAGTACCTTGCCCCTTTAATCGCTGTCACAATTTCATATGACTGCTTAAACATGACGTTAAACAGACAAGGTACTAAAGTGTATACATATTTTTGCCCTTGACTCTACAATAGATAAAAAAGAGGTAAAAACGCTTAACAGGTTCCCTATCCCGAAACAATGTGCAGCGTTCTTTCGACACGCCCCCATAGTAATATTAAAATCTAATTTAGTATTGTATCGTATAAGACACGTCACGGCCTTATGATACTTTGTGTACCAGTATTTTATGATACTTTGTGTCAGTGATTGATAGGTTTCTCTAATACTTTATTTTTCTTGCTACAAACTTGCTCCAATTGTCCCTCGAAATCTCGTGTACCGGAAAGCTAAAACACAACCATTATTATAATAGGGGTTCCGTTTTTCCATTTGGCGACGGAATACTAAAAAGAGCTACTCTATTGTTTTCTTTTCTGTCTATGTTCTTGTCACGTCCTATAGGTCGTTTCATCTTACGCGCGTGAGATAATAGCTGTCAATCATTAATGACTTTTATTGAAAACTAAATGGTTTTAATACATTCTTTACAGTTTTTCGCGTGTTACGTTTCATAAATACAATTCTCTTAAATGGTGGTAGGTAACACCATCTTTTCTTTTGCCGTTACGGTTTGATTTCGGCACTTTTTGATGACACACTTCGAAATCCTTACAGCTTTGCAATCAACGACGACTAATATAAGAAGTGTGCTTAAACCTCCATTAAGCACAATTATGCCGACCCGTGTTTTGCGTGCTGATGCGGAGCCCTTGTGTATGGTTTATTCGACTAATGTCTATATTGAAAAATTACGAGGTATAATAATCCCGATTTTCCAAACAAAAAAGTCGAAGTATATAAATGTCGAGTAATAATAACGACGAAGTAAAACAATGACTAAGTATAATAATGTCGAAATGGAATTAAGACGAGGGGGGATTGGTGGAACAGGGGCTAGGTAGGTTTAGGTTATGTTAGTTTTGCAGCAGGCCCGGAGGGCCAAAACCACCCTCCGTGGACACTGTCTAATCGATTTGAAATAAGAGCGTCACGGAGCTCCTACTACCCACTGTCGTCATTTTTATACATCGACAAAAATCAGATGGTCATTGTTATATGTCGACATTTTTATACATCGACAAAAATAATTCTAGTCATTGTTATTTTTCGGCATTATATAAGATGTCGACATTTTTATACTTAGTCATTTTTCAATATTGACATTAGTCGCCTAACTCTCGTGTATAGAAGGTCATTGATCGAACCACTCTGATTTCCAAATTTAAATATCGGTATGAATACACTGTGTTCATAGGGCTCTTCTTGGGTTTTGTATTTATTCATGACCCATATGCATATCACTGGCCTGGATGACTTACTGGCCTGCCATACATTAAATATTTTCATTTTATAGTCCATAACGTTTTTCATCATATTTAGTGTTAGCCATAATATTGTGACGCATAATTTGCAGTTCCGATTTAAGCTGGTCATATTGGTCACAATACATAAAAAACATAACTTTTAAATTCATTTCGTGTAAATAAAATTTATTATTATTTGTAGTCATAGCAATTCTACATCATATCAGTAAATTTTCTGTAGATGTATAATTAAAACGCCTAAATGAGTCTTTTTTGCATTAGGCGGACTCGATTGCTGTGCTCAACCGTTTCATGACTGCGCTTATACGCTACAAACGCAGTTGATACTAGACTGATACTTTTGCCCCGGGGATACAGCGAATGCAGCGGTAGGTGGCGCGGGGCGTGTGGTGCATCTGTTACGTAGTAACTTGTATATAACCTGTGACTGAATGAGCCACGCAGTTCACTATTGTATATCGAATCTAATTCAAATTTTGATTAATCTTATTAATTATTTCAGTCAAAAATTGGACTTTTCTGACGGAGAATCTACAGCGCCTTCCTCGGGCAAAGGGAGTCACAAAACGAATCATAGCAGAGCTGTTATTGACATGGATCGCGTGGTAGATCCAAAAATACAAGAGGTTGGCGATGAGGAACAGCTCTGGGCGGAACGACGGCAGAAACATAGCGTGGAGATTGCTCAGGTAGCTGCCAGAGCAAAGCAGCTGAAAGCGGAGGAGCAACGGCGGCAAATGACTGATTCCATCGCGCCGCCGCAGCCGCAGAAGGACGCGCGTGATCGAAATGATAACAGGGACCGAGATGCTGAAGGTAGAGACAAAGACAGGAATGACAATAGAGACAACGATCGTACGGATAAACGGGATCGCATAGATAATAGAGATAAACTTACTAATGATCCGCGTGATAGAGAGCCGAGGGACAAGGAACGAGTGGACAACCGGGACAGAGATCGCATGGACAACCGGGAACGTTTTGACAACAGGGACCGTGACCGGGACGTAAGAGAACGAGACCGCGACCGCATGGACAATCGTGAACGTGACCGCGCCGAACATAGAGACAGAGGACGCTTGGATAACAGAGAGCAGAGAGAACGTCAAGAGGGTGAGAAGGCAGTGGATATGCGCGACCGTGATCGCAACGAGAACCGAGGGGAGCGTGGGGATCGCGATAGAATCGACAGAGAACGAGATCGGGAGCGCACCGACAATAGAGACCGCGAGCGTGATCGCGGGGAAAGAGATCGAGTAGACCGCGATAGAGACCGAGACTACCGGGACCGAGACTATGGTCGTGACCGCGACCAAAACAATCCACCGTATTCGAAACCTTACCACCAAACAAATCCTATTCCTCCTCGGTTTTTGAAACAACAGCTGAATAGGCAGCAGGATGACCAACACAAAGGCGGATGGGCGTTCTCTGGGAAGCAGCCTCAGAGGCGCCAGGAACCACCATCTTATAACGCACCGCGGCACGCGCCACATAACGGTCGCCGCTCCTATTCAAGGTAAGTTCATTGGACCTGGACATTCTGCGGGCAGCTTAAATAACCGACTTCAAAAAAGAAGGAGGTCGCGATATTTTTTTATGTATGTTCTCCAATTACTCAAAAACCGCTGGATCGTATTTCAAAATGTTTTTTGTTTGAGTTGGTATGTTTTTTAGTTTGTTCCAGGGATTGTAAACCCGGTCTTATTCCATACCTGTATTTAAATTGACAAATTGTTACCGCAAAAAAAACCTATATTCGAATTTGATTTATTATTGTCATTCCACTTTGGTTTTTATCGCTACGTATACTCATTCATTGCGCCTGATAAGTAAGATGTCAATTAGACTGTAATTAATTGTAATTTAAGACTTGTCTTGAACTTGACTTTTTTGTTTTTTGTTCGGCGTTATTACACCGAAAACATTTACAGAAACAAATAAACGAGTATATTGACACTGACAGGTTGGTTTTTAGGGGTAAAGTATCAAATGATGTATTGTTCTCAATTGGCTAAACCGATAATATACTTGAAAACCGGTATTCATTTTAATCGAGAGCTTTAGTGATATAAATATACAATTTAATTATAACCGGTTATACCTCATTTAAATCCGGTAGTCACATTACCGGTAACTATCCCTGGTTTGTTCCATTATTAACACTTTAAGATCAGATTATGGGTTCATGTGAAGAAATCGAGGAAACTCCTCAAGTATTGTAGGAATACATAAAATATAGCGATATTAGTATTTTCAGTGAAAGGTCATCATTTGCATTTAAAAAGTTACATTCGGTGAAGTAGAACTGATGATGAAGACCACTGGTGGCCACCGGAACTCCTTAACGGCCCCTATTTTAAGGGTGGCGAAAAGATTATAATATCTTAGATATCTGATATCTCGATTAAGATAGTTGAACGACTATAACGAATTACATTCAAATGGTTTATACATTATGACTATGACTTTCCCGCGGCGTTGCTTATTTCTTATTGATTGAGATATGGGACTAAATTAACAGTATTTTTATGATTACTGTCTTCTTTTTATTTTAACAAAATAAATGTAAAAAAGAAGTAAAATCTGCAAAGGAAATAAAGGTATAATAGAACAAGTTCATCTATAAAAATACAAAAAGCAGAATTACGAGTATGCATTAAAAAAGGAATTGTGCCGTAGGCTTTTAAAACGGTCCCTAACATTAGGGAACTAGAGCGTCTCAACGTCGTATGAAAAAATAATATGTTTTTTTTTATTTCAGGGATTATTCTGATCGTGAGGAAGAATTCAGAAGGGACAGCAAAGACAGCGGAGCTGGTCCGCAGTGGCGGTCCGAGATGCAAGATTATGATAAACTAGGACGGGAATTGGATAGGTCTAATTCCAAGGAGTCTTATAAAGAATCCAATGACCATAAAGATAGAAAAAGTGATTCTGATAGGAAATCTGTTGATAGTTCTACTGAACAAGTCAGTAAACCCTCCGCAGCTGACAAACTGACAGAGGTGTTTGAGCGGAAGAGCATTGGACTTACTGAGGCGTTCTTACCTGATTCATCTAATGTGCTACCCACAGATAAGCGCAACTCGGCCGTATCTAATTCCCAGCGTGAATCTTGTGAGAGAGACTTTGGAAAGGCTTCTTGGGCTGATGCTTCGCAAGATGATCATACTAACTTCAACGTTCTCAAGTCTCCTGCCGAAAAAATGGGTTTACCGAATGAGAATGATCTAAGGTCAAAAGATGCTCTAAATAAAGATAATGAAGAGATCAGGCGTTTATCTCAGCTACCGAACTCTGGAACGTCTGCCCAGCAAATAGCTCACCAAACAAGTAATTTAACCCCATTTTTGTTACAAGGTCAAAATAAGTACAATAGTAACCTTGCGCAGAGCTTTTCCCATACCCAACAATCTCAAATGCATTCTTTTACAAATATTGTACCTCAAACTGTTACTCTTTTAAGTCATCCTCAGTCTTTTACAGACAACCAAGTTTCTAAAACTGGAAACCTACCTCTTAATAAACCTTCTCACCAAGATTCGATCACTAATCAACATTTGCTGATACAGGCACCTTCTGAACAAATGGCGATGATTGTGAAACCAATATTTGCGCCGCAAAAGTCTGAGAAAGAACTTTCTGAGAGTGAATCAGTAGGTTCTAAATCTAGCACAGACCCTATGGCGACTGCAGCAGCGAAGACAAATGAGGTTCTTTCTGTTGAACCCATTTGTGCAGATTTACAGAAGCGGAATGATGATAAAAGACACGAGCGCTTCAATGAATTGCATAATAAAATTTCAAATAAAGAACCCATTGAAAGAAAGTCAAGTGGGTCTGGATCTGAGAAGAAAGGTAGGGGGTACGGCGGCGGCGGTGGGTGTGGAGTTTACAGAGGGTGGGGATTACGAGAAACTCGTGGTCGACGACCACACCGCAGCTCTCATTCCAATAATCGAGCCAGTGAATCGGATGGCTCCACGGATGGCGCTCCGAATCCTGAGCGAAAAGAGCGTCGTAGAGCTCCTCGCAGTCCCCGAGGCCCGAAGAAGTCTGAGAGAAATGACGACACTAGCCGTCCTCATCAACCAGACCAGGGTCCTACCACGGATGCTATGGAAAATCGAGAACCATTCGCGCCGCGTGGTCAACCGTCTCGTAGAGGGCGGGGTGGTTTTCAAGGTACCACTCGACCTCCAGCGCCTGCCAAAAGAGTTACTGGTTATGGACCGCCTAATACAAAGAGTCCGTTCAGCCTGGCTAGCAGAGCTGTCAAAGATTTGGAAGATGTAAAAGATAATTTACCTATGGATGACAAAGGTAAAAATGGAAACAAGACGCGAACCGGTTCATCGCTCGGTAGAGGCCGTGACCGTCGTCCGAAGGGACCAGCAGGGCCGCTAAGCGGTGAAGATGAAAATTGGGAAACTACGTCCGAACATTCCGAAGGTGGGGGCTCCAATGGCCGTCGAAGATCTGTGGGAGGAAGAATGTCCAGCCAGTCTCATAAGGGACAAGGCCGCAACCAACTCTCTGGAAATCGTCAGAACATCAGTCGCGGCTCACTGGCATCGGGCAACAAAAAGGATACCGCAGTAGACAGTAAAACTGGTGACATTTCTGAGGTTCTGACTGATAGTAAACTAACTTCAGTTAAGAAAGAAGATGAGCTTGTGGACGATGGTTTTCAGGAGGTACGAAATAAGAAAAATTCTAAGGATGCGAGAGCTTTACCAGCAAAAGAAGAGAATCAAAACATTGCCAAGCAGCCTAGATCTCACTCAAACCAAGGTGTTTGTGGACCACCAGGTAGAAATGGGTCTACTACTAGAAATACAAATGATAAGCCAAATGTTAGAGGACCTGCGCTTGTGTCAGGTAAATCCGGACCACAGTATGATCGCAAACGAGACGCTAATCTGGCACCTCGCTTTGTAAAGCAAAGGCAAAAGCAACAAATGGGATTAGGAACTGCATTCGGACCAGATACTGGCGCGGCTCCTCCGCCACCGCCGATAAATGCCTGGGATAAGCCAATTTCGCAATCACTGCGAGGTAACGTGGAAGAACCAAATGATTCAGTAGAAAATAAATCCGCTCAATTGAGTCAACGCAGTACGCCCGGCGACGCTCCGGTTGAAACTAAACCTGCTCCAGCTGCCGCCGCTGCTGTCGTAGCTGCTGCCTTGGCTGCTGCCGCCGCTGCCGCCGCCGCTGCAGCTACCGCTACCGCTCCCGTGCCCGGAACTGATAAGACTGGAGTTCTTGACGGGGCTACTCCACCTGTAGAGACTATTATTTTTGAGAACACTAACTATAAGACTGCTCCACCCGCTGAGGCACTTAAACAAAAATATCAACCTAGTGCTAACACTGCCAAACAACAACTACAAGGAGACGAAATCTCTGCTGATGTAGAAGCCCGGGCGCTTACCTTTAATGGGGAAGTAAGACCGCCACAGCGTTCTATTCAAGAATTAATTTCAGAAAGACCGGTAACTGATGGTGAGAACACTTTGGGCCTACCCTTGTCATTCGATTCGTCGCAGAAGGGTGAGGACTCCTCGGATATGAAGCTCGATTTCGCCTTTGAATCTGAGCTTGGTCAACTGACTGAAGATAAGTCTGCCAAATCTGCTTTGGGGTTACCGCGCAGTACACACATGAGTACTTCTAACAATATTTCTCCGTTGGCTGCAGATCTCAATTTAAAAATCGCCAGCGTTAAGAAAGTATGGGAAATGTCTGCGGTAGCTGAAGGAAGTGAGGAATTACAATTTGCTGGTTTTGAAGAGGGTGTTGCAGAAACTGGAGCACCTCCGAACGTGTGTAAAGTGAAACCAACGCAGCAATTGCAATCTCCTCCACCACAGCATTACAACCATATGGGATACCAAGGTGGCTACGGCGGGTTGTCCGTTCCGTCGCCACCCGCTGTCCTTTTTAATTCTTCACAGCAATTATTGGGTTCTTCTCAGCAGCTGCCACAGCAGGGCGGCTTGTACGGGGCATTCCTTGATCAGAGCCGGGGTCAATTTGGGGGTTTCCCCGGTACACCTTATGGTGCAGGATCTGCTGCGCCTTACAACTATCAACCTCCACCAGACATGTTCCAGAGCCTTCCAAGTCAATATCGCATGGTAAGTTTAAATCACTATATATTTTTGTATGCTATCTTACATTCTCAGCTGACTTATCGTTAACACTGGTTAACCTTGGGGTAAAACCATATTGACTTGACGTGTTTCCGTATTGTCAATTTTGATAGCTCCTATTCAATTGACAGTAAAGGAGGCTGTGTTAAAATTAATTCCATAACACCGAGTAAATCCCGAAATCCCCTCTTACGCTCCCCTACTAAAATGTATGAACTAAAAAAAAAACTAAGAAAGAACTTACGAGTATTCATTTATAACAAGTGTATAGAAATACTATGTATAATAATACAATTTTCAGGACAATATCGGTACAACAAACAAAGCACGAGAAAAATAGCGGTGAAACATACCTGTCTCGTTTATGAATGCTTTTTTAATCATAGACTTACTAATAAGTCCAAATTTTCATGTCGTTGGATATCATATTGTGTCGTGCGATATGTAATTAAAAAAATACCGAGCAGACTTTTCTTATTGACTGAGTTTTAACTTCAACTTCAACTTTAACTGATACTAGAATCGGGGCCTATTTTAATTTTGTTGTTTTTGAAGATGTTACAAATTTGAATCTCGTAATTTTATAATCTATGATATAGTTAGAATATAACGTTTTTGCTGCTGCCACACGGTATATATACGGAAGTTGCCACGTAAATTGGTTTGTTGTCATGCTGGTCATTGCCAACGGGTTTTGATTTTTAGAGGACATTAGATGTTGATAAAAGAAATAGCTGTATTGCAATAAGTGGGTACCTAAATTATAGTTTCAATAGAGAATTATGTCTGTGTCAATTAAAATGGGGAAACAAAACCAAAAGAATCTAGTTATAACATTACTAGCGGCCCGCCAGCGGCTTCGCCCCGCTGCAAATTTCCGGCATTTTATACCCCTGGAAACGGGCACAACTCGCGACCTTTCAAACGAGTATTTGTGCACTTTTTTTTCGAAACGCTCTGATCCCAAGCCATTATGTTTCGTTTAAATTAAACATTGTGAAATTAAAACACCATTAAACATGCTTTTAATTGATACTAATATTAATTAGGTAACATATTTTAGCTAAGGTCTAGATTAGCATGAATCAGATTTTCGCGGAGGGGCGATATTTTTGACGCCGAGTGTAGTACGGCACTTCGGACTCAACAAGACCATAATTGAAGAGAAAGTTGCTGATGGATAATCCTGGCCAAGAGGTTATGTCTGTGCAAGTACTCGCCGTTACCCAAATGGGAACAACCAATGTCATTCTTCATTCGCATTTAGTTATTATTTTCAACAATACGTAAAGCCGTATACAAATTTTGCCGGTGGTGCTTCTTTTTGTGATTTTACAGAATCCTGATTTTTTCTATAGCTTTTATACAACGTATATAAGTTTTATATACGTACATCATGAAATTTCGAATCGGGTACGTATCGGGTTACGAATGAATGAGCTACTTTTTTATTTTTGTCGAGTACCATAATGCGAGATTTAGGTTGCTTTAAAACACTATATTTTGGTATTTTATCTTTATTTTTAGGATGTTTTTTGAAGGTGATGGATTGATTTTGAACTGAAGTTTATTACTGTTGTTTTAATATGAACAGTCGTCGCCGTAGAAGGCCGTCCCTTACGCAGATCAGCGGTGAGATTAGTGCGTTCACGTTTAATTTAACATCTTGTTGGCAAAAATGGAGCGGAGTGACACCTTCGTACGAAACCCCCCACCATACCATCACACTCGCCGGATGATGGGCACACGAGACATTTCGTGCTGTACCAGGTACATCTTTGCTGCTTTTGGCATAAACTTTATTATTATGCCGGTTAAACTTTTCTTCGACCGTAAAGATTTTTTCGTCGGTGAAATCTTTTTCGCATCGTGTCTCTTAAACAGCATCGGACAACGTTCGCGACGTCTAGTCGACGTTTAGTCTGCAGAGCGAGTTTTTTCTGGGTGCGTGGATTTCGGCGATGTCGCTCTCTGATTATTTTGATGACCACGGGCGACCACTCCTATGGCGATCTTTTAAAGAATCAGTCTCCTTGTACCATTGGTTTTTTCCCCGCCATATGTAGCGAAATGACAGTCACACGCAACTCTGTCGTTCCCTTTAGGCGAGCCAGGACAGATTCGAAGTAAGCCAGTTGAGATTCAGTTCAAAATCTGAGTAAGTGCGATTCTGGTGAAGGTCAGATTTGCCATGGGTATTTTTCGGAATCAGGCTATTTCGGGATGCGACTAATGAAGTAAGTCAGTTTCTCATTTAGTTAATTTCTGAGTAGGACAGATTCGTAAGAAATCTCATACATGGCAGTATTACGTCGGATTCGTAATAAGCCAGATACGGAGGAACGCAGTTTCCCATTATTACCGAATCTTATCATATCGCTTTCAAAATATATTGATTCTTAAAATGATGTATTCTATAATAATTTGATATCTGGCAGAGAAGTGGAACTACCTAATACAGAACAAATTCATAATCACTATGAATTATTTCGTTTTGCTCCGATTACTACAGTAAATTTAGAACGGTCCTTTAGTTGGATGAAATGGATTTTATCGCCAAGGCGAAGGAGTTTAAAATCAGAAAATTTAGAAAAAATGCTAATTGTATATTACGAAAATTACATAAAATATTGAATAAATACAATCACTTGGTTTTAATTTTGTTTACAACAATAATTAATACTTTGCATATCATAACGGTGGTCCAGTACATCGTGTTGTTTTTATCGACATCGACCAAAGTGTGTGTCCTCGCACTATTAAGCTGTCAACGCATTTTTGCTCTCGCCGGCCGCGGTATGATAATTAGCTTTTGAGTTTTTGAATTCCTGTTATTTAGCACACAGATTCGTAAATATCTATTCAATGTATGTGTAACTGGTATGTTTATAGGCAGCAGCAGCCGGCGGCGGAGCGGCGTTCGGTCAGTCGGGACAGCTAGGCAACAGCCCCAGTACCGTACTCATCTCCAGCACTTCCAACTCGCTGATGTCTGCGTCCGTCAAACCTTCCACTCAGCAGATTGGCGCCATAGGTACGTTTAGTATGTACACCACATTTTTATTGAATCTATTTACTGTTCATTATTTAGAGTTGAAATGTATTACGAGGGGCACACCGAAATGATCGGGAATAGAGTACTTTAAACTAAGTTACATTAAAACCTTTTTTATCATATGCGTACTGGCCACTGACAATCACGATGCCGTTTTAACAATTTAAAAAAATAACGTAATATTTTTTTTATTCCACTTTCAAATTGGCAAGTCGGTGAACAAAATGGAGCTCAGGCGTGAAATTTTCGTGCAATTATTTATCACAACTTTCGTCGAGGCTTATCTCCAGATGAGTGTCTCAATGAGCTTGTTTCTATATATAAAATTGAAGCACCTAGTCAAACGACAATATATCGTTGGTATGCAGAGTTTCGGCGGGGTCGTGCCTCTCTCAGCACCGTACCTTCAACAGGTCGGCCGCAAACAGCGGTGTCGCCTGAAAACATCGCGGCTGTGGAAAAAATACTCAAAGAAGACAGACATGTGACATACGAGCAGATTCGGGCAACCATAAGCATTGGAATGACTGCAATCCATACTATTTTACATAGTGAGTTGGGTGTCAGAAAATTGTTTTCCCGATGGGTACCCCATAACTTGTCAGAAGAGCAAAAGGCGGTTCGTGTTGATTGGTGCCGATCTACTCTGAAACGCTACAATGGAGGAAAGTCAAAAGCTGTTTATAATATTGTCTCAGGTGACGAAACCTGGATTTATTCCTATGAGCCTGAAAGAAAGCACCAGTCGGCAGTTTGGGTCTTCGATGGCGAGGTCAAACCAACGAAAGTTGTGCGTTCCCGCAGCGTGTCGAAGAAGATTGTTGCTTCGTTCGTCTCAAAAAAAGGACATATTGCCACAATTCCTTTACAAGAACAAAGAACGGTTACCGCTGATTAGTATATCACAGTTTGTTTGCCACAGAAGCTGGCCGATCTTCGCAGAGGGAACCCGACACGCCGCGTCATCTTACACCACGATAATGCGAGCTCCCACACCGCCCATACAACTAAACAGTTTTTGAACGAGGAAAACGTTGAGTTTATGTCTCATCCTCCATACAGCCCTGACCTAAGTCCAAATGTTTTTTTACGTTCCCTAGAATTAAAGATTTATTGCGTGGTCAGCGGTTTGAAAACCCAGAAGCCGCCGTAGAAGCCTATAATTCGGCCATTCTGGCAATGTCTAGTTCAAACTGGAATAACTGTTTCAATGAGTGGTTTAAAAGAATGCAAAAGTGCATCAATTGCAACGGAGAATACTTCGAAAAACAATAAAACATAATTTATATATGCAGTGTACATAGTTTTTTAAATTCCCGATCATTTCGGTTTGCCCCTCGTACACTCGCAAGCAAAAGTATCGAATCACTTTGCATTTTTTCATGTGAACCCAATATCTTTGTAAATTGGTTTATTTTTCTAAATTACTTAAATGTAATTACGTTTCTTGGAATATTAGCTTTATAAAAAGCTATGAAACATAAAAATTGGCCCAGAATTTTTCAAAATCTTTACTCGTTACGACGTGCACGACTTGCACTACCCTTGACCCCTATATAACGGGGGTAGAGGGGGGTTCCTTATCAGTCACTTATCAGAAGTCGACCGGTACACATCTTCGCAAATTATCCTGTGCAGAACACCTGGAAAAAATGGAAGCCACTGAAGCTCAAGTCGCCGTAGTCGTCCAGCTTCTGCAAGAAGGGCGTAGTCAACGTTCAGTAGCTGCCGAGGTGAATCTGAGCCAATCTACAGTTTGTAAACTTTACCAGAGGTTCCACCAAACTGGGTCTTTTACTTCAAGACCAAGAAGCGGCCGTAGAAGGTGCACATCAGAGCGCGACGACCGCTTCATTGACTCAATATCTCTCCGAGATCGTCACCAGACTGGATTTACCATCCAGCATCGTCTGCGTGAGGTGCGAGGAGTGGTTGCCAGCGAGTGGACAGTGAGAAGAAGACTCAAGGCAGCGAATTTAACACCCAGAAGGCCTGTGAGTTGCTGGCACGGCACCGTACAGCCCGAAGAGCATTTGCAGAAATTCATAAGAATTGGATCCTTGAGCAATGGACCCCAATTCTCTTCTCGGACAAGTGCAGAATATGTCTGAATGGCTGCGACCGAAGGGGAAGAGTCTACAGGAGATCAGAAGAACGATATGCTCAGTGCTGCTTCTCCGAAACAGTCGCCTACGGAGGTGGCTCTGTTATGTTTTGGGGCGGCATCTCGTACGACGCGCGGCCCGAGCTGGTTTTCGTGCTTAGCGGTGGTCGTGGCGGTGGATTGACTGCTGCCAGGTACATAACGGAAATTCTGGAAGAGCATGTCGTCCCTTATGCTGGTATTTTTGATGAGGGGTTCATGCTAATGCAGGATAATGCCCCTTGTCATACCGCAAGGGTCACCGCTGCCTACCTCCGCGAGGAGGGCATCGAGTCCATGAACTGGCCAGCGATGAGTCCTGACCTTAACCCCATTGATCACGTGGGACTATCTGAAGAGAAAGGTTTGGGATCGGGATACTGCTCCTGGCGCTGTTGACGAGTTGAAGATAGCTTTGCTGGTGGAATGGGATGCTATTCCTCAAGACTATGTTAGTAAATTAATTAGATCGATGAAAAATCGCTTAAACTGTGTCAGCAAGGCTAGGGGTGGCAATACCCGATACTAATTTAATAATAATAAATCGTATTGTATGTTGAACGAGCCTTTTATTCCAAGTTTGCCTTGTTTATTTTTAGCGTATTTTCAGGCTACTTCCGTTATTCGCGTTTTTTTTTCAGCCTTTGGGCTTTGAATATTAAATTTACACATTTTCCAATGCGTTATATTATTAGCTTTTATTTGGTACCATAATTTTTAGATTCGGGTGAGAAATTACAAAGATATTGGATGCACATGAAAAAATGCAAAGTGATTCGATACTTTTGCTCGCGAGTGTATTAGTGTTACTCAGAGTGTGACTTTCACTTTTATTTGGTTTGTAATAATAATAGTTACAGCTCTTGTCTTTTTAATACTGCGGGGCGTTTAGTTGTTATGATTATCCATTAGGTAATGTTTTTTCTAACGAAATTACTACTAATTTATTATTTCCCAAAGGACATCGCAAGAAACTGCCCTAAGCATGTATAGAAATGTCTTAATAGCTAGTAATATTCTAAAATTAATTTATGAATTATTACATGTTTATTTTTCCCCTAGAACTTTCGTGAAATAATCAAGTAATTAAAAAGTGTTAACATGGATTTTCATGGTATTTGTTAGCCATCGAGACCTGACAGATAAGTCAGATAACATAGATTATGATGATCCATTTTACGTAAAATGTGAACAATGAACTTGCATTTAAAGATAAAATAAGCAGTAGTAATAATTATGTTATTATTTTATTATCATAATACCTACGTTTAAAAAAGTAGATTTATTTAGTTGCTTTCATCAGATTTATAAATATTACTGGAAAAAGAAAAATGCCAGTGGCCCGTTTCACGAAGCTACAAGTTACAAATTACAAGCGGAACTCTCTTTCTAGCAAAAGGAGTTAGAAAGAGACTTCCGCTTGTAATTGTTACTTGTAGCTGCGGGCCTCAGGTGTCCATAGAAGATTTCGCTAAGAAAGTATTGTGAGGCATAATTATAAAATTGGATTAGTTCAATGTAGAAAATTATTTAAAACAATAACAAAATCTTTTTTTTTAAGCTTCTGTTGTGTTTGTTATTTAGGAATAATTACAAACAGGTTACTCGCAAGATGTCCTTTTTACCAAATATCTCAATAGATGGCTGTCAGTATGCTACACGAAGAGAAATTATAAATTATCAACACTGGATATAAAATGAGCCAGTTACTTTGAATCCGTAGCGAGACTTTCAACCGTTTTAAGTGTTGACCCATTCACTATAATATATACCTAATGGATTCATTCTTAGACTACTCTTCAGGACTATTTTGTAACATTAAAAAGTTCTGGCGAATGCCAGTCTTGCCTTGATAACCCCATGTGGTTGCCGGGTTGGAATAGTGCCACTCCATGTCCTCCCGTGGATGGCGTAAGAGGCGACTAAGGGAATAAGGGCTTGTAGAATCTATTGTTAGATGATGGGCTTGTAACCTGTCAATAATACACTAGTAAACTTCTTGGCCTGATTTTGCAAAATGTGTTTGCAGAATTATAAACAAATCTTTTTAGAGTTGTTGATATTTCTGGTAGCTCTGCCTACCCCACTCTGGGAATGAAGGCGTAATGTTATGTAAGCATGTATGAAGTTGATCTTACACATGAATGCACAATTTAAAAGTTAATATATTATATAACTTAACCGAAAAGACTTAGTTTTTGACAAATATTCAGAAATCTGCCCTCTAGGTTTATGAGAGAGCCATGGAGCGTAATATTTTGGGAGTCAAATTCCACACCGTCAAACTGCAGACCGCATCAGGAATACAATAAATACTACGCTGCAAAACTAAAATACCTGATGTAACTGAAACAGCCACCAAGCTCAAATGATGGGCTGGGTATGTCTGTCACATGTCGGAGGAATTGTGGGTGTAAAGTGTGTACCAAACGGGTTCCACGGCATACAATTCGGCGTCGTGGCAGACCAAGGCGACGTTAGCGAGATGAGCTTGATGCCTTTTATCAAGACTGGTGGGAGACTGCCCAATATCGGGCTACGTGGGAGGAAGGGAAGGAGTCCTTTGCCCAGCAGTGGTACATTATAGGCTGTTTAATAAAAAATAATTGTGGAAACAGTCACCAGCGATAGTATATTATCCAACATTGGCCTCAAAAATATCGTACCTACACGCTTTTATGCGTCCAGTAATAAAGACGTGTCAGATATTTTAAAGGCCAATGTTGGATAGTTATATTATTGCTGGTGACTGTACCAGTACAAGTGAATTTTATTCAAGGTGCTGTTGTAGTTCCATCAAGTGCCGACAGTCGTTAGTATACATCATGGAAGAGCCTGGCCAAAAGTTCATAGCAACTTATTATCTTACGAGTACATTATTGCATTTTATATACGAAGGGGTTTCTACGATTTGTTTTCAGGATTGTAACGATCTGAAAAGTTCCTGGAACTTTTCTCATGCAGAATACTAATATTCAGCTATTCAGCATTACATTTTACTAGGTACAATGTTTATACATTGCTAGGGCAGTCGCCCATACTTCAGTTTAGCCATGTCCTTTGCATACTTAATTCATATCAATACGAGGGAGACACTGAAAGTTTTTAGAACTGGCCACTCGTAATCAAAATTTTTAAAAAAATGAGTTAAAATGTTGAAAGTGGGACAGCCAATATTATTGAGTATGTACGGTCAAGGACGTTAACTTAAGACCCATTTCATACAAAACTGTTTGAAGTTCTCAATGTCTTTAGAGATGCCAAGTCATTTATAACTAGAGGAAACTCAACCTTATTGCTGTGGAATGTCAGATTGACTTTGTACCTAAGGTGGGTACCAAATTTAAGCCTTTGACTGTGCAGTTGGTAGCAAAGAATTACTAGAATACTGAATTTCCATAGAAAGTGGCTCAATTTCTTTCTTCCCAAGAATATTTCATTGATTTGTCGTTTTTTTACGATTTAGACCAGGTGTAGAAACGTTTCTTTGCATTTTCTAAGAACATTGTTTGTTTTGTTTGTTTGTTTGTATTTACCATAGTAACCCTCTGCGACTGACGTGACGTCCGTGTGCGTGTGCGTGTGTCTGTGTCTGACGGGTGGATGAGAATCAAAAATTAAATAGGAGTCTGTGCGAGTCTGTGCGACTCCTATTTAGTTTTTGATTCTCATCCACCCGTCAGACACAAACACAGACACACGCACACACGCGAAGAAGATAATTAGAATTAAACCAAAAACAAATTTATTTGAGTGACACTGATGTACTTAAGTACTTCATTACCCCTTTCGGGGCAGTGATCCATCTGCTTTGTCCAACTGATTAATAATTTCCATTTGAATACTATCAGCAAAGGGCGGACGGTGGATGCAATATGGTGACGAAAGCATAAGTAAGATGGATAAGACTTTAATTTCGAGTAATATTTATGTATAAAAATATACGCAGTTTATTATTATATCATTAAGTGCACAATACCCTTATTCTAAATAGTACATTATTAATTAATACATTAAGTAAGTACTGTCCACTTGTGAACTTTCCCTATATGAGTGGATAAACCATAAAAGAAATGGACTAAAAATATGTTATATTGAAAATATTATCATTATTTACTACAACAATAAATTTCTATTTTGCAATTATGTTCTCTTTTTTAACCTAATTGTAGCCATATCCATATAAGGTATATTTGATATGATTTTGACGTAATTTGCATCCGTTATCCGCCCATTAATAATCAGGGAGGAATCAAGATTACAGTAGTGGTTTTCAATACCGATTCCAAAGTAATGGATTACATAATTATGTAATCATAGTCATACATCGGGGTTTTCGGTGCGGGAATGATTTGAGAAAGAGTAGAGATAAACAGATAGTCCAGTCTTAGAAAAATCATTATTATGCCTAATGAATAACTACCTCTCTGCGAATTGTATACCTACACACTATGATACAATTTTATTTTAACTCGTGTAGGAGATACTTTAGCTTTACTACCGTACCTTATGAGGTAATAATAAAAATAACATTAATTAATTACTTGCAGTAAATTTAGCAGGTGGCTCGATTTTCAAAATAAACTATTAATATTTTTTCTATATTTGGAACAGTTAATCTGCGGCGTCTTGCTGTAAATGGGTCATTCTACTTTTAAGCGCAGGTCGATTTTTTGACAAGTGCTCTTCTAATAATATTTTTATAAAAACGTTAAAGTGCTCGGTTTTGTAATTTAATATTGAAATAGTTACACAACTTGGCTTACATTTAAAATTATCACTACATTTAAAAAGTCACTATAATTAACTTTAAAGTAGGTAACATAGTGGTCACGCATGTCCCCGCCATTTGTATGAAAAAAGTGTATTTACCGCTGTGTTACGAACTTTTCCTGATAAAATATCAATAAATTTTAAGTGTTTTGTTTTGAACTATTAAATTTAGTTGTTCCAGTTTCAATATAAGTCAAATTTACGTGAAAAAAATGTCTAAAAATGCCTTTAATTTCACCAATGATTATTATGCGCTAAAAAGTAGAATGACCCAAATGTCCATTTCATCGAACTGAATGATCTTTCCACGTCGACAGTTGTAGTAGGTGCCATATTTAAATTTTCTGAAGGAATCAATTGCAGCCCGATTAGCTTGCGATTGAAGTTCTATTTCTTTGCCGTTTAACAATTCATTTATAATTTTTAGTGTGCTATAGCCAGAATTTTTCTTCAACACCAACTTCAGTTTATTACAGTCTTTTTACCTTTTACGCTTAAGTTTAATTTGGAAATTTCTTTATAGGTTTTATGAACTATTTTTAAACTATCGCTGATGGATAGACTTTCGACCTGTAGTTTTTTGATAGCATTTGGGATAGTCATTAAATAATTTGCTATAAAATATAAATCGCTTCGTATATTTGCATCACCGAAAGCTCTTTTTGCTTCTATAATCCTCCGGCCTTTGGAGCAGCTGAATGTATTTAGAACACGTTTCACTTCATCATAATGTTTGCTATAATATGTCGCAGCTTCTATCCAGGTTCCCTACCTAATAATTGTTGGTCGGGGTGGTAAAGGCACTCCCGGAAGCATGTCTTTAAACTTTTATATTCTTTTAGGAGATTTCAGAAACGTCTTTTTAACATTTGAGATTAACGCATTCACATTTGGATAAAGGGTTCTGACTAGTTCAGCCTATTCTGACTATTTAAACCATGACCCAAACATGTGGTGTGCAAAAGATTGGGAAAAATACTTTTTAAATTCCTTCCTGCTTTTAACATGTAGCCCACACCGTCAGTTAAAACTAAAAGCACTTCATCGTGGTTATTATGGTTAGCACCCCATAATTCATCAAGAGCACTTATTACCAGGGCTCGGACAAGTCATCGCAGAAACTGATATGGGACATGGGACAAGACTAAATAGAGTCGCGACTTAAGATTATTATTATCTAAAGCTGATATAATTATTATCGTAATTTATAATTTAACATTTGACCTTTTTAGTCGCATACCTGTCATGGATTTGTCAAACCGCTACCGTACACAATCAACAATGCTTGATAGGACACAGTGTCCCTTTCGAAATGAAAACTCTTAACATACTATTTCAAAATATGCAAAGCCTTTTCAATAAGCGCGACATTCTCGAAGCATTCCTAGAGGAACATACAAGATCACCTTATGTCGCCTTATGCATTTCAGAGACGTGGCTTTCACAAGCTAAAGCGGATATAACTATTTTCGAAGGATACCATATAGCAGCGTCATATCACCGTGAGAATCACCACGGTGGCGGCGTTTCTATCATAATAAACAATAATGTACAATACGTCGAACGAACGGATATTATGGACATGTCAATAGAACACGTAATTGAAATTTGTGCTGTTGAAATTAGAAAATTAGATTTGTTAATAATATTATTGTATTGGAATAGTAAACAACCTGACCTTTTTCAGAACCAGTTAAAAAAGATTTTAGATTATGTTTCGATTAGATTTAAAAAAAGGAAAATAGTCATCGGCGGTGACTTTAATATAAACGTGCTGGAAACTTCGAAACAATCAAAGGATTTTTTGGACTTCATGCTAGAATACAATTTTAAGCAACACATATCCGAGCCTACCCGCGTTGTTGCCAATAAAAGTTCAACTTGCTTGGACCTCATTTTTACGAATTTTTCGGACAATATTACTACGTCAGTAAAAGAATTTGGTTTCTCTGATCACAAAAGCACAATTCTATATATGGAAAACACAATTTTACCTAATTTAAACAATCAAACTAAATTTTGGTATACAACAAAAAGAATATATAGCAGCAAAAATATAAATAAATTTAAGCAAGCACTGCAAAGTGTTGAATGGGATAACCATATAACTATGAACAAAGCAGTAAATGAAAATTATGAAACCTTCAACCGTAATTTGTACCAGATACTAGAACACTGCATACCCAAAAAACGCATTAGGATGAACACTGTAAAAAAGACAAATACTTGGCTATCACGAGGCTTAAAAATATCTTGCAAAAATAAAAGATTGTTGAAAATACATGCATTGCATTCAGGGAGTAGAATCTTTTTAAATTTCTATAAAAAATACGAAAAGATTTTAAAACGTTCTGTAGCTAAATCCAAAAAACTCGAATTGATTAAAAAAATGGAAAAATCGGTAAATAAAGTTAAATGTATGTGGCAAATAATTAAACAGCGAACAAACAAACTTTCAAATAAACCTAAACAAAACACTAAATTGTTCGTCGACAATAAACTATCCTCTGACCCTAAGCTTATCTCTAATACATTCAATAACCTGTTTGCAACTGCCGGGCAGACGGGAGCGGCGCAGCGCCCGCGCGGCCGGCCAGTGCGGCGCCCGACCGAGAACACTATGTTCGTGCGGCCCGTTGAGCCGCTCGAAGTGTACTTGATAATACGTAAACTCAAACTTAAACAAAGCTTCGGAATAGATGAACTACCGTCGTCTCTCATCAAGAGCTGTGCGGATGAATTGACGTTGCCGCTTACAACTATTATTAACCAGTCGCTTTCTGATGGTATTTTTCCTGACTTGTTAAAAAAAGCAATTGTTAAACCGGTACACAAAAAGAATTCAAAAACCGATATTAACAATTACCGCCCCATCGCATTGCTTCCGGTAATTTCAAAAGTGTTCGAAAAAGTGATGTGTAGGCGATTGTACTCTTTTTGTGGAAAGTATAGTATTTTTGATGACTCACAATACGGGTTCCGTAAAAATAGATCTACGACATTAGCTACGTATAAATACATTAATGAGGTTTTAAACATATTAAATAATAAACGCTATGCAATTGGAATTCTTTTTGACATGACTAAAGCATATGAAAAAGTTAAATTTGACATACTATTGGATAAACTTTATGGAATAGGAGTACGTGGATTGGCTCATAAATGGTTTTCTTCATATTTGACAAACCGCGAACAATATGTTGAAGTCGAGTATTATGACGAAAAGTCGACAGAACTCGTTAGAGTACGCTCAGATGCTCAGCGGATTAACGATTCAATACCGCAGGGTAGCGTAGTAGGCTGCCTTTTGTTCTTGATTTATATCAACGACCTGCCAAAGACCATTAATGAACCTTGCGTTATGTTTGCCGACGACTTCTCGCTAGTATTGTCATGTAATAATAGCATTAACCTAGAAGTAAGACTATGTAGTATTATACAAAATATAGTTAACTGGATGGATGACCACAACTTGGAAATAAATTTTAAAAAAACTAAAATTATTCAATTTAGGCCACGTCAAAAAACAGAACTTGACATTAATTTAAATTATAATAATATAAAAATAGAGTGCGTTCCTACTTTTACGCTACTCGGAACTGTAATGGACTCAAATTTAACATGGAAACCCCACGTTCAAAAGGTTAAAACAAAGCTATCCCAATTTATTTATGCGTTGCGAGAACTTAAGAAGACTACCGATCTTAAAACGGCAAAGACTGCGTACTACGCATACGCGCATGCGTGGCTGAGCTACGGCGTCATGTTGTGGGGCAACAGTACGGACGCTCAGGCTTTATTCATATTACAAAAAAAATGTATTCGGATACTAACTAACATAAGACAAACAGAAACTTGTAAACCTCACTTTAAAAACCTTGATATTTTAACCCTACCTTGCATGTACATACTGGAACTCTGTAGCTTTGTTAAAAGAAATCCTAATGCTTATGTCAGACTGGGAGATATGCCACGTAGATATGAATCTCGTTGCAAAAGTAACCTCTTTAAAATTAGATCTAATTTAGCTTTACATAGCACTGGGCCGTATCCTATGTCAATAAAAATCTATAATAAATTACCTAAAGCAATAAAAAATGAGAATGATATAAAAATATTCTGCAGAAGTCTAAAACGTCTTCTCATAAAGAAGTCCTATTACGCCGTCGATGAATATTTAAAAGATAACTTAGAAATCTAATAACTACCAAGTCAAATGAAGTGTGTCATCGACATGTCTACTGGATGATGTACCGGGTAATGTATTTTAAGTGTCTACCAATTTATCTACCTGTCTACCTCTCCTCTAAATTGCGATGCCTGACAAGGTACATATGTATTTAATTAGTGTTGTTCACTTGACATACTTATGTAATGCAATAAATAAATAAATAAATAAATAAATAAATAAAGTGGCTTGAAACAGTTTTGTGGTGACAATTTAAACAAATACAATTATTTGCTTAATTATGGTTATTTCTAAATATTTAAAATATGGTGCAAATAAATACAATAAATAAGTGGATTAAGGACTACCCCGAGCTCCGTTATCAGGAAAATGTCAAGAAAATATTGTGTACAGCATGTGACATTCGTATTAAACAGTTAAAAAAAGATAATATTGATAAACATATTAGGTCAAAAAATCACAAATTGAAGACAGCTCCGCCAGAAATTTCAAATGAAACTTTTTGCATCGATTTGTTGATGTTCCTAATTTCTGTTAATATTCCATGGAATCAACTCAATAATTCACGCTTCAGGGCATTTTTCAAAAAGTATCTGTGGTGCCCGTGGGAAATACCTGATGAATCCTATATTAGGAAAAAAACCTAATTGAAAAATAAATGTAATTGAAAAATATAATTAAATAATATTGTACATAATGCGATTCTATTGATCTTGTTCTATTGCCGTCTTGCGATTGTTTTGCGATGACTTGTCCGAGCCCTGCTTATTACCGTGTTGGTTATGGTTACATTGTTCGTTGCCTCTAATAGTTTGCTAGATATCAAGTGTTGAGTGCCAATGTTGTCGTTACGTAGTGCCCCTACTATGACATTAGCTATTTGACGACCGGCATCATCCGTGGTTTCGTCAACACTCACGCAAAAAAATATATTCATTTTTAAGCTCATTTTGTATAGTATTAATCTTTTCATCGTAAACTTTAGGTAAATATTCTCGCCGCAGTTGACATTACTAAGGAACATTTACAGTTTTTTCAAATTTACCAGTAACACATTTTACGATAAAATCTTGAAATATCGGATTGTTTACCTGCGTCCATGGTATTTTACAGCCCACAACAAATTTCACGAGCTCACTATTGAAATCATATTTTATACTGGTATGTTTATTGGACGCAACATGTCGCGTTAGACATAACTCCAAAAAGCTTTGGAAATCCATTAAGGACATTACACAGGTTAGCCATGGCAACGTTAACGCTCCAGACTTTTCCTCCCTTGAAACAGGCGAAGAAAATCCTACAAATATAATGAACAACTATTTTTCCACCGTCGGTCAAAACCTAGCAAAGAATATCTTAGCGCTAAATGAAGTTGCAGAGGCGTCTCTGGTGTCTATGGCTATGGCTTCCAAAACACCTCCAAATTCCTTTTTTATAGCTCCTACAGATGAACGAGAGGTTGGAAGCCATTTGACCAACCTTAACCAAGAAAGTGCTTCAGGAATTGATAATATAAATAACCGCCTTCTTAAGAAACTAAAGAATTACATCGTCAAACCGCTCACTTTTATATATAACCTTAGTATCAGCTCAGGGTCTTTTCCTGACGCTTGGAAGGTAGCAGCCATAGTCCCCATACACAAAGGAGGTCCTAGAGACGACCCTTGTAACTACCGCCCTATCTCGCTATTAGGAAATTGCTCCAAAATACTCGAAAAGATAGTAAATAGTCGATTGGTAAAATTTTTAGAATCTGAAAAGTTGCTATCGGTAAGACAATTTGGTTTCCGTCAGGGAAAGTCTAAGGGCATGCCGTTACTCTTCTTGCGAACGTGGTGTCTGCGCAGCTTGATAAGGGAAATACTTGCTTGGGTGTCTTTTTGGATCTAGCCAAGGCGTTCGACACAGTCTCCGTGCCAATTTTGGTCAGAAAACTAGAACTTCAAGGAATCAGAGGCATGGCCTTAGATTGGTTCCATAGTTATCTGTCCTCTCGGAGACAGTGTGTAAAGATCGGCTCCACGGTCAGCAAAACGCTTCCAATTTCTTATGGCGTGCCACAGGGAAGTATTCTAGGTCCAACCTTGTTCCTAATTTACTTAAACGAACTGCCTTTACTTCCTCTTGAAAATGCTGACATAGTTTGTTATGCTGACGATACGGCTGTGATTTTTCACGAATCATCATGGGAGAAATGTTTTCAAACGGCTGAAATTGGTATGACTGTAGTGGCAAAATGGCTCAATAGTAATTTACTTACTTTAAACACCAGCAAAACAAAGTACCTTTGTTTCCACAAGACAGCGGCATCAGCCCCATATTCATATCCAGACATAAAAATTGGAACCAGTGACCTCTCGAATCATTCTGCTGACGATAACCAACCTAGCTCTTATAGTCTTATTAAAAACAGCCCGTCAATAAAATATTTGGGAATAATAATTGATGAAAAACTAAATTTTAAATTACACATAGAATCCGTGTCAGCGAGAGTTAGGAAACTAGTTTACGTTATGAAGCTGCTACGTAACGCTGCTGACAGAGATCTTTTAAAACTAATTTACACTGCTATCTGCCAATCAATACTTACCTATTGTATCACTGTGTGGGGTGGAGCTGCAAGCTCGGCGCTGTTGGTGCTGGAGAGGGCTCAGCGCTACTTGCTGAAAGTAATGCTGAGAAAACCTCGCCTTTATTCCACTTCCGCCCTTTATAGGGAAGCAGGAGTACTGAGCGTTCGCCAGCTTATGATAATGCGAGTGGCTCTGAGTATCCATTGTAGTACTATTCATTCGCCAGGCTACTCTGACCTATTGCAAAAACGAGTCTTTAATATACCCATCCCTCACACCCAGACATCCTTTTGCAAACGCTTTCCAATATTTTTGCATCCATATGTATATAATAGGGTTTCCAGACATTGTAGCAATAAAACACTGTCCATCAATGAAGCAAAGTCTAAAATATTCAAATGGTTAAATGAACTAGACTACTCTCAAACAGAAAACGTTATTAAGGCTATTGCGTAGGGTATCACACACACACACACAGACACACACACACACACACACACAGTCACACGAACACACACACACACACACACACACACACACACACACACACACACACACACGCGCGCGCGCGCACTATACCTAGTTTAGATTTAATATTATAGTATTTGGTTTTAATTAAGTAAATCTGTACAGCGCTTGCGCAGATGATGATTAACTGTTTAGTCAATGCTTAGAAATTGATCACCACAGGACAGGCATTGCCTAGTGTGGGACCAATTGTTTCTGTAAATGTTCAATGTATTTTTGGTTAATAAACGATTTTATTATTTTATTATTATTATTATAAAAGAGTCGGCTGCAATAAGAGAAGCTAAAAGAGTACTTAAGCAGAATATTTTGAGAAATGATCTGTAGTACATAAAAGAAAGTTATGGCATTTTACGTGACGCAATAATCAAATTACAAACATCCTGTTTATCCTTATTAGACTCTCTTCTAATACTTGACCAGGTGAGAAGTATTCTAAATTGGTTTGGATCTCAGACAGTGCAAATAAAACTTGAAAAAGTACTAGCTAGAATTCCGGACTACGACTATTATGATACGCAAATATGCTGATTTTATAGAAAAAAGTGATTACAGCCAAAACACCGTTATCGAGTACTACAAATATGCTCCTGTTACTTCAACTGAGGTAGAACGCTCGTTTTCATCTTATAAATGGATCTACAATGAAAAAATGAGTAATTTGAAAGGTGACAATGTTGAAAAAATATGACTATTTTCTTTTACTACAGGGAAGATGAAGAAAACATATTTAGTACAGATTTAGATTTCGACTTTGTTATTTTGAATGAAGATTAGTTACCTACTTTTAGCAATATTTGTTTTTAATTTTTAATGATAAGTTTCATATAGAAAATTTAAAAAAAAAAGTATTTTCTCTTTAATTTTTTACTATTATACTAAAATACAGTGGCGGTCAGCTAATTAGGGACACCGTTAATTTGTTTGTATGTATATTCAAAAGCCTGATTTCATTACTTTAACTTTGTTTCGTTAAGTGACAAATATTTATCGATAAGTCGATAAAACAGTTAGGTCAATCCCTCTGACAGTTTGATTTTTGCTATGAAGAATTCCGCTCTTTGGTGATAAATGAGTAGGGACTTAACTGAAGAGGTTGGTACTGACTTTATAGTACCTATATCTATGATTACTTATTGTTTTATGTTATTCAATTAATTATTCATGACGTAGAAACCTACTAGAGTACATTATGTTTTTTCAAGTCAATACCTAATCTTTGACTAATGTCAAACGTTCCCGCTCCGAAAACCCTGATGTATGATCATAGTACAGTATTACAGTAATTTCGAATTACAAAAGTAATTAATTACGCCCAACTCTGGGGGCAAATACGATTTTACAGTATTCAACTGGGCAATAGTCAATAACAGAAGTGACACTCATATAGTGGCGCGTCTCTATAGGAAAGGTGTGACTAGCGTAAAAACATAAAAAATAAAAGTATATCATCGCATTCCTCTAATGAAGAGCTGTAAATGTTATTAATTATATGTTTTTTGTATCCCCGCTACTTTAAGAGTACCAAAATCGAATCAAACTATTTTCTTAGTATGGAGAACAATATACAAAATATATCTCGTGATCCCGTCCTTATTCCGGTTCGATCACTTAGATCATAGATACATGATGCCTCTTAAGTGCCCTTTACGGGATATCATCGTCAATAAAAAAAAATATATATGCAGTACGGTTTAAATATCGTAGTGCTGCATGCTCACGGGGTCACAATAGTCTCAATACGTACCTATGCGAAATCGATTGCATGATTTGAATCAAACAGCCACAACAACAAATATACACGCGGCGAAGCGAAATAATTATTATAAAAGTTTCGTTGACCAACAATGCCTGTTCCAGAGAAAAAAACGTGCTAGATTTGAAGAACTTCTTAAAGGTTTTGAATGCGTAGGCATAATATTCCTTTTTTACTAAACATACATCCTGGGTCCTGTTTTATAAAGCTACAACTTGCAAATTACAAGCGGAAGTCTCTTTCTAACTCATTTTGCTAGAAAGGGAGTTCCGCTTGTAATTTGTAACTTGTAGCATTATAAAATAGGGCCCTGTTATATGTGTTCTATAACAGATTGGTTTTTCCCCCCGCGATAACGATGTATGGATATAGTAAATGTAATATAAAAAAATGCTAGTTAATTCAGTTTTTAATTTTCTATGAACTTTCAGTATGTAAATTAATTAAGGGGCATCTGTTCTACCTGTGGACACTTTCCCATTTTTAGACTATTTTAAATATTAAAAAAAAATCTGTCAATAATTTTGTTAAACTATTTATTGTTTTAGTATCTTAATTAAACAGTATTTCATAATCACCGCTTTGTTTTTAATTATCTACTAAAACAATAGAGATCTAAGCATATTTTAAAAAATGCCCATTTTGTCCATAGGTGCAACTACCAGTTTGTACCTATGGACGGCAAAATTGTACCTGTGGACGGCACTGTACCTATGGACTAAAAATCAACAAAACACTATAAAAAAATAATTATACATCATAATCTTAATAAAATCCAACAAAACAAATTGCAAAGTATTTGGCAATACATTCAGCATCTTCTAATATATTTTTTGTTTTTTAGAAGTGCAGTATTCTCTGTACAACTCCTCAGCAGAATCGTCGGAGTTACAATCGTTTGCGTCTTTAATAGGATCATCTGAGTCATCATTTAACACATAACACTTTTGACATATAACGCTAGATTCGTCGTCGGAATTCACATTATTCTTCTTAGCCTTTAAAACACATGTCTTCAGTTCATATGCTGCATGTAAGTAATCTTGTTTTAGTACTATATTTGAAAATAGTCGACTTAAGTACATTTAATTTTTCATCAGCTTTTTAAGAGAATATCCATTTCTAACTTCCTTAATGGCCTCGGTTAGACTTTTAGAACACACTTTTTTTCGCATTTGGCCGGTTTTACTACGAGGCACTGAAATCAAAGAGAAGAATAAATTCATATATAGCTGTCCACAGGTTCAACAGGTGAATTTGTACCTGTGGACAGTCCACAGGTACGATAAATAACTTGTCCACAGGTACTAGTTCGATACTTTACAATTTAAACTAATGTCAG
Source organism: Acleris holmiana (assembly GCA_949316455.1). Lineage (NCBI taxonomy): Eukaryota > Metazoa > Arthropoda > Insecta > Lepidoptera > Tortricidae > Acleris > Acleris holmiana. The sequence continues at coordinate 22,670,598 of OX438762.1, forward strand.
TCCGTTAAAAGACGCCCGAGAGCAATAATAACTACATAAAATAAGAAACAAATCATGAAATCATTTTTTAAGTATGAAGAGACTCGTAGCATTATGCTTTAAACTTTAGAAAACACACCTAAAATACGAACAAAAACTTACTTTTGACGACGAAAAGTTTCCGCAGCCATAAAAGACACTATACTGACAAATACGAAAATGACAGATAGTTAATGTTGCCCTACAAGAAAAAAGCTATTCGGGTGTGTTATAAATAACAGTCTATCGGTTGTAGTTATTTTTTTACTGCTAGTGTCCATAGGTACAATCGTCCACAGGTACAACAGTTGCCCCTATTAATTAACTCTCGTATGTAAAATTTTAATTATGAAAAAAAAATCAGTAGCCGACTCGAATCAATCCACTTAATCATGGTGCGATATACTCGTACCCAAGAAGCGGTGCGAGGCAAGTTAGTCATGACAAGACGTGCGTTTGGCTTAAATCCCAATTCATGTGATGTCTCACTCTTTTCCCAAATGAAACGCTTTGTTCCGGGCTATTTTTAATTAAACAAAATGTATTGGACGGGCGACCATCCTGATTGTAATTGAGCTCGCTAAACCAGTGATACACAGTGGTTTTCGATGGAGCTTCATCACAAAATTCGAAGTTAATTGATCTATGCTCTGTAGTTGCATTAAACTACTTCGAAAATAGTAATAAATATTTTCACGAGTGAGTTGCATTCTTGCAGAGAGATGACATTTTAAACCCGCCAAAATGAAAAGACTAGCGTATATAAAAATAAATAAAATAGCTGCTAGTATTAAAGTAAACTTCAAATATTACCATGGAGGTCAGATATAGCGTTTAAATATGTTGGAATCCCGGATTCTGGTTACACAAGTAGCATCCCTCGTATACCTGGATGTGGATTCTCTTCTGTGGTCGTTAAAGGTATTACTGCATTTGTAAAAGTATTTGGATAATGTCCAAAAATTTAGGCATGCAAATTTTCTGGTTTTTTTTCCGTTGTGCGACGAAAATTAGCCATACAGTTGTAAGGATACTTTTCGTTGCACAACGTACCTTTTTTCGCCTGCGCTTTTTGTATGGTTACGAGGGGCACACTGAAATGATCGGGAATAGAATATTTCGGATTGAGTTTAAAATAAAACCTTTTATAGAATTTGAATACTGGCATCTTAAAATCTTAATGACATTCAAACAATTAAAAAACAATATTTATAAACAAAACTATGTTGGTTTAAAGTTGACACATCGTTTACAGAAATGGAGCTTACGCGTGAACATTTCCCAATAATCTATCACAATTTTCGTCGCGGCTATGTCAAGATAAATGTCTCAGCGAACTAGTTTCGATTTATGATGTTGAAGCACCGAGTCAAACGACAATATACCGCTGGAATGCCGAGTTCCGACGCGGTCGTGTGTCGCTCAGCACTGTTCCTTCTGCAGGTCGACCAAGAACAGCGGTCACGCCTGAAAACATCGCAGCTGTGCGAACTATTATATTAGATGACCGTCATGTGACATAAGAGCAGATTAGGGCTGCTATAAGTATCGGAATGGCTGCAATTCAGTCGATATTACATGATGAGCTGTGTTTAAGAAAGCTAGTTTCCCGCTGGGTTCCCCACAATTTGCCCGAAGAACAAAAGGCGGCTCGTGTTGATTGGTGCCGGAATACTCTGAAACGCTTCAACGGAAGGAAGTCAAATACGAAGGTGACACAAAGTTTTTAGAACTGGCCACTTGGAAACAAAATATGTAAGAAAAAATAAGTACAAAATTTTGAAAATGGAACTCTTTGCCAATATTATTAAGTATGAATTTTATTCATTTGTCATTTGTTTTACGATTTGGCGGCAAATTGAAAAATGCCTGTGTCACGTGCAATGATTTTATATGACTTTCGATATTATTTAAGTCAACAAGAAAGTTATGATAGACTACGATTGGCTTTTCCTGATGAAGCCCCCATCTCGTGCCACTGTTTACAACTACTGAGTTTAAACGTGGTCGCACTAATCTCACCGATGATCTGCGTAAGAGACGGCCTTCTACGGCGACGACTGAAGAAAACATCAGTGTTGTGTGGTGTATGATAGGGACTGATAAAAGAGTGATCTATCAGCAGATTCGGACAAGCTTAGGTATCGGTATGAGTCAAGTGCACAAAATCCTACATGAACATTTAGCGGTCAGGAAGCTTTGTGCCCGGTGGATACCTCATAATTTGACCGAGGCCAAAAACTCCATCGTGTTGATTGGTGCCGTGAAATGATTGAAAGATTTAACGCAGGTGACTCAAATGCTGTGTTCGACATACTTACGGGTGACGAAAGCTAGATTTACTGTTATGATCCCGAAACCAAAAGACAATCTGCTCAGTGGGTGTTTCCTTCCGAGGAGTTGCCAACTAAAGTGAAGAGAGGTCGAAGCGTGGGAAAAAAGATGGTGGACGCCGAGGAAGCTGTGGCTGCGTTTCAAAAGGCCTTCGAAGAGACCCCTAAGGAGAAGTGGGCAAAGTGCTTTTCTCAGTGGTTCCATCGGATGCAGCGATGTATTGACATGAATGGACACTATTTTGAAAAGACAATAAAACTAATAACTTGCTAGTTTACTAAATTTTTGATTTTCAAAGAACTTTCAGTTTGACCCTCGTACCGTTCGTCTCAGGTGACGAATCCTGGATTTATTCATACGATCCTGAAAGAAAACATCAGTTAGCAGTTTGGGTCTTCGAAGACGAGGTGGAAGCAACGAAAGTGGTTCGCTTCTGCAGTGTGTCTAAAGAAAATGGTCGCTACGTTTGTCTCGAAAAACAGGCATGTTGCTATACCTTTACAGGAACGCAGAACGGTTACCGCAGAGTTGTTTGCATCTCGTGTCTTTGAATCTTCGCTTGCTCGGGATTAAAAATCAACACTCGCAGCAAAAACCAACTTTGCTCTCTAGTTGCACAAATAACTATTGTCTCATGCTTGCAGCAAAATCGAATTTTGCTCACTGTCTTTAAACGGCAAAACCGGCCTTATTGAGGTGCCGAGGTAAACATAAGAAAAAAAATATATTAAAATTTGCCTGGACCACATGGATCGGGATTTCCCACAAATCGTAGGAGACTACAGACTAAACTCTTAGGAGATCCCGATTTATCCTAATGCAGGAACTTTAGGTTGAGCTGTGACAGCAAAACATTTATTAATATTTCAATATTAGATGATTTAGAAATTAAACGGTAGTCATTTTAATGCTTTGAGTAAAATTGATTGTGGTTTTACGCACATTTTTTAACATAAATTAGGTTTTAGAAATTCGATACTAAATATTATTCCGAAATAATGGTAGTGCACCCATTTTAGGTAGCAAAGGAGGTGGCGTCGGTGGCGTTGGTGGCGTGGGAGGAGTGAACACGTACCAGCAGCAGTATTTGGGTTACTCTGGGCCGGTTGGCGAGGCTCCTTACTCTCTGCCTGGGCTGATGCCACGGCCGGCCCCGCCAGCGAGCTCATACTACTCACCGTACCAGCCGCCCGCCGCGCCCGCGCCCACCTACCCACTTCAGTTCACACAGCAAGCGCAGTCCGGCGCGTTTGGCTCGCAGTTTCTGTCGTCGCAGCTTCAAGTCGCTGCCGCTGTACAGCAAATGCAGGTAATTGGGCTACAATGAGTCAGTATGTTTGTTTAAAAAAACCGGAGAAGTGCGAATTGAACTCGCATGGTAAGGGTTCCGTATATTGAGTGTTATCTTATCAATGTTTTTTAGTTCTTAGTCTTATCACGCGTGAGATGTGTTATTTTAGGACCAAATACATCTTATAGGTTTTCCTGTACCGTGAAACACGCCAACTTTGCCCGAATTTTGTAAAAAAAACATGTTTTTACAGTTTTTTCTGCTAGAGCTGTTTTTTTGTAATCGTTGCTGAAACTTTATGGTTATATGCTTCCTTTCTTGATGAAAAATAAGCCCTGAGTCTTGATTTAAACCCAAATTTTATCGTTTTAAATGACAGGCAAAGTTATCTGGACTTATAGCCAATATTGCTCTTGATGATTTTTTTCGTTAATATAGCCCCTACACAGTTGAAATGAGTAACAGTTATTACAAATAATTAAATACTTGTAATAAGAATTAACAACTACGAATAATCCTTAAAGGTCACTTGTCTTATTGTTTTATAATAATTGAGATCAAATTTTTTAAGGTATTGTGTATCTAATGAATAGACCCGTTATCAATAAAATTGCTCAGTTTGCAAACGTCACAATAGGTTAGTTTGGGGACTAAATGGAACGGTGTTCAATAACACTACAACCTATTGTATTGGCGTTCATTGTTTTTTTTAAATTTATAATTAGCCTTTAACGATAAAAATTACTTATAAGTCAGTTGTGTTATCAAAGCAGGGGGGTTATCATGAGCTACCTTTGCCGTTCTGTTTACGCTCAGAGAAAAGGACAGAGCTATATAACCGCCATAGCTCTGTCCTTTACGCTGACCGTAAAATGAACTGCAAAGCTAGCTCATGATAACCCCCCAGGATTTGTAACGGTTGCTTAGATTTATTTGTATTTCTGGACCTGCATTGAGATGTTAACGTTACGCAACGTGGCCAATTCGTCCCTTTTTTTAATGCAATTCTCATTTTTTCATATATTTTTCGTCTTTATTCGTCTAGAATTAATTTTCATAGCCCGCTCTGTATGTTATCCGTTATCAAAATAGATTGTGGAAAGCACACGCGTTTATTTTATGAAATTTAATTTTCCTTCAATGTTTCAGTTTAATATTGTATTATTTGCCTCTCTTATAATAGTTTGATTCATTAGTGATGTTAATTAAATAAAGGAAACTATATTATGACTACCAATAGCAGTCAGTCGGTTTATTCCAACAAGTAGACCTTTCAGAATCTATTTTTAATGTGGTTTAGAACAACTTTATCATTACAACGGTTGTCATTTCGTCAACTTCTGATCTGTTACAGATACTCAGTTAACGAAAAAACAACGTTGATACGTTGATAAAGTAATCAATTGACAATTGACTTGTAAGTAATTTATTATTATCGTTTAATTTATATAGTGTTCATGAACACCGTTCCATTTAGTCCCTAACTATCCTATTGTAACGTTTGCCCCCGAACTGAGCAATTGATAACGGGGACTTTTACTTTTCGGTAACTTCTGTCGTAATACCGAAGAAGGTGGCTAAGTGCGTGTTGTAGTTGAAGCATTCTATACTCTATTGGTAACTACATAAAATTTAAAATGCTTATATTATTACTATGCAGTTAGCCGCCTTATTTGGAAATTGTATAAACTCACGATTAAAGATCAGACACTAAAGTAATATACAGGGAGCGAAACTTTGGTGCCGATGACAGGCGTATGACGTCAAGCTACACACAGAGGGTATCTAGGTTTTATTATGTGTACCTAGATAGATTTTACATCACCAGGGCTCGGACAAGTCATCGCAAAACAATCGCAAGACGGCAATAGAACAAGATCAATAGAATCGCATTATGTATAATATTATTTAATTATATTTTTCAATTACATTTATTTTTCAATTAGATTTTTTTCCTAATATAGGATTCATCAGGTATTTCCCACGGGCACCACAGATACTTTTTGAAAAATGCCCTGAAGCGTGAATTATTGAGTTGATTCCATGGAATATTAACAGAAATTAGGAACATCAACAAATCGATGCAAAAAGTTTCATTTGAAATTTCTGGCGGAGCTGTCTTCAATTTGTGATTTTTTGACCTAATATGTTTATCAATATTATCTTTTTTTAACTGTTTAATACGAATGGCACATGCTGTACACAATATTTCCTTGACATTTTCCTGATAACGGAGCTCGGGGTAGTCCTTAATCCACTTATTTATTGTATTTATTTGCACCATATTTTAAATATTTAGAAATAACCATAATTAAGCAAATAATTGTATTTGTTTAAATTGTCACCACAAAACTGTTTCAAGCCACTTTATTTATTTATTTATTTATTTATTTATTGCATTACATAAGTATGTCAAGTGAACAACACTAATTAAATAAAAATACAAAAAAAAATAAAAAAATGCCTTTAAAAATACAAAGATGATAATTTTAAATACTGAGTATCATCATCCTCAATGAAAAAAGTGAAAAACGGGTTTTAAAGAATCATCTAGTATCAATGTCATTAAGCTAAGCAGTAGCATCTACAGCATCTGGATTTAATTATCGTTATTCTGCATGGTCACACGGGGTCTCACGGGGTACGTGTATATTAAATCAATTGCAAGATTTCAAGCTAACAGCCACTAACAAACAAATATACACGGTGAAGATAAATGAAACCGTTAAAAAATAAACACTTTGCTGGCTTATTTTGAAAATTTATTTCACCAACTTTGTCTATCCAGAGATAACGTCGTGTAAGATAATATATTATGAAGAACTTCTTAGAGGTTTAGAATGCGTAGGCATAATATTAATTTTTTACTAAACAGACAATCTGTTATATGTGTTCTATAACAGATTTGTTTTTGCTCCCGCGATAACGATCTATGATCATCAGTAGTAGAGATGTACTTCGGACAATTTGTTTGCCCGCGAAAACACACCATATTCGACGATTCGCGACAAGTTACCGATTGAACTTTGAGATATGTGGGCAATGATACCTTTAAGTGGCAAAGTTTGTGGCCTGTCGGCGATTAGATCCAAATTCTTAATTTTCCATGAGTGAAATTTTTAAAATTCTCTTAATTTAATAAATAAGTCTTAATTTTACCATTTCTTAATTTTCCGAATGCCTCATTTTCCTAATTATAGATAGTACTGATATATCATGGGATGGGGATCAAAAACGTGCGTTTGCTTTAGCAGCTATTTAATGACTGACCCGCGGGGTGCGCAGCCTCGCCTTATAACTAGTTCTTAAATATACTACATCCCTCCACCTTATTCTAAAAATAATTCGTAAAATCTACTATATTCCTCCTTCGCTTTGAACGGCCTCCGGGGGGAAGTGGGCCGCCTGCCGCGTCTGTACTTGTGGCCTCGGAGCCTGCGTGCGTCTGCGCGTCCTCGGTGGGAACACTAACTTCGGGTTCAAGCGCCGACGGTCTTTGAAGAGCGTCTATCTCACCCGGAGGCATTGTAGGCCCTAATGGGGTGTGCCGGTGTTCGTGAACATGAAAGCGGGCATTTCCTCCTCTTTCTCTTCCTCGTCCTTCGTTTCATTTACTATATCCTCGCCTTTTTCTTCTTCTGTCTCGCTTCCGCCTCCTCTATAATGTAAAAGTTGATTGGCATGTTTCTTTAGTGTTTTGTCGGAGTCCATTAAACGAACTAAATATAAAGTTTTCCCTAATGTCTGCACAATAATACCACGTGAACAACTTTTCTTTCGGTTCACCACTATTTGCACTGTGTCATTTACTTTGAAGTCTACGTTATGTTTTCTATTATAATTATCCCGCTGTAAGCACTGTTTGTTTTTCACCAGTTCATCGAGTGTCGCGTCAGTTGGCAATGAAGAATTTGGTTTTATAACATCTAACCTACTTCTTAATTTATGACCGAATAAGACTTCCGAAGGGGATTTATTCGTAGTACTATGCACGGAATTTCTATACCTTAGTAAAAAGTCTTGTAATTTTATATTTAAATCTTTAGACTTTGTTCTGGACATAACAATGGATTTAAAGCCCTTTTTTATTACCTTGACATAACTCTCCGCTTGCCCATTGCTGGATGGGTTATAAGGCGGGGCTGTCAAGAGCTTTATTCCGTTACGAGAACAGAAATCTTTGAATTCTGATGAAACAAAAGAGTGCCGTTATCTGAGCAAATAGTTTCGAACAGCCCGAACCGTGCCATCACTTCGCAAAGCTTATCTATAACAACGCGAGAGCCATGACCAGATGTGACATCGAAGCACTCAACCCATTTTGAGTAAGCGTCGACTATAATTAAGAACATTTTACTCATTTGTTAGTCCTTTACCTCAAAAGCATAAATTCCTTGTAGCGATTCACCGAATCGCATTTCACCTCGAATGAACAAAACTTCAATAGAATCTTTTACTTAAAGCAATTTTTGCGTGGCTTTTTACATTAGAATAATTATTTTGTAATCAATCAATCAATCAATCAATCAAAATCTTTATTTTACATATTGTAGCATTTCATTTTTCGTGTAGTATTTTACCCTAGACTCATTTCGTCGCGATCGATGTTTGTTTGGGACTCTATTTAATTTGACGCGTTAATTGATGTTCGCACTAAATTTCTGTATATTTTTTTTTAAAAACGTGTTTTGTACCTGTAGTCTCATGTCTTAAATGCTATCAAATTCATTGAAATATTATCATCATCGTGTTGTTACCGCGACGTGAGCGTCTCCTGCAGCGGAACCGTCGCGCCGCGCCGCGCCGTAATAAGCGCGCGATGACTTTACCTAAATAAAACAATTAGATTTTATGATCGAGGTAATTATAGTAGATTGGCGAACTATGATATTAAGCGATCGCAGCGATATGCTATTACAAAATATGCGATTGAGGTATACTGTGATTTAAAATATTTGCTAATAATAAAATTGACGATCGAAACCAAATGAAACAGTAAAATAAGCGATCGAGGTAAAATGCGACTACAGCTATTAGCGAAAAAAAAAAAACGACTTTGACACAAAGCGAAAATAAAATACACGATCGAGGTGAAATGCGAATCGGTAAATCGCTACAAGAAATTTATGCTTTCGAGGTAAAGGACTAACAAATGATTTTACTACTAACTGGACCTAAAAAATCGAGATGAACACGCTGCTACGGCCGGATCAGGTACGGCCAGGGCGCGAGAGAGACGCGCGGCGGTGCGGTGCGGAGCGATGCGCATACGGCGCACGAGGCCACACATCGCTCGACGTCAGCAGACAAGCTACGCCACCATACCTGGTCGCCAGCATCTGCCTTCATCTTTGTCATCCCGAAATGACCCTTATGTAGTTTACATAAGATTGCGTTGCGTAGTGAACTAGGTATTATGACCCCTCATTAAGTACTCTTCCTCAATGGCTAATTCGTTACGGCAATGGTAAAATGGTTTAATTAACTGATCAGAGAGTTTGTTGGGCCAACCATTTTTTACTACAGCACTACTGATATCGTTTGATCGATACAAGATTCCCGGCTTTAGCGGATAGCTAAAGAAAACATTTGTTCACCTTCACAGACAAAATGTATATAGGTAGAACTATCTATTAACCTGTCATTACTAAGTTGTGTGACGTTTACTGCTAGACTAAGAAAATCTGCTGAGTTATGGGCGCTGGTTACATATTCCATTTTAAAGTTACGAGGGGAGGCTGAAAAGTAATCTCCTTTGTCTATATATAATTAAAAAACGTAACTGGCCACTAAGGTATCGTATTGGCTGTTTATTCCTTTTTTCTAAATTGCCGCCTTTCTTTTATTTACTATGTTTCGCTTCGAATTGGCAGCTCTGAGTTGTGAACATGTCGGAAGAAAAAAGTAAAATGATTAAAATTGAGCAACGTGCGGTTATTAAAGTCTAATAAGGAATCTATGCAATGGATATTTAAGGGAGAGAAGCCTCCTCGCAAGTTTAAAGTCCGTCCGTCAGCAGGCAAACTCATGCCCACCATTTTTTGGGATGCCGGCGGAATTTTGTTAATAGATTATTTACTCAAATTATGCCAACTTCTTAATTCAGCTCCGGGAAAAAATAAAAGAGAAACGACGAGCCAAACTTGGCAAAGGAGTTCTAATAATGCACGACAACGCCCCAGTGCACACCGCTCGAGTAGTGAAGGCAGCTATGTGTGCAAATGGCTTCGACCAGCTGGATCATCCACCTTATAGTCCAGATCTAGCCCCCTGCGACTACTTTTTATTCAGGCTTTTAAAAAAAGATCTAAGAGGGCGACGATTCCCGACCGATGAAGACATGAAGTCCGCAGTAAATGATCATTTTGACGAGAAAACAAAAGAATATTATTTTAACGGTCTAATGTCACTTTATGACAAATGCAATAAGTGCAATTCTCTTGCAGGATTTATATTGAAAAAAAAAAAGAAAACTAGCCATGTCAGTCTTTTACTTCATACTTAGGTAGATTACTTTTCAGCCACTCCTCGTATATTGCTGAGAGAAAAATCGCATAGCGCTGTAACCGGTTTGCCGTGATCTCAGGAATACCTCTTTCGGGTTTAAACATTGTTAATAATGGTTTATGATCCGTTCTTAAAATAAAGGGTTCAGTGCGGCCAAATAAATATTAGTGGAATTTGCGAACGCCAAAAACAATGGCTGTAGCTTCCTTTTCGATTTGGCTGTACTGCCTTTCTGCTTTTGATAGCGAACGGGACATAAATGCGACCGGTCTTTCAATACTACCCTCAATTTGAGATAAAATCGCGGCCAACCCCGTCTTGAAGGCGTCCACCGTCAAAATGATTTTAGCACCCGGATTGAAATGTGCTAATGTACTTTCCGATGCCAAACATTTTTTTTATTGTGGTTACAGCGTTGTCATGCTCCGCATTTTAATGCCTCGTGACATGCTTTTGAAGCAAGTTATGCAATGGACTTAAAATTGATGTTGCATTTTTAATAAACGTCCTATAATAATTGACTAGCCCTAAAAAGGACTTTAACTCCGATATATTTCTTGGACTTTTCGCTTCTAATATAGACTTCACTTTGTCTGGTGATTTATGAATCCCGTTTCGGTCTATAACGAATCCTAAATAGGAAACTGATTCTTGGAATAAAAAACATTTATCATTGCGTAAAACTAGTCCGGCTTGTTCCAATCTATTAAGTACTTTCTATAAGAGTTGTATGTTATCCTGTTTATTGCGACTGGCGACTAAAATATCGTCAAAAAATAATAATACGAGGGTCAAACTGATAGTTTCGGGAATAGAAAAAAATATGCAGTTAAATTGAATAAAAGTATTTTTATTGTTTTTCAAAGTATTCTCCTTTATATTTTATGCAGTTTTACATGCGATCAAACCAGTCACTAAAGCACTTATTGAAGTCTGAAGTAGGGGTCGACAAAATGGCCATTTTAAAAGCCTCCACTGCTGCTTCCGGCGTCTGAAACCGCTGACCACGCAACTTATCCTTAATTTTGGGGAATGTGAAAAAGTCATTGGGGCTTAAGTCGGGGCTGTATGGAGGATGGTCCAGTAATTCGACTTTTTCACCGTCCAGGTGTGAGCGGTGTGAGGGCTGGCATTGTCGTGGTGAAGGATAATGCGGCGACTAGGGTTTTTTTTTTCGGACTTCAGCAAAGATACTCGGCAAACAAATAGTGGTGTACCAATCGGCATTGACCGTTCTACGATCTTCAAAAAGAATAGTAGCCACGTGACCCGTTTTGGAGACAAACGTAGCCACCATCTTTTTGGCCGTGCTGCGAGAACGAATTACTTTTGTCGGCTTGAGCTCATCTTCGTAGACCCATACTCGAGATTGGTATTTATTTTCAGGCTCATATGCATATATCCAACACTCGTCACCGGATACAATGCTAAAAACTGCATTTGAGCTTCCTCCGTTTAATTTATTCAAAGTTCTGAGGCACCAATTGACACGAGTCGTTTTCTGCTCGTCAGACAATAAGTGAGGGATCCAACGGGAAAACAACTTTCGCACGCCTAATGGTTCCTGTAAAATGATTTGTATCTGACTCATTCCAATCTCCCGATATGACACATGTCGTTCTTCCTTTATCAGCTGACGCACAGCATCGACGTTTTCTTGCGTGACTGCCGATTTTGGTCGACCTTCACGCACGTCGTCCGTGAGGGATAGACGGCCACGTTGAAATTCTGCATACCACCTGTATATTGTCGTCTTTGAAGGTGTTTCATTACTAAAAGCAACAATCATCCGGTCGCCACATTGTTTTTGTGATAATCATAGCTCTTAAATTTTCACGGGACAATTCCATTTTCAGCAGCGACTCGACGACTTCAAAAAACAATTGAAACCGAACCATCACTTTTTTTTTCTATGTGGCCAGTGTGTTAAAATAATGAAACTTTAGAGATTATAAAAAGGTATGATATGTGTCAAAAATATGTTTCTAAGTATTAGATTCCCAAAAGTTTCAGTGCAGCCCTCGTACTCCGTCTAAGCCCGACAGTAAGGTCTCTATTGCCCTCTGAAATATTGCCGGGGCGCTTGATAAACCAAATACGAAACGTGAGTACTTAAATAAGCCTTTATGCGTATTTATACAAGTTAACATTTGGGATGATTCACTTAAATAAATGAACATGGACAAGACGAAAGTCATGTCTAATGTCCATGTTGTGCCAACTCCCGTGATTGTCGGAGGCTCTGCACTCGAAGTTGTTGACGACTATGTATACCTGGGACAAACGGTCCAGTTAGGTAGGTCCAACTTCGAGAAAGAGGTCACTCGTCGAATCCGACTCGGCTGGGCAGCGTTCGGGAAGCTTCGCAGTGTCGTTTCGTCCAAATTACCGCAGTGTTTGAAGTCAAAAGTCTTTGACCAGTGTGTGTTGCCGGTGATGACTTACGGATCTGAGACGTGGGCGCTAACGATGGGCCTCATAAGAAAGCTCAGAGTCACTCAGAGGGCTATGGAGAGAGCTATGCTCGGGGTTTCTCTGCGGGATAGAATCAGAAATGATGATATCCGCAGTAGAACTAAGGTTACCGAGATAGCCCGAAGAATAGCGAAACTTAAGTGGCAGTGGGCGGGTCACATTGCTCGCAGAACTGATGGCCGATGGGGCCAGAAAGTTCTCGAGTGGCGTCCACGGACCGGGAGACGAGCTGTTGGTAGGCCTCCAACAAGATGGAGCGACGACCTCGTAAGGATGGCGGGGTCGCGATGGATGCGGAAGGCACAGGACCGGTCTAAGTGGAGAGCCTTGGGGGAGGCCTATGTCCAGCAGTGGACGTCTTTCGGCTGATATGATGATGATGACTTAAATAAAACTGGTTATATGCTTGCGAGAGATCCAGTTTAGAGAAACATTTTGCTCCATAAAGTTTAGCGTATAATTCATCTACCCTCGGCAATGGGTATTTATCGACTACTAATTGTTTATTTATCGTGCTAGAATAATCAGCACACTACCTGATCGAATTGTCTTGTTTTAAAATTGGAACTATAGGGCTGGCATATTCTGATGGTTTTATTGGTACCAGGACACCTAATTCGGTCAATTTCTAACACGTTGACGCAACGCGAAAGGTATGGGGCGAGCCTTACGAAAAATAGGTTTTGAGTCGGGTTTAACGTGTAACTGTACCGAGATATCCTTACAACAACCCAGGGTATCTGTAAAGAGGTTTGGATAATGTGATGCAAGGTCATGAATAACGTCCACGCACCTGTTGATTGATGATATTTGCAGTTTAAATTTGGAAATGAAATCCCTGCTTAAAAGCGGAGGTCCCCCATTACGAATCACGTAAACCTCGACGTCATGACATTGGTTTTTATACGTTATAGGCAGAGTGATGACGCCCATAATATCTAACGGACTCCCGTTATAACTTTGCAAAATGGTCTCACTTTGGTTAAGTTTCAGCTTTGCAAAATGCTGGTTATTTATTTGCTCAGATATCACCGTCACTGCTGATCCCGTATCTAGCTCGAAATCCAAACTAACCTCAATAACTAACTATAAGGGAAGGGTAACTATAAGGGTTTCTAGTTTGACTGCGGAACCCTAAAAAATAAGGATGTGCATGTTTTCAGCTCTCGTAGAAGTACAATTAACCCAATTATAAACAAAATCCAAAACCTGTCATTTTTATCGCTGTCCGCTTCAAGTGAAATGCCCCTTTATACCATTCCTTCATTGTTTTATAGTAATGACAAGAAGACAAGTCCGGCCAAAATATAGTGCTTATCTTGTGCTTCTATATGAGTGGTAGTAATCTTTTCTGTAAACACTCTGCACAAATTCCCTGTAGTGAAGAAGGATTGCGATCGCATACCACATTGACATATCGATTGCCAGACTAATATTTTTTTGCCAAATTTCTCGATGTTGGTGGCCTTATCATTTCGAGTAACCTTCTTATTCCCTTCGGCCGCGTACTTAACCGGAGATTCGTAACCAGTTGCGATTTATTAAATATATTTATTTATTAAATAGAGATCCCGGTAAGGCTTTAAAGTCCAGTTTGCAATAGGTCTCGTCATCCATTATTATGCTCTGACTTTCTTGGTTAATATACGGCCGTATAATTTCCATGTCCGTTTTCTGACAGCTTTTGTTTAATTTTCATCTCGTTTTGGTTGTTTTTGCTTTTTATAAGTTTTTAGGTTGCGTCTTAGTTAGATGCCTGGGCTTTAATGAAAACAAAACTTAATTGATTCCTTTATGTAAGGAAAGTTACCCATATAAGTTGTATGACTAACTAGAACGTTATCGTGATTTTATTTTCATTAAGCCTTTAATGTACCCTAAAATTGGGTTGAGTAGGGACGAAATCAACGTTCAAACCTGGATAAAAGTTAATTTTTATATGAGGCACAATTAATTATATACAAAAAAGTGTTCAGGTTATATTATTTTTTGTTTGTCTATGATAATTTGTAGGTTCATTTCATAGTTTCAACGATAAACACATAATCGTATGCAATCCCAGCTCACGCGTAGTTGGGGTTAGAAGGGATAGCAATGGGGTGAGATAGGAAAATTGCTAGGGTTAACACTTGGATTATGACAGTAGCTTTACTTGTCAAGAGAATATTTTGTTTATGTAGAAAAATTACGTTTTGTTTCCTCCTGGTCCTACACGATACGATTTAATGTTTTCTGTAAGTTGTGATCTTTACTCTTATTTTTATGACGGTTAAACGCACTCGGTTATAGCCTGTACCTATTACTGCATGACGTAAATAAAAGACAAATTTTAATAAAACATGTTTATTCAATTTGCAATTTCTACATCTTTTCTGATACTTCAATATTTTAATAATAATATTTACCTTTTTTGACATTTTTCACTACTCATTTTATTTATTTTATTTATTTATTTTATTTTATTTTATTTATTCAATAAACCCACAGCACAATATTGATAAAATATAGGTATGATACAGAAAGCTTATACATAGGCCAATTACGGGATTTTCTTATATAATAACTGATCAAGGAGAAATTTAGGAGGGGACATACATTTACATTATAGAAACAAGAGTGTGGCGAACTTCCCATGGTTCTGCGTTGTGCTTGTAAGTGTGTGTGTATGTGTGTGCGCGTGTGTGTGTGTGTGTGTGTGTGTGTGTGTGTGTGTGTGTGTGTGTGAGTAAGTGTTTGCGTGTTTTTATCTGTCTATCATGCTTATGAGAGAAAGTGGAAATAATATACTATACTAGAATCAAAATAATGAAAATATTAAAGATATTAAAATGATGCAGACTATTTACTAACGAAGACATTCCATTAATTTATTTTTAAAACTACAGCGGGAAAGATAAAAAATGTCTAAGTTTGCGAACTTTTTATTATAGATACGAGGCAGACGGCGGCATACCGAACAGTGAGCATATTTAGTATTTGTAAGTGGAATCTGAAACAGAATTTCTCTACCATGCCTTGTCAGCGTTGAGGGTGCATAAAGCCTAAGTATTGTTTCAAGTAGGGTGGAACAATCCACCAAGCCATTACAAATGTCATATAAAAACATCATGTCTGACAAGTCACGCCTACTATCGAGACTCATTAATTTATGCAACCCACACGAGTCCTCATAGTTAGTAGCGGCGTACTTACTTTTGAAATTTAGGTGTTTGACAAATTTCTTCTGAATCCTTTCCACCATGTGTTTGTAGACTAGGTAATGCGGATTCCAGATGGGGCTACAATATTCTAACAGACTTCTGACATACGAGAAGTAAAGGACTTTAATACAATTAATATCATTGAATGGTTGACTAACACGAAGTACAAAGCCTAAGTTTTTATATGCTTTGTTTGTTATATATTCGACATGCTCTCTAAAAATCAATTTTCTGTCAAGTATAAGACCAAGATCTCTCACCGACTCAACTCTCTCTAATATTGTGCCGTTAAGATTGTAGCCGAATGCAACCGCATTATTGCTACGAGTAAAACTCAAGGTGTTACATTTTCCCACGTTAACATCAATTCTGTTGTACTTATAGTACTGTGTCGAGGTATATCGAGGTCCCTCTGCAAACGTTCACAATCATCAATAGTCTTGATCTTCATATAAATTTTCTTATCGTCCGCATACAGAAGAAACTTAGCATGGTGGAAGCATTTATAAATATCATACAAGTACGCCACATAGAATAGAGGGCCCAGGATGGATCCCTGGGGCACACCTGAGGGCACAGAAACATAGTCCGAGCAATGGCCACCAATCACCACCGCCTGGCACCTATTGCTTATGTAAGATTCCGTCCACCTCAATAAGTCCCCCCGAATGCCGAGATCACCCAACTTATGCAAGAGGATGACGTGATCCACACGGTCAAACGCCTTCTCAAAATCCGTGTAAATCACGTCAACCTGACTCCCGGCTCCCATATCTAAAAGAACATCGTTTATAAATACGGCTAAATTGGTCGTTGTGGATCTGCCTTTCATAAAACCGTGCTGCTCTTCTGGGACGTTCCTGGCTATGCAATCATACATGTGATTATGTGCAACTCTCTCCAAAAGTTTTCCAAAAACATTTAGAATGGAAATCGGCCTATAATTTTCAACTGGAATCTTAGAGCCCTTTTTGTGTACCGGAACGATACGCGCACTTTTCCAGGCGGATGGGAACACGCCACATAGAAATGATTTATTAAAAATTTTACTGAGCGGGACGGCAAGACTGTCCGCACAGTTGATCACCAACACTGGAGGGATACCGTCGTTTCCCGGGCCTTTCGTTCCATCAAGTCCACGTAATAGCTTGAGTATACTGTCTTTGCTCACATAGATGTTGTTTAATACGCAATCCACCCGACAGTACGATGATTCCAAGTCTGTGTAGGTGCTCGCGGGCTCGCTAAACATACTGGAAAAATAATGACTGAACGCTTTACAGATGTCCACCGCTGAGGTCAAAGACCTACCCTCATGAGTCATAACTTTAGGATAGCCAGAATTACAATTACGCTTAGATTTAATGTAAGACCATAGCTGTTTGGGGGATTTCTTAATATTACTCTGTGTTCTATCAATGTATTCTTTAAAACATTTTTCTTGCAATACCTTCTGTCTGGCACGTAGAATTGAGAACAAAATATAATCATCTCGATTACCATATTTTTTCCAATTAGTATGATGCTTGGACTTTTCCTTAATGATACGAATCAGAGAACGGCTATACCAAATTGGGTATTGGAAGGAATTATTCGAGGTCAGAGCAGCAACTGGTACGAATTGCTGAACGGCTTCATTTAGACACTCGTATAATTTATTTACTGCAGTATCCACTGGTGCACTATCCAACTCCGCGTCCCAATCAACACTAGAAATGTATTCATTAATTGCACAGTAGTTGGCCTTATGAAATTGACGCTTCGCATGCTTTTTGATTTGGAGACATTCAATGCTCAAATCAGTGGCAACTATATCCAAAGATCGGTGATGTTCATCTTTTGCAACAAGTGGATATTTCGAATTACCTAATTCCAGCTGAAAGTTAGAAAATACTAGGTCCAAAACGTTATTACTGCTATTGCAGAAATTGTTAAATTGTGTAAGACCAGCGAAGTTAGTATGATTCACGAGGTTCAAAGCAGCATTTTGCAACTCAACTGAGCCTTTTTTAATACATATAGGATAACCCGTCTCCCAGCGAAGACAAGGGAGATTAAAGTCGCCCACAATTAGTACATTATCATCAGGGCAAGATTTAGTTACCGTGCCAAGAATATCAATAAAATGTTGCATACGATCGGGCAGATCACGGTTCGGCGGAATATATAGAATTGCGACATGCAAATCCCGTGACGATTTAAGAGTACTCGCCGCGACCGTCAACCAAAGACACTCCAGATCATCATGATTCCAGTCAAGGCGTAGCCTCGCATTTAAGGCACGCCCGCAGAGAGCCATGACTCCACCACCGACTCCCCCTGAAGGACGGTCGCGCCGAAAAACATCATAATTATTAACGTTTACAAGCTCAGAGTCAAGTATGCCACCCGCTAGCCATGTTTCCGATATCAAGACAAGGTCGTAATTCATTTGTGAAATATTATTTGAAAAAGTAGTAGTCTTAGTACGCAAACCTCTGACATTTTGGTAAAAAATCTTTAAATTATGTACCACGAAGACAAGGCATCCTTTTTGTAAAGTTGCTAAAACATATAAAAGAAATAATGAATGTTATCACAAGTTTAGGTTGTTTTAAAACATTCATTGCATCATTAGTTGCAATTCTAAAAGCTTCGATATTTCTCTTTAATATATATGTGTGTATTATTTGAAGTGTGTGTAGTTGTGTTAAGAGTAATCTATGTGTAAATTTGACAACATTTAATCGCAGTGCTAAATGACAATAGAAATAAGTTATTAAAAGAAACTGAATAAGGAAAACGCACAATGTTATATGAGCTTTTTTAGATCTGAGTCTGTCGATATGAGAATTGGTCGCGCGCTTGCATTTTTTCGAGCGTATATACGACAGTTTTTTGTCCAGATATATTCGTAGGATGTTTCGCTTGCCTTATTCCTACAAGCAAACAAGAGTTTCTTGTTTGCCGGTGTAAGGTGCTCATTGACAAAAATACGTTTTGCATCGCCACCAATTCCCATTTGTTCCATGGTAAGGCCGCGAGTTTTGCGTGTTGCCGCGAACAGCATGTCCTTAGTTTCTCGTCGCTTGAAGCGTATCACCACGGCACGTGGACGCCCCTTAACGGCTCTCATTGGTTGGACTCGATGCACGAACTCAATCTCGTCTGAGCTAAGCTGTACTCCCACGTGCCTAGCAATCTTCTGCACCACAGGTGTGAGCAACTCTCCTTCTGCTTCAGGAATTCCAACAATTTCCAAGTTTTGCAGTCTATCCCACTGCTGCTGCTGCGCAAAACCTCGCTCAATACAAGATAAGCGAGTCTCCAGTTGGCGGTTAATCCCTATAACTTTCTCATGCTCAGACTTCATGCTACCTAAATCTGCAGTATTTCTTGCCAGAGTGGCCTTCAGTTCTAAGTTCTCGTCCTGTAGAACCTGTACAAGTCCACTAAGCTTATTCAGTTGATCTTTAATTGAGCTAAGCTCCGTACGAAGTACGTCACGGACCGCCGACGGCACCGCCTCTTGGATAATACGCAGTATATCGTCACGCAATTTCACCTTTACATCGACGTTACCCTCCCTCTGCAACGTCTGGTCGGAGTTAGAAGTTGTGACTTGGTGTCTCCTGAGAGTGACAAAGTCCGAAGCTTCATCAGATTTTCCGCTTTCCCGCACTTCAATGTCCAGCTCCTCATCTTGACGTGTAGTTCTTACTGGCGTGTTATCACCCTTTGGTTGCCTTTTACTACACTGAGGACACTTCCAGAGCTCATCTTTTTTATAATTTTTTGAGGTTATCCCAACGCATAGTAGGTGGTAAGCACGTTTGCAGGTGCTCAGCGAGCATCGTATTGCCTCCGAAGGTTTAGCATTTTCATTACAACCATTACATTTGTTCATTATGTATGTCTAATATGTAAGAGTAGACTAACACAGTATTATATTATATTATATTTTAAAGCACCTCGTAGCGCACAGAAATGATCTCGTAGCACCACTGCTCGCGTAGCGCTACACAGGGAACAACACGCGTAGCGCTTATGTTGATAACTCACTGATGCCAACACGTCCGACGATTCGTCGCGCAGCACTGTGACTCGATGGCTTAGCGGTACACTGCACTAGCACTAGATCAGCCGTAACACCGAAAGGCGCGGGTTCAAATCACGGCACTTGACAAAAACAAACCATCCCTTTCTAAGAACGCCCACTAGGAGGAGTCACGTCATTTAAATCGCCCAGGTGCGAGCAGGAATTAAAAATCTTAGTAACAACCAATAAGAATTTACGAAGAGTAATTAACAGATACGGAGCAGCGCACACGTCCGTTCACTACGATGTCCCGACGAGGTATTGTCATGTAAATAGACAACCATTAACTACAAACACCAACTCCCCCATCTATCATCCCGGTACACCCCGTTCGTAACACCAACTCTCCACATTCATGACCCAAGCGTCCCCGTTGTCGTCCCAACTCATCCCTCAATACATGCCTACTCACCCCATAAAAATCCTCAAATGCGGTTTAATCGTTCTCTATGTTAAAACCTTTATAAATAAGGAAAATATAACTTAAGTTTTACTGTTTTTAATAAGCCTCTGTTACGTATGTGGGGGTAGGTAACTGATAGAAATGCACGAACATACCGACAATTAAGAGCAGACTTTAATTAGCACACTCACTTAATCGTTACAATAATTATCGCACAATAATTTTAGATGATCGCTCGGTTCAGTCGTAGGTACGCACTGTTCGCTCTCCAAGTAAAGAATATCTCGCCGCACGCGAGACATTCCTTATCTCACCTTTTTATACACCCAATCGCCGAACGTTCCAGAATGCCTTCACGAATGACCGATGGACCTTGACCCGCCGAGACGTTCTCGATAGTTCGATAGTGGAAGGTTCTACTCATTGCGGCCTTGTATTACAATAGCGACGGCCTTGGCATTGAACTTGATTGAACCCGTTAACAATAGAGGTGTCCTTGAGTCGGCGCGTCGATCTACCTACTACCTACCTAACCATACCTACTCGTTACACCTCTTAAATACGAGGACAGAGTGAGAAAAGTTTAGCGTATAATTCATCTACCCTCGGCAATGGGTATTTATCGACTACTAATTGTTTATTTATCGTGCTAGAATAATCAGCACACTACCTGATCGAATTGTCTTGTTTTAAAATTGGAACTATAGGGCTGGCATATTCTGATGGTTTTATTGGTACCAGGACACCTAATTCGGTCAATTTCTAACACGTTGACGCAACGCGAAAGGTATGGGGCGAGCCTTACGAAAAATAGGTTTTGAGTCGGGTTTAACGTGTAACTGTACCGAGATATCCTTACAACAACCCAGGGTATCTGTAAAGAGGTTTGGATAATGTGATGCAAGGTCATGAATAACGTCCACGCACCTGTTGATTGATGATATTTGCAGTTTAAATTTGGAAATGAAATCCCTGCTTAAAAGCGGAGGTCCCCCATTACGAATCACGTAAACCTCGACGTCATGACATTGGTTTTTATACGTTATAGGCAGAGTGATGACGCCCATAATATCTAACGGACTCCCGTTATAACTTTGCAAAATGGTCTCACTTTGGTTAAGTTTCAGCTTTGCAAAATGCTGGTTATTTATTTGCTCAGATATCACCGTCACTGCTGATCCCGTATCTAGCTCGAAATCCAAACTAACCTCAATAACTAACTATAAGGGAAGGGTAACTATAAGGGTTTCTAGTTTGACTGCGGAACCCTAAAAAATAAGGATGTGCATGTTTTCAGCTCTCGTAGAAGTACAATTAACCCAATTATAAACAAAATCCAAAACCTGTCATTTTTATCGCTGTCCGCTTCAAGTGAAATGCCCCTTTATACCATTCCTTCATTGTTTTATAGTAATGACAAGAAGACAAGTCCGGCCAAAATATAGTGCTTATCTTGTGCTTCTATATGAGTGGTAGTAATCTTTTCTGTAAACACTCTGCACAAATTCCCTGTAGTGAAGAAGGATTGCGATCGCATACCACATTGACATATCGATTGCCAGACTAATATTTTTTTGCCAAATTTCTCGATGTTGGTGGCCTTATCATTTCGAGTAACCTTCTTATTCCCTTCGGCCGCGTACTTAACCGGAGATTCGTAACCAGTTGCGATTTATTAAATATATTTATTTATTAAATAGAGATCCCGGTAAGGCTTTAAAGTCCAGTTTGCAATAGGTCTCGTCATCCATTATTATGCTCTGACTTTCTTGGTTAATATACGGCCGTATAATTTCCATGTCCGTTTTCTGACAGCTTTTGTTTAATTTTCATCTCGTTTTGGTTGTTTTTGCTTTTTATAAGTTTTTAGGTTGCGTCTTAGTTAGATGCCTGGGCTTTAATGAAAACAAAACTTAATTGATTCCTTTATGTAAGGAAAGTTACCCATATAAGTTGTATGACTAACTAGAACGTTATCGTGATTTTATTTTCATTAAGCCTTTAATGTACCCTAAAATTGGGTTGAGTAGGGACGAAATCAACGTTCAAACCTGGATAAAAGTTAATTTTTATATGAGGCACAATTAATTATATACAAAAAAGTGTTCAGGTTATATTATTTTTTGTTTGTCTATGATAATTTGTAGGTTCATTTCATAGTTTCAACGATAAACACATAATCGTATGCAATCCCAGCTCACGCGTAGTTGGGGTTAGAAGGGATAGCAATGGGGTGAGATAGGAAAATTGCTAGGGTTAACACTTGGATTATGACAATAGCTTTACTTGTCAAGAGAATATTTTGTTTATGTAGAAAAATTACGTTTTGTTTCCTCCTGGTCCTACACGATACGATTTAATGTTTTCTGTAAGTTGTGATCTTTACTCTTATTTTTATGACGGTTAAACGCACTCGGTTATAGCCTGTACCTATTACTGCATGACGTAAATAAAAGACAAATTTTAATAAAACATGTTTATTCAATTTGCAATTTCTACATCTTTTCTGATACTTCAATATTTTAATAATAATATTTACCTTTTTAGACATTTTTCACTACTCATGTAAATAGACAACCATTAACTACAAACACCAACTCCCCCATCTATCATCCCGGTACACCCCGTTCGTAACACCAACTCTCCACATTCATGACCCAAGCGTCCCCGTTGTCGTCCCAACTCATCCCTCAATACATGCCTACTCACCCCATAAAAATCCTCAAATGCGGTTTAATCGTTCTCTATGTTAAAACCTTTATAAATAAGGAAAATATAACTTAAGTTTTACTGTTTTTAATAAGCCTCTGTTACGTATGTGGGGGTAGGTAACTGATAGAAATGCACGAACATACCGACAATTAAGAGCAGACTTTAATTAGCACACTCACTTAATCGTTACAATAATTATCGCACAATAATTTTAGATGATCGCTCGGTTCAGTCGTTGGTACGCACTGTTCGCTCTCCAAGTAAAGAATATCTCGCCGCACGCGAGACATTCCTTATCTCACCTTTTTATACACCCAATCGCCGAACGTTCCAGAATGCCTTCACGAATAACCGATGGACCTTGACCCGCCGAGACCATCTCGATAGTTCGATAGTGGAAGGTTCTACTCATTGCGGCCTTGTATTACAATAGCGACGGCCTTGGCATTGAACTTGATTGAACCCGTTAACAATAGAGGTGTCCTTGAGTCGGCGCGTCGATCTACCTACTACCTACCTAACCATACCTACTCGTTACACCTCTTAAATACGAGGACAGAGTGAGAAATCTGGTAAAAATCATATTAAAGGTGCATTTTTCAAGATATGGCTGCTATTTATGGTGTCTCTGGGCCTTCCTATGCTACGGTTAAAAAGTGTAGTAGCCTATTTAAACAAGGTCGAGAGTCGCTCGTGGACGACCCCCACTCAGGACGGGGAGTATCGGCCGACCAAAACGTCGCTAAAGTCAAAAAAAATGTGTTAGAGGATCGAAGAATTAAGATGACATGTGTCAATTAGCTGAGGCCTTGGGCATTAGCAAGTAGCAGGTTGGAGAAAACCTTCATTCACATTTACACATGACTAAGGTCAGCGCGCGTTGGGTACTTAACATGCTGACGGCTTTTAACAAAGAGCGGCGTGTCGAAACTTCTCAGGCATTTTGAAACTTGTGCGGAGATAGTGTTGACGAAATTGGCTCCAGGATAGTAACCGTTGATGAAACATGGGTCAGACAGTATGATCCTGAATGTTAGTTGGAGTCCATGCAGTGGATTGAGAAGGGTGAAAGGCTGCCGAAGAAAAAGTGCAAAGATCGGCCTCTAAGCTAATAGCTACGGTGTTTTGGGACGCGGATGGAATTATTTAATAGACTACACTAATATTATAAAGAGGAAAGATTTGTACCTATTTTTGTATGTTTGTATGTTTGTAATGAATAGGCTCAAAAAGTACTGGGCCGATTTAAAAAATTCTTTCACCAATAGAATGCTACATTCTTCCAATTTGACATAGGCTACATTTCATTTTGAAAAAAATTAGGGATCCTTGGTAAAATTTGAACAATGTAACCGAAGGTGTAGAAAAATGAGTCTTAAAATGTCTTTCGTCGAATGCGCTGCCGAAACTATTAGCGATAGAACAAAATAATGTACAACAATATTGAAGAACATCATAATGTCTACAAAAAACTCCACGGTAGCATATGTCCAACTATTGTAGTTATGTCACTACAACAACTTTTTTCATTTTAAACATTAATGAAAATGCTAACCAAATTCAAACCATGCTATTTATGTGTTTATATGAATCCTTATCCAAATAAATTATTTTATGGTCAAGACCATTTAACTACCTATAAAATAGTTTTTAAATTATTTAAATTGGACTTTCCATTCAAAAGATATTACGAATTAAAAAATTCAAACAGTAAACAAAACCGCCATAGCGCCGTGGCCGTTGTTTGCGATGCAGTCTGAAAAGCGCGCCGGGCATCGCGGCGGGCGGGGTGGAGGGGGCACTGAAATACAGGAGTGGGGCGTGCACGTCTGTAAGATAGGTAGCCGCGCGGCTCAGTCGCGTAGTCGTGTAGTCCAAATTTCCAAAAATAAATAATTGTCTACCCCGTGCGAAGCCGGGACGGGCTGCTATCTAATATATAAAATTCTCGTGTCACGGTGTACCTACCGCTGGACCGATTTTAATAAAATTTTGTGTGTATATCGGGTAGGTCTGAGAATCGGCCAACATCTATTTTTCATACCCCTAAGTGATATAAAAAAAAATCAAGTCAAGCCTTACTTGAAATGGGCAAAATCAGTAAATTCCTTTTTTTTTTTGCAAGACAACGCCCCCGTTTATACCGCGCGCGTTGCAAGACTAGCTCTAAAGGAAATCGGCTTCGAAGAAATTAACCACCCTCCGTATAGTCCAGATTTAGCCTCTAGCGACTATTTTCTGTGTAGTAATTTTTAAGAAAGACCTAAGAGGAAAGCCATTTGGAAGTGATGAAGAAATGAAGGCGGCAATAGAAGAGCATTTTCAAGGCCTAAGCAAAGAATATATTTAACGGCATAAAAGCATTATTTATATAATGCTTTTATGCCGTAAGTCGACGACCACAATATAAACCGACTTCAGTGGGACATTATTGTCCCACTGAAGTCGGTACATATTGTGGTCGCCGACTTCAGTTTGACTAACCTATTAGGTAGGTGCCTATAATTTAAAAAAAAGTAATTTTTTCCCTTTTTTTTATTTATTTATTTTATTTTAAACTTTTTAGTGATCATAAATACTCTTTTCCGTACTCCCACTTATTAGTTGATATGAAACTAAGTTTCAAGCGCGCCGCAAGCAACGCCGCCGGAAAGTCATAGTCATATTTCAACAAGTAAATATTCTTCGTTGTAGTCGCTCAACTATCTTAATCGAGATATCTTATCGCCACCCTTGAAATAGGTACCGTTGAGGAGTTCCGATGGCCATCTGTGGTCTTCATCATCAGTTCCACTTCCCCAAGTGATTCTTTCTGTAATGTAAATGCTAGACTTCTTACTAAAAATACTAAAATCGCTATATGTTTGCCTACAATATTTGAGGAGTTCCCTCAATTCCTCACTGATCCCTAACAAGGTATTTAAAATTAAAAAGAACTCTGATGGTACAGTCGAGAAGTACAAATGTACCTACTTATTTGTATCACTGATAATCATACCTGGGATATCTCGGGGCATCTATACGAAAGTGACAGAAAAATATATCAATGTTACTGCCAAAATCTAAATGTTATGCGACATAAATGAATATTACTATCTTTTCATTCAAAACAAAAAAAATAATAGATTAACGTGTACCTATTTATATGTTTATTTTTAAATTGTTTTCATGATATAAATTCAATATTTTTTCCATATTTGATGGTATTAATGATTGCAGTCTATATGAAAATATCCACTTTAAACTGCTAAATGTACTATCAACGACCACAGTGGTCAACGGGACATTCTTTAAATATTTATAATGACTCAAAGCCAATTTCTCATTAATGTTAATTATTGAAATTTCCTCACCTATTGTAAGACTGTTTACTTTTTTCATGGTGTCATAACCAGTATTTAATTACTTACATCAACATCTTTTTTATCGATATCAAATCCCTAGAACTTGCCCCGAGTTATCCCAGGTATCCGATCTGTATGTATTATTTCAACCAACTCTCTTATATGTAACTGGAATGGTATTTTCATCACACATGCTCTGAAAGGGTGTTATAACACGCAGGCGTATAGGGCAGTTATAGCCTACTTACCTCCCGAGGGAGTTATGGGTTTAGTTTTAAAATATAGAACCCCCTGCCGTGTGTCATTTCAGACTATGGCGATTTAAAAACAGCCAAGGTTGATTTGCTAATATCATAACTTGGCTACAATCCAATTTTAATGTATATTAAACTTTTAAGGTACATTTAACTGTATTATATTTGTATTTTACTAATATTTTAGAGCCATTTGCAATAATTTTTATTTAATTGTATATTTATAAAAACCGGTACAATCTAGCAGTATGGCCTGTCCAGTTTGAAAACTAATGGCAGTTCCCTTTCTTTCCCTAGGCACTACTGCGTGGCACAATTGACCAATGATTTCTATTTCAAAATCAAATTTAATAGAGTCGACGGAGCTCTGCTATCGCAGAGCTCCTATTTCTGGATAGTTTGGCCCTCCGGGCCTGCTGAAGAACTAACATAACCTAAACCTACCTCATATTTATGATACAGATTTTGGTCAGTTGTGCCGTTTAGTTGTGCCATTGGGAAGTCGCTGGCAGTTCTTAGCATTATCTGTGGAAGCCTATATTGAAAAAAAGTTGAGTGGACATGTTGACTATCTCTTTTCAGTCGAGTGCAATTCATTTTTTGATTGTTGTATTTTAATAGTATTTTTTTTAGAGCCATTTGCAATAATTTTTATTTAATTGTATATTTATAAAAACCGGTACAATCTAGCAGTATGGCCTGTCCAGTTTGAAAACTGACCAATGATTTCTATTTCAAAATCAAATTTAATAGAGTCGACGGAGCTCTGCTATCGCAGAGCTCCTATTTCTGGGTAGTTTGGCCCTCCGGGCCTGCTGAAGAACTAACATAACCTAAACCTACCTCATATTTATGATACAGATTTTGGTCAGTTGTGCCGTTTAGTTGTGCCATTGGGAAGTCGCTGGCAGTTCTTAGCATTATCTGTGGAAGCCTATATTGAAAAAAAGTTGAGTGGACATGTTGACTATCTCTTTTCAGTCGAGTGCAATTCATTTTTTGATTGTTGTATTTTTAATAGTATTTTTTTTCCTTGCTAATGTGATGAAAAACATCGTGTGTATCACGGGCAGTAAGGGGATAACAAACTCGAGTCATTAAAAGTTCTAATTCTCTCGTTAGTTATCCCCTTCTTACTTCCCTTGATGCACAATGTACTATTATCAAAACGATAGAATTTCTTCTTCTTTTGTAAGTTTTACACTCTTCCCTCTCTTTCTCTTTGGTCGGTTTGTTGTACCCTGGACGTTGTGTGTGCGTAGTTAAATAAACATTTATAATACAATTGGTATTGGTATCTAGGAATGCTTATGTCATGTTTGCAAATTAATGGTATTAGATTTTTTTTCAAACATTCGCTCATAGATTTTTTGGTTGACCGCTAAACCACTAGGTTTGAATCACAGTTTAGAAATACTGTACAACCTTTTTTTGTCCATGTACATAGTTTATTTTTGAAGT
This sequence comes from Acleris holmiana, assembly GCA_949316455.1. Taxonomy (NCBI): domain Eukaryota; kingdom Metazoa; phylum Arthropoda; class Insecta; order Lepidoptera; family Tortricidae; genus Acleris; species Acleris holmiana. The sequence goes on from OX438762.1 coordinate 22,698,675, forward strand.
CTCCATAAAATAATTCTTTTTTTTTTGTTATTTACCATAAGTTTCATAAGAGATGCTGAGGTCAAAAATGCTTGCCTAAATTTGTCTTTTAACAAATATATTTCGAAACGTTGCAATTCACTCTTCACTTGGAGGTTTTTCAGCTTCCAGGAACATTGACAGAGCTAGTTGCAGTTTACTAATCATTCAATTTGTTATTGTTTTGGGTAAAATTGCAAATAAAATTTAAAAATGAATTCAGTATGTTTGTTTTACCCATACATGACCTAGAAGTTTTTAATCTTGAAAGCATCCTATCAGACAGTCAAGTGTCACTCGATGCTCGATGAATATGCATCTTGAGGGTTACTCTTAGATCTCCTGCATGGATAAATTACAAAATTGACGATTGTTTTAGCAGGGGTACTGCTAACCTTAGGCGTTATTGTAATAGGAATATTTCAGGAAAGATGTTCCATTTTAATAGCATCAGCGCTCCCCGTAAAGTGAGATTGTGGTCAAAAGCAGGTCTATGGCTTTATTTTAATCCTGGTTCCGTGTCAAGTAATTATGTTTCTTAAATAAATAAATAAATATAGGGGACAATCTCACACAAATTGACCCAGTCACAAACTAAGCTCTAGGCTTGTACTATGGGTACTAGACAACGATAAACATACTTATATAGATAAATAAATACTGAAATAATTACACAGAGAACTCCAAGACTCCACAACAAATATTCGCTAAAGCAAATTATTTAAACAATAAGTCTAAAATAAAGAAGGAATGCGCTTTTTAATAGGTAAATTATTATTTCAAATAATTATCATAAAAAAGTTATAAGGAAATAATTTAAAAAACGAAAATTGATTAAGCGTTTTATCCATTTTTGTTTTGTTTTTTGTATGAAAATAATTAAATTTAGTAACAAAAATCAATTCAGCATGTTTGCTTTACACGAGAATGATACGAATCATCACCTTACAGCTATACAAATAACATAAGAGTGATTTGTACGGTCCCCCCCTAACTTAAAAAAAGGAAAAAAAATATTGAATGGCTCCCCTTCTTACCTTTGCGTCGTCAGGATAAGCCTTGCTAAACGAAATCTTTTGTTCATCAATTGCCGTAAATCGCATCGTGTACAGACGCAACTTATGTTGCAAGTTAGAGAAAAAAATCGCAATTTTTCGTATTTTGTCGCAATTTAAAGAAAATAAACCGAACTACATTCATACATTACATCACGCCTTCATTCCCAGAGTGGGGTAGACAGGGCTACAAAAATACCAACAACTCTAAAAACACTTCTTGATCATTCTGTAACCACATTTTGCACATTCAGGCTGACTACATTCGGTATTTAAAAAAAGGTTTTGGCTAATTTATAGATGCCTAATGTTATCTAATTTCTTTCCGATACAGTCCTTAGTCAGCGTAAGGCCGTAATATCCCTTTTTTCAACGGTCTTATTTAATGCGCATGTGTTATTTTAGCAACAGCAACAGCAGCAGCAACAACAGTACCGCCCGCAATTGCAGCAACAGTTCGCCCCGCCGGCGCCGCAGCAGCGCCCACTGCCTCAACAGCTTAAGAGTCCGTTGCACGAACACGCCAATGGGTTCTCGCCACTATGCGAACCTGCGTCGCCAACGCCGCAAGGGAAGGGAGGCAAACCCAACGTAAGTAATCATCAGAGGCCGGAATTTTCGTGGCATTTTTCAATAACGCTAGTCACTTCCTATTTGTAGACTTCGGTTAGACATAATTAATGTATCATTACAATACAATACAGATTACAAAAATTAAAGTCGAGGTGAACAAAAAGAGGTCTTGTAGCTAAAAAGCGACCTCCTCTTTTGTGATGTTGAAAATTTTAAATTGACATATGCAATTAATTATACAAGTTACTTGGGATAGGAATATGATATTCAAATCTCTCGCAATGCTCACGGGCACCGTGTACATAAATGGCTTTAAAGTGATAAACGAAACGGTCTACTTTCAGATAATGTTGAGAAATTAATGATTATCTTCTCTTATTACTATAAAAAAACAAAACGTGGACTTCTAAGAAAAAAATGCATCTGTCTCTGTATATTATGGACCTTTTTACTTCTATTACATACCTATCGTTATAAAACAAGTTTTGTAACACTAACAAGATTGCGAAATTTGCGACGGTCTTATGTTTTGCCGTGTAAATTCCGACCTCTGTTGATCACAATATGATACAACTTACCAATCAAGATCGTGACGCCACTGCATTAGCGGTCAAATAATGCCGAATGATAAATGAAAGATAAGTATAGTGCATTGGGGTAATTGCAAAATTGGGTATATTCCGAAAGTTTATAAAAACTAGCAACCGCCTCGATATTTTCTTATTGGCAATATTAATTTAGACGCCATTGTTATCGGCTTTGACGCTCCAGTTCGTCGCTGCTAGCGTAAGTGTGTGTGCTACGTGCCGTCTCGACAGCCTAGTGATTTTCGCGCCTGTTTGAGTGATTCGCAATTACCCCAACACTCTTTTCTCGGAACCCAGGTAATAGTAATCAATCCGAAATGACCGCAAAAGCGAAACTATTAACAAAGGTTACAATATTACAAGTAAGAGGTAATTAAAAATGAAAAATAAATACAAACCATCAGTCTATGAGTAATAAGATCTACTTTAAAACTAATTCGGAATTCCCTGGACATAGATAAATTAACGAGTGCATGGAATTGCATATGTAGTAGTATTGTATGTTTACAGGCTTTCTATATTTGAATTTTATATTTTCTCATACTATCAGCATAAAAAGAGGTTTGTTATATATTATTTTATTTGTGTGGTTGCAGAATTATCAACAAGTTTAGAGTTGTTGGTATTCTGTTGCTCTGCCTACCCCACTCTGGGAATGGGGGCGTGACGTTATGTATGTATGTATGTTATACAGGTTGACTTCAAATTGGTAATACAAAATCAATGTTTTACACACATTTCCCCTAAACTTAGCCCCTCAATTAAGTCTCATACTTTTAAAATAATCAGAAGTATCAGAAAAAAGATGTGTCAGCCCGTACGACTAAGTGTAAGTTACATAATTTAAAAAAATATGGCATTGAGTAATTTTGGTCCGATTGAGAGTCAAAGTAAGCAAATTATTTTTAACTGTTATAAATATTTTGAACTTGAACTGAAGAAAAATTTAAATTCCCCTTACACGGCTGCCCAGTTAGTTGAAAAAGCTACAGGTGTTTGTCTCTCTACTGTTTATAACATTATGTCTGAGAGCAATAGTGAGAAATTCGCATCAACAAAGAAATTCACCTCCCCGAGAAATAAAAAGTTACGTACTTGTCCGTAATCAGCAGTAGAAGATTTTGATCAGGAAGTCACCCGGAGAACTATACAGGGTGCCCAGTAAATAATGGATAACCTTCTACCCATCCATGGGGCACCTCAGGCTGGTCCCTAAAAAGGACTTACTGGTTTGGTAAAAGTTGCATGGTTTTCGAGATAATCGAACTTTTCTATTTTCTTAATAATTAGCACCTTGCTTCACTGTAATGACTGCCAAGGTCACAAATAAAGAGATTTTGTCGTTCTGTTTGCTGTTAAATATTCTTTAATAGTGATGCTAACGGATGTGTCTTAGAGCATTATGGTAGCGACACTAATTTCTTGTTAAACATATCTTAATTTATAACTTCACATTTTGCTTTAAAGTTTGCAACAACTTTGACTGCTTGTGGTGAAAAAAAATTGTATGAAGACCAGAGTGGCCAATATGTTGAAAAATAGTGTATCTAATACTGATTCTAAACTGGTATAACACATGGTGTTTACGTCTTTACAGATAAAGTTATTGCTGTTAGTATTCACTAAGAGCGAATTTTACCAAAACACCAAGTTATCGATAAGTAACTCTTTACTTGATTGGGTTAGTCATATCATAAAAAAACGCTTCTCTTATGAAAACCAACGTCTAATTACTGCAAAATAATGAATCACAGAATACTTGAAACCTACATCAACAATAATATTTGTAAATAAAAACCGAATAAGTTTTTTTAAAACAATACTGTTTAGGTACTATAACAAGTGTTCGAACTGCCTTCCCTCAACTCTGATACAAGCTCTGCACCTTTTAATAAAATTTCTTTTTAACATTCGGGTGTACTGTCGTTCGGTAATTTCTTGAAGAGCCGTTTGAATATTTTGACGCAGTTCTTGCACAGAGTTAATTGGTTTGGAGTAAACTTTTTCTTTCAAGCAACCCCAAAAAAAAAAAATCCAGCGGGTTCAGGTCCGGAGAGCGTGGAGCCCATGCTATAGGACCCACACGGCCGATCCATCTATTAGGAAAAGTTTCATTTTGGTAATTTCGAACTTGAACCGCGAAATGAGCAGGGCAACCATCATTTTGCAGCCACATCGTCGATCTTACGTTTAAGGGCACATCTTCCAATAAAATGGGAAGTTCGTTTTCAAGGAACTCCAAATATCTGGCTCCATTCAAAGTCTGGGATAGCTCAAAAGGACCAATTATTTTCCCGCTTAAGATCCCCGACCACAAATTAATTTTAAAATGATATTGGGAGTGATCCTCTCGCATTAAATGTGGATTCTCTCCTTTTAATTGCCAGCTATGGTAGTTATGCATGTTGAAGAAACCATCTCTTTGGCAGGTAGATTCGTCACTCCACAAAATTTTATCGAAAAACATTGGATCTTCTTCCATTTTTCTTAACATGATACGACAAAATTCTACTCTAGGAGCATAGTCCCTAGGCTCCAGAGTTTGCACCCTTGTGATATGGAATAGGTATTGTTGGTGTCTTTTTAAAATGTTGTGAACGGTCGACTTTGTAATGCCTGAACTTCTTGATATAGCTCGTGTAGAAGTTGAGCGATCTGTTTCCAGTTCAGCGAGCACAAGTTCCTCAATGCTCGTATCTCGAGGTCTGCCTTCGCCATTACCAGCCACACTTTGACCAGGCATTCTCCCTTCACAAAAAGCGTTGTGGACTCTTACAAAAACTCAGTAATCGGGATGACGAGTATTCGGATATCTGCTTGCGTACAATGCAGCAGCTGCATTGGCATTGCCTTTGCATTCTCCATAAATATAATGCATATTAGCATACTCACGGGGTTCGTATTGATGCCTAGGCATGTCGTTATATCCTTTTCGAAGTCCAGGGCAAAGCTAACTAGGTCGTCGCAAACAAAATCCAAATAATTACCCAAAATATGGTTCTTCGTGGAATCAAAACTGTACTTGATAAATGTCAAAAGAAAACATCAAAACGGATAAAAAATTCATAGCCAAAAATACACATTAGTTAATTGTAAAAAAGTATGTATTACTCAGCAGAGAAAGGAGAGATTGTAAGCAAAGTATGTACTTAGTTAACATCCTAAATATTATTTGAAACTAATAAAAGAATTGCATTAAAAGTTGAATAAATGTAAGTACTAAATAAGTAGTCGCATTTCACATTCGTTATATCTGGTTTTCACTTGCTGTCACTAAACAAACATGTCAAAACACCAAGTTTCTCAACTCTTTCTTGATTGGACACTTGTTATAGTAACTAAACAGTATTGTTTTTAATAAACAGATTCGGTTTTTATTTACAAATATTATTGTGGATGTAGGTTTCAAGTATTCTGTGATTCATTATTTTGCAGTAATTAGACGTTGGTTTTCATAAGAGAAGCGTTTTTTATGATATGACTAACCCAATCAAGTAAAGAGTTACTTATCGATAACTTGGTGTTTTGGTAAAATTCGCTCTTAGTGAATACTAACAGCAATAACTTTATCTGTAAAGAGGTAAACACCATGTGTTATACCAGTTTAGAATCAGTATTAGATACACTATTTTTCAACATATTGGCCACTCTGGTCTTCATACAATTTTTTTTCACCACAAGCAGTCAAAGTTGTTGCAAACTTTAAAGCAAAATGTGAAGTTATAAATTAAGATATGTTTAACAAGAAATTAGTGTCGCTACCATAATGCTCTAAGACACATCCGTTAGCATCACTATTAAAGAATATTTAACAGCAAACAGAACGACAAAATCTCTTTATTTGTGACCTTGGCAGTCATTACAGTGAAGCAAGGTGCTAATTATTAAGAAAATAGAAAAGTTCGATTATCTCGAAAACCATGCAACTTTTACCAAACCAGTAAGTCCTTTTTAGGGATCAGCCTGAGTTGCCCCATGGATGGGTAGAAGGTTATCCATTATTTACTGGGCACCCTGTATACAATTTTCATCTGTCCCATAAGCAATTTCCAACTTTAAAGGCACTCCACTCTGTTTTAAAATCCGATATAGATTACAAATTTGGCATTTCCACGTTACGAAAACGGGCGCCTGTCGTATCGCATAACGTTTTTTGTCCTAAAAATGTTTGGCTGAGAACGTTTGGCATACTGTTGAATGGCATACTACTCGTTTGTCCTAATATTTTTTGCGCATACTCATTTAACGTCTTAAAGCTAGTATGTCCTAATATCGATAACTCTGAAATCTAATTACCTAGAGCATAATATTCCTAACATGAATTGTCCTAATAATTATTTTGCCTATTATTAAACTGGCTACAATTACAGCACCTAAACTAAACTATGGTAGGCGTTAAGTCAGAATCGTTACGTATTCTACTTTCGGGCAGGTCAGATTTCGGTTAGGTTAGGTACGACGACGAGCGAAGCGAGGAGGCGTGTTAGTTAGAACTGTGACCCTAACGAGCCAGCGAAAATGCTTAGTGACATTTAGTCAAAACAATTTAGCACATTAAATATTAGGAATATTACAATTATGCATATCAATCATTCGACAGTTGAATCTTAGCCACATCAGACGACACAACATACGACTGCTAAGAATAAATTACCTTACCAAAATTGCGGAATATTTGTCTAAAGATAGACCACTAGTTTATACTGATGAAACCTACATCCACACTTCACATGTGTCTGGAGAGGCTTGGACCGATGGAACAGAATTTGGTGTAAAAAAACAAACCAGTACAGGCCAGCGGTTAATAATAGTGCACGCAGGAGGAAAATATGGTTTTATTCCCAACGCTTTGTTAATGTTTAAGGCAAACTGGAGATTACCATGACCAGATGAACTTTGTCAACTACGAAAAATGGTTAAAAGAAAGTTTAATACCGAACCTTAAACCGAATAGCGTACTTATCGTAGATAATGCGTCCTAACACGAAAAACTTTTGAATCGTGCTCCAACGTCAAATTGTCGTAAACAAGAAATGATGGATTGGTTAACAGAACACAATATTTCATATAGCCCGTTGGTGTGTGTAGATATGTAGCGAAAATAAACGTTTCTTTAAACATGCAAGGCATTATTAGTTTAGCAACTGAACGAATGAATACTATTACTGCTGAGGACTGGGAAAATATTTGTCGCCATGTCGAAAGTGAAGAAAATAAATATCGATGTCAGGAAGGGGAAATGGATCGAATTTCAAACAATCTTATAATAAATACTTGTGACAGCTCAGATGAAGAACATGGATAGCGACTTAAAGCCAAAAACAGGGGACTACTATTTATTCCATTTCTTAAGGGTATGTAATTTTAAATTTTTTCTCCTTTTGTTGCAAACGGTACAACCACTACAAATGCAATTCCATGTTCTCGATAATTCATCTATATATTTCGTATTTCCCCCAAATGTTCAAAAAAGTGAGACATGACATTAAACAAGCATAAAAAAGTAAAACAGTGTATTTTTGTATGTAATGTCCACTAATCATAAGTCTATACATCAATTTCCAATAGATACGAAAATATAGGCAGTACAATTTAAAAATAAAATGTTTTTTTAACTGAAATGCTGTCGTTTACTAAACTCGACCAAATTTCTATCGTAATTACCCCAATGCACCTTAATTAATACTAATTTTGTAAAATATCACCATCACCATACATTATAAAATTATGGGATAACCCAATTGTTGCTTGCTTCTCAACAAACAAACTTGGCACTCTAAAATTATCCTTAATAAATTGTAGGTTTAATATATAATATCCAGGGGATTACCATCACAAAGTTATTCAAATTATGTAAGATTTAAAATTAAACATGTTTACCTAAATTAATAACTGCTAATAATTTGCTGTCTGTGTAAATAAGTTAAAAAGAAGACACCTGCTACCCTTACAAAAATAATGTTGGATTTTGAATAAAAAGTCATATAATTTTAATTAGAAATCAATAGTTGGTAATCAAGCCAGTTTGAATTCGACCTTAGCTGTGATGCGTCTGGCGGTAGGTATGCTTTCGCTATTTAAGAACTAAGTCCCATTGACCATCCATTTTATATGCAAACTGCCCACCTAAGTACAGTAAACCAAAGTAATAAATAATAGTACTCAGTCGTATATTGTTTTCACACTCTTTGGCATAACAATTATACTACAGCGATAGACAGTCCAGGGCTTTTATTTTACATGGTAATATCGTGGTGGTTGCCTCTGCGGTGTTTTCGTATCGTCAACGTAGCCATAGCTCATATTTACTTGACAGTGATGGCGACTAAGTTAAAAACTACGATAAATGGTCAAAGACGATATGGTTTTACACAGAAGAATAGATTATCTGTATTTTTTTTTTAAGTGTAATTACTAAAGGGCGGACAATGGATGCAATATGGTGACGAAAGTATAAGATAGATAAGACTTTTACTAAATTTCGAGTAATGCTTATGTGTCAAAATACATGCAGATTTTTGTAGTCATATCCATATTACGTATATTGTTTCACATGATTTTGACGTAATTTCCATCCATAATAATAATTACATACATAACATCACGCCTTAATTCCCAGAGTGGGGTAGGCAGAGCTACAGAAATACCAACAACTGTAAAATTACTTGTTTATTAATGTTTAACCACATTTTGTACGATCAGACCAAGAAGTTTACTTGTGTATTAGTGACAGGTTGCAAGGCCATCTCCTAACAGTACTACAAGCCCTTATTTCCTTAGTCGCCTCTTACGACATCCACAGGTAGGCATGGAGTGGCACTAATATCTATATACCTAGTTGGTTACTAAGTTCTGTTACTCGATTTGCAAACTCTTTTCTTGCGTTAAAACAAATGCTACCGAAAAAATAAATAATTACATAATATGGCGGGTTGTCAGTTATAATTTTATAGCACACACAACACTTATCTCGTCGTATTTATAATGGATTGGGGTCTAAAAGAAAATCGTGTCGCTGTAATTGCGTTGCACAAATGCGGGCATCCGCCAAACGTGATTTTGAAGTTGCTTCAAAATCTGAAAATCAACAAACAATTCGTTTATCGTACCATTAATAGGTACAATAGTACCCTGAGCTTTGATGACCGCAAGAGGTCTGGAAGACCACGCACCGTTCGGACCCCAGCTCTAATAAAGGCAGTGAAGGCGAGAATCGCAAGAATCCCCGTCCGGAAGCAAAAGTTGTTGGCAATTCAGATGTCTGTGAAGAGAAGCTCCCTTAAAAAAGTTATCAATCAAGACCTTGAACTACACGCTTATCGTAGACGGAAAGGTCATTTGCTTAATGGACGATTGAAGACTATGAGGCTGAATAGAAGTCGCGTGCTACTGAAGCGGTACGCACAAAATGGCCACCGATATATATTATTTACAGACGAAAAAATTTTTACCATTGAAGAATGTTGTAACCGCCAGAATGACAGAGTATAAGCAAAAAACAGTCAAGAAGCGAGTGTAGCTGTTCCGAGAGTGCAACGAGGCCAACATCCCTCTTATGTCATGATTTGGTTAGGTGTGTCATACTCAGGGTTAACACAGGTCCATTTCTGTGAAAAAGGTGTGAAAACTGGGGCTAAAGTTTACCAGGAAACCGTTCTGGAACCAATAGTGAAGCCTTTAAGCCACTCTCTATTTCAAAACCAGCCCTGGGTCTTTCAACAAGACTCAGCCCCTGCACATAAGGCAAAAACAACTCAAGCCTGGTTTCGAAGCAACAAAATTGACTTCATTGCCCACGAAGACTGGCCCTCTTCCAACCCGGACCTCAACCCCCTGGATAATGCTATATGGCAGGTTATTGAGGAGAAAGCCTGTGCTAAACCCCACACAAATCTTGACTCCCTCAAGCGGGCCATAGTCAAGACAGTGACTGAATTAGATATGACAACCGTGCGTGCCGCTATTGATGACTGGCCTCGTCGTCTGAAGGCCTGTGTTCAGGCCCAAGGAGGCCATTTTGAATGAAATTGACAAATGTGAATCCTGATTGTGTGTACTTCATTTTAATATATAATTTACTAGCGACCCGCCCTCGCTTCGCTCCGGGTTAAAGTATTATATATATATATAAACCTTCCTCTTGAATCACTCTATGTACTAAAAAAAACTGCATCAAAATCCGTTGCGTAGTTTTCAAGATCTAAGCATACATAGGGACAGACAGCGGCGAGCGACTTTGTTTTATACTATGTAGTGATTTAACTTTCGTTAGTATATTTTATATAGATAAGGATTATTACAGTAACATAACTTAGTAACCAACTAGGTAATATAGTGTAATTAATATCCATAACTCCATAATGAACCTGTACCAGGTGCAACGCAATCTAAGCGTGAAGCTACAAGTACATTGGCGGGCCCGTATTTGGTATACTTTAACACCTATAGATAGAGAGCCAAGTTACCTACTACGTTTGTTTAACTTTAAGAATTTGTATGGAGCGTTTTTGATGCTCAATAGTAGGAGTGTCTGACTATTGTAGTACTCTAATTGCCGTTGATCCTAAATACATTGAATCCTCACAAATGTAAGATCGATTGGCATCAAAGAAGGAATATCACACACCTGCTAGCAGTAATAGTGTTTTAACAGTTATCGATAGGGACTCTGCTGCGGTGCAAATATAAATGTCATGTTGTGTGCAGGTGCAAAAGCCGCCGCACTCGCCGCCGCAGCATAAGTACCACGCGCCGCCGCCACACCCGCCGCCCGCGCACACACCGCACCAGCACCACTCGCAGCACGCGCACGCGCAACACGCGCTCGCGCAGCACGCGCCAATGCAGCACCAGCTGCACCAGCACCAGCACCAGCACCAGCAGCACCAGCAGCACCAGCAACACCAGCAACACCAGACACAGGTCACTTCACGGCTACACGCACATATACAACACCTAGGAGCCATACGCTTCGATTTTAATTTTCATCTTTGGAGTGTATTTTGTTTGAGTGTAATGTTTGGTACAGATGGGTGGCGGTAACAACGGGCGCTGCGGTGGTGGCGGCATGCCGCGCGGCGGGCTGCCAGCGCCGCGGTACCCCGCGCCCATACAACGGCCGCACGCGCCCGCCGTGCCGTTGTACCGCGCGCAGCCTGCGCAGCCGCGCCCGCACCACGTGCCGCGCCCCAACCTCTACTACCACCACCACCAACGCAGTCAGTACCGACCCCTCTAGTAAACACGTTTGCCGTCTTACTGACAAACCCACGCTTACATCTATTATAATAACCTTCACATCGAAGTGGAAGCACTGAGAGATGTATACTCGTAGGTAGTTCCACGAGAGTTGAGGTGAATGATTACACACACAGCTACATTAAGATCTGATTGCAAAAAAGTGAATGAATGAAATGAGTGAGTGAAACTCTTAATTATATAATTTTATGTAAATTATTGCATTATTTGACCTTTGAAGACGTTTGATAACGAAATAACAAAGTAATGAAAATATACGTAAAGACAATTTTATTATCTTAACCGCTAAGTACATAGATAAAAACAAAGCAATATCGAATCGAAAGGCTAAACATATGCTCTTTGATAAAAAATATAACAAAATAATTCGAAAACTGGAAAACGTACTACTTTCAGCAAATACTGCATTAAAATTCAGCAAATACTGCATTAAAAAATCGTGAAGTACAAGCTTTGACCATAAACGTAAGTGCAATAATGTTATTTTAAAATTAAACGCGATTTTCAGTTAGAATTTTGTTGTACCTATTGCTCAAACTTCGTACATAATTGAAATGTTAACTTTAACCGCTAATAAGGCAGAGGCTCTAAAGGGTGTTTGGCATTTGTATGTAGGGGTTTTATGGGATGATAGTTAGGGTCATTCTGAACATTTTTGACCACTTTTACTATGGTGCTATGGTTCACGGTTTTGAGATATGGTAATTATTTTGGTATCGTCTTGGGTCCGTCCCATTCGCTTTTTGTCAAGTTCTTACTTCGTCTCATTCTGATTTCGTTCGTTCTTCATTCGTCACTTTCGGTGGTATTCTTTTTGGTGGTACCGCTATTTAGTATTCATATATTTTTTGTCATGATCAGTGTTAGTCTATCTCTTTTTTAGTCTCATTCGTTATTCGTCCTATCGTCTTTGGTCTTATTCTAAGTTCGTATTTTTCTTATTTCCCCTCTTTAGAAATTGATCTCATTCTTTATTGGACACATTCACTATTTGCCCCGTTTGTTATTCCCAATTTCACTTTTTTTTCTAGCCTCTACCTAGAATAAGGAAAATTGCAAAAATAGAAATTATGAAAATTGAGAAAAATCAAAATGACTACTATGGGTCTATATCGAATGGCATACAATTATTAGTCCTATCGGTGTGTCGCTTAACGTCTTTTGTCCTAGTAACATGTGGCATACACTTTGTTCTGCATATTTTTGATTGTCCGAAATTGTTGCTCCTATTATCGTTTGTCCTAAATATTAATATTATTATAATATTGGTCCTATCGTTTGATGTGGCTAAGATTCAACTGTCGAATGATTGATGTGCATAATTTTAATATTCCTAATATTTAATGTGCTAAAATTGTTTTGACTACATGCCATTAAGCATAAATCTTTTTAGCAAGCAGAATTAAAAGTTAACGCCTAGCAAAATCGCAATAGTAAATGCTCGATTCGCACTATATTTGCCTGTCGCAATAATAACGCAGCAATGTGGGTAAGTATTTGTTAAAAACAACACATCATTGACGTTATTCTAGAACATCGTCATTTGTTGCGTGTGTTGAATTTTATCGTTTATCGAATCAATTGATCACAGAAATAAAATTCATACAAGCGGAAATTCAGAAACTGTTATGTGGAGCGCCTCTGCCGGCTAAAAAACGTAAATATACCACGGCAAGTGACCGAACGAACAATGTTTTATCAAATAAAGCCATCTACAATAAAAAAAATTACTACCTGATGGCAATAGCCAATAATATTACTTTGATGTAATCCTATTAATAGTACTAATACAAAAACCTATTTCTGATTATATATAAAAAAAAAAATATTTACAAACCTAACCTTGTCAAACTTGTTGGTTCTGGCGTTTCGCTCGCTCGTTAGGGTCACACCTAACACTCCTCCATGCTTCGCTCGTCGTCGTACCTAACCTAACCGAAATCTGACCTGCCCGAAAGTAGATTTAACGATTCTGACTTAGTAGTAGTAGTTTAGTTTAGGTGCTGTAATTGTAGCCAGTTTAATAATAGGCAAAATTATTATTAGGACAATTCATGTTAGGAATATTATGCTTTAGGTAATTAGACTTTAGAGTTATCTTATCAATATTAGGACAAACTTGCTGCCTACAGCAAACGATAACGTCCTAACGTTAAATGAGTATGCGAAAAAAATATTAGGACAAACGAGTAGTATGCCATTCAACAATATGCCAAACATTTTTAGGACAAAAAACGTTATGCGATACGACAGGCGCCCGACTACTATGTTTAGTCAGGGGGTTCCACTCCTTTGTACGAGCAAATTCGGTTCTTAGTAAATAGAGATCTGGGGTTCTAGACAAAACGCTGCGATATCCGCTGTCGAAATTTGCTATCGAGAAAATGTATGACTGACAAATCCTGATAAATGTCGTTGTTATCGTTAAGTGGCCAGTAACGTAATAGCGAGCGGAGGTTGTATAATTAAAGCGGGCGTTGAGACAAAAACCGAATAAGAGAATGATGAATGGACTTAAAAACGAAAGTGACTTATTTCTAATGGGACACAACAACGAAGGTGTCGAGAAAAATGTGACGAGTAACGAATAAAACTAAAAAATAAAAAAGACTGACACCGAACATGTCAAAAGAAGAGACGAACATTTAATGAACCTGAATAAGAACAAGACAAACAACAACTATGACTTGAGATGATAATGACCAAGGATCGTTAACTGCGAGCGAAATCCATTGAAATGACGTATGACAACCAGTTAGGGATGGCGATGGTTCTAAATTGATGAACTAAAATATTATGTACTAAAATAATACAAATAAATATAACTGAACAGAGTCTGAATCTCAGTGTAAAGTTATTATTACAGTTAAATGGTAAATTTTTGTATTGTATTTACAATTTTTATCCAAAACTCTCCAAATTTTTCACTTGGGTCAGTGAGTAATAATTTTCGCAAATACGATGGCGAAACAACACAAATAATACAATCAGCCTTGCAGTTACCTAAAAAAAAAAGACTTAATTGCTTGTAATCCCACAAATCTAAAGTTTTTATGGAGATCGAAAAATATTACTTCGTTTCTGACAAACAAAATAATTAAATTAAATAATACAGTCCTTTTATGTGCAGTAGTTTCTGATTAGCGGCCTATTTTGATGAAACAGTTGCATTACGTATTTGCTGTCAAAAAATCAGGGCAGGCTACATAGTTTAGATTACCTCGATGATCAAGGTTGCATTGAAATTTTGAAAACACAACCAGTACTTGACGGAGTCACATTGACAATCATGACAAGAACATACCTACTAGTTCGTAAATTTATCTATTGACAATATATTTATCAATTCCAAGAAGTTTTAGTTTAATGTCATAGATAGCACTTATTACTTATTAGTGTCTAGGTGACCTAGACACTGATAAGTATAATATAATGATATTAATGATAAATAAACACATTCCTCCATACATATGAATAAGTAGCATAACTGACGATTCGAAAGTGCTTGTTTCTAAGCCTACTCAATAAATAATTTTTGCCTTTGACTTGACTTGACTGGGTAGCAACCCTAGTACTTCAATGGATTTCGCTCGCAGTTAACGATCCTTGATAATGACTAACAACAAAAATGACGGATGAAGGATGGATGACGAAAGCAGAATGACACGAGTAAAGAACTTGACAAAATCTAATGGGACGACCCAAGGAGTTGCATTTATTGTAGTCTTTTGCTAAATAATCTATTAAAAGAATTCCATCCGAGGCCCAAAACACCGTAGCCAATAGCCGATCTTTGCACTTTAAACTTCTTCGGCGGCCTTTCACCCTTTTCAATCCACTGCATGGACTCCGACTTACATTCAGGATCATACTTACTGTCTGTCCCATGTTTCATCAACGGGTACTATCCTGGAGCAAATTTCGTAAACACTATCTTTGCATAAGTCTAAAAACGCCTTAGAAGTTTCGACATGCCGCTCTTTGTTAAACGCCGTCAGCATTTTCGGTACCCAACGCGCGCTGACCTTAGTCATGTGTAAATGTGTATGAAGGATTTCTCCAACCCGCTCCTTGCTAATGCCCAAGGCCTCGGCTAATTGACACATCTTAATTCTTCGATCCTTCAAGACTAATTTTTTGAATTTAGCGACGTTTTGGTCGGTCGCTACCGTTACTGGCCGTATTGAGCGGGGGTCGACTTCGATCGACTCTCGTCGTTGTTTAAATAGGCTACTCCACTTTTTAACTGTAGCATAGGTGGGACCAAAGACACCATAAATAGCAGAAATTAATTTAAAAATGCATTGAGGAGTTTTTTTACTTTTTGTGAGGAACTTAAATCACAGCCTGGTGCTCTATTTTCGTAATATGCAATGATAATTCAGACATGATACTGTTAATCGTTGAATATCTCGAGAAATTAAAATTGTAACAACATAATGTTTTTTTTCTATCATTTGTTTTTAAATGGTCTATCTAGTGGCCAGTACCATAATTATATATACAACCTCAAAATACCTTAGTCTTAGAACTTTTCAGCCGCCCCTAGTATCAACCTTAAAACCCCTACACCTGACTGCCAAACAGACTGTATATTTACCACATTATAATAAGCTGAAATTTAACTACATTTTATTTTTATTTTTTTCCTAAAATATAACATCTATTCTTATTACTCTTTAGAGACTTGACCTTTTATTACTGATGTGTTAATTAATAAGATGAATGACAGTGAAGTCGAGACTGATGTAAATAATGTATGGGACACTATGAAGAATGGAATGGTTAAATCGGCCATGGAAGTATGCGGTGTAGTAAAGAGAAAAAACAGCAAGAATGAACGTCCGGAATGGTGGGATAGAGAGGTAGATTATGTAGTGAAAGAAAAGAAAAAGTGTTAGTTGGATTTTGTAGCTGTAGAGCCAACGCAACATCTAAGTGACAGGAAAGAGATGATTATAATTGATCAAAGAAAAGAGTGAAAGAAGTTGTGGCTAGAATGAAAGATTTACTAAATGAAAAGTATGATAGGAGTTTCTCTGACAGCTTCCGGTCGAATATTAAACTCTTTTGGCGCTTGTTAAAATCGGCTCGGGGGAAATCAGAGAAAACTTAAGTTAATTGCGTTGAGGGATGAGTCTGGAGACTTTTATAATTATGTGAGGAAAGAAAAATGCTTGATAGATGGAAAAGCTATTTTGAAAGCTTGTTAGAATGTGCCAGAATGCAAGAATAAGGATGCAACTAGAGTATATGAAAGTGTGATTAGCATGAGTGAAATAGTGAAAGCTTTAAAAAGTATGAAAGCGGGAATGAAAGCTTTAAAAAGTATGAAAGCGGGAAAGTCTGCAGGTTGTGATAGAGTGTCGATAGAAATGCTGAGGAGAGGAGATGGCGTGAGTGTGATGGCGTTTGAGTAACGGCCAAGTCCCGGAAGATTGGATCAAGGCCGTTATCGTCCCTCTGTATAAAGTAAAGGGGTCACAGCAAGAGTGCAAAAACTACCGCGGTATCAGCTTCCTTAGTCTTGTCGGCAAAGTATATGCGAAGATTTTAATTGAAAGGGTAGTGAATGTTACGAATGACAAAATCTGGGATGTACAAGCGGGATTTCGAAAGGGAATGGGATGTACGGATCAGGTCTTTTCACTAAGGTCCATCACAGAAAAGTTTTTGGCTGTCAACCAAAAGGTTTTCTGTGCTTTTGTAGACCTGGAAAAAGGCCTATGATAGGGTAGATAGAAAAGAGTTATAGACGGTGCTGTCGCGGCAACCTGGTACAGGCTTTGAAGTCCCTTTATGAGGGCTCTAAGGCCTGTGTCAGGATCAATGGGCCATACTCGGTCTGGTTTCAGATCTCTAGAGTTGTTAGACAGGGCTGTGTTGCCTCACCGTGGCTGTTCAATCTATTCATGGACAGTTGTATGCGAGATTTGAAAGAGTATGATAAGGGTTTGCGTATGCAAGAGTTACTTATCAAATGCCTCTTATATGCCGATGATCAAGTTATACTTGCTCCATCGGTACTTAAGTTGCAGGAGATGGTGACAGTGATGAATGAGGGATTTAAAAAAAGGGTGTGAAAGTAAATGTTGCTAAGACCAAGGTCATGTTGATAGAAAAGGACGAGGAGTGCGTACTGAGTGCGTGATAAATATTAATGGTGAACTAGTTGAACAAGTAAGTGAATTTGTATACCTGGGAAGTATGTTTACAAAAGATGGTAAGTGTGAGAAGGATGTTGAGAGGAGGGTGAGGGGAGGGAGAAATCAGATAAATGGAGCCATGCACTCACAAAAAGCCCGACTGGCTGTTCACAATGGAGTGTTGGCCGCTACTCTGATGTATCGTAGTGTGGCAGGATAAGCATTAAAGTTGTATGAATGCAGTAGAAATGCGCTCTTTGCGTAGTATGTGTGGTGTGAAACTGTGTGATAGAGTAAGGAATGAAAACATTACAGAGAAGTGTGGTCTGAAAGAAGATGTAGTGACTAAGATTGAAAAGGGCATGCTTCGATGGTTCGGTCATTTAGAAAGGGTGGATGAAAAACGATTGACGAAAGAAATACATAGTGCGAAAATGAGTGGAAGGGTCGGAAGGGGGCGCCATAGGCGTACTTTTTTTAATCAAATCAGGGAAATACTGGAAAAAACCGAATCTTAAGTACCCGAAACCAACGTGCATGCATGACTCTATGTATGAATTTGGAAGAAGCGGAAGAGCTTTTTCAGGATCGTAGCTAGTGGAAAGATGTGGTCTCTGACTACCCCTCTGGGAAACAGGCGTGATTTATGTATTTCATTTCGGTCTAGTATTTTTAGTTTAACGGGGCCTTGGTAATAATAATGTACTTTGAAAAGTATATGTTGTTGCGGGCTGTTATCCGGAACTCATTCGTTACTTTGAAAGTAATGAACTTTTTTCAAAGTATGTAAGTTTTTTTTAAATATTGCCTGAGGACATAACTCTGGTATGATACTGTCCAATTGTTTTTAAATTGGAGAACTATTGTAGTAGAGATAAAAATAAATCACCTTCTGACAAAATGTGTTCTTTCTGACATAATGCACTTTTTGAGACAGCATACCTTCCGAGAAAGTGATTCTTCTGAAGTCATGAAAGTGCACATTTCGGAAAAGTGAGCTTTAGAAGCCTGACTAGCGTTGAAAATTTCGGAAAAAAAGTAATGTATTTTCTTAAGTTTTTGAAGTTTTAGTTTTTTCCATCCTTTTTTTTGTAATATAATACATGAATAATGACAAGTTATTCATAATCAATCACTGTCACTCTTGCCACCTATTAAAATTGTTTATTTTATTGTTTCCATAAAAATCCGAACTTCTGGACTTTTTTAACGCTAAGCCTGACCCAAAGAAAGAAAACAAAGAATTAGATTTTTCTCAACATATAATAATAATTTATAGCGAAATAAAGAAATTGAAATTAAAAGAAAATGCACTGCAACATTACAAAATATTATTTTTGCCCATTATGTAATAGTACCTCGTGGATGTCAGGAGATCGTTTTCTCTCACTATTATCAGTTATTACAACTGTTATTATGTTTACAGTGTTTTGATTTGATTTATAGCCTAGTCAATATGAAGTGTGTATAGTGTTGTTGGAATGGTTTCGGACAAGATCGGAAAATACCTATAATTGACAACGAGATAAGGGGAGTAGCGGTAATGTAATAATCCGTGTACGTACTTAAGAGGAGAATATAATAAAACACTGAATAATTGACACATTACCATGGCTTTAGGTGTCGTGATAGATCTGTCATTATGCTTGTATTTGAATGCAGCTTATTTTTATAATAGTATAATGTGGTCGCAGACGGCGGCGGCGTGGTGGACCGCGGGACTGAGGGCGGTGAGCCGGTGGTAGCAGCCGAGGATGCCGGCGAGGCGCCGTCCGCCGGCGACTCCGCGCAGACGGAAGTAAAGCCCGAGTGAGCCACGCACCCGACTCACAACACGCGCCGACCTAGAATTTCGGTATTATAAGTTAATCGTAAATTATCGAACATTAAGATTATGTGAGGTGCAAACACTGGCAGACGATTATTTTCATTCAAATCTCAATGCACTCATGCATGCGATGTAATAATTTTAGTTATTGTATTTTCATAAATATATTTCGATGTCCAGTTCGCCCGAAAACTAATTGCTTTGTAATACAGTAACTTAGTATTTCTTGCATTACTTTAGGATATGATTACTTTTCTGTGGACTGGACATTTTGATAATAATGGAGAATGTCGGTAGGTACGCCAAATCGCTTGAAACTTTGTTTCAGTAAAGTTTAAAAATAAACAAACATACTACTATTTGTTTCATTCAAATAGACCCAGTAGTTTTGATTCTACGAACGTTTAAAATTTCGGACAATAATATTAAAACGCGCGATCGCCATCTTGCTACAGTGACGTCATCATTTAACAGCGGTACTCGCCCTTATATGAATGAGTAAGTTTGCGGGGCTTATATCTTTTTAACCGAAATAAGTAGCCAGTTGAAATGTTCACAGAATATGTCTTATAATAAACTCTATCGTTCAATATTATAAAATGAACGATAAATCAAATCCCAAGAGGGGTACCCATACAAGAAACATGAAAAAAACCCATTTTTTTTAGCATTTTTATTCCATTGTATTTTTATAATGGCTTCTTATTTTGATACTATTTTAAGCTTAAATTGTAGTCTAACCTTCATTGTTTACGACTAAATAGAAATCTCAAGTAAAACTCCTACAAATATGTGACAAAACTGATTTTATCAACACGGAGTTTTAGGCGGTCACCCATCCTGTTTTAGACTACGCTTGTAGGTGCTTAACTTTGGGAGGCGAAGTAAGGGCTGTATTTGTATGATGGCTTTTTATTTCGGTATCACATTCATCTAAACTCCATACTAACCTATAGTTTACGGCCAAACAGTAATAAAACTTTGTGTTAAGAAGTGCCTAGTTTAAATGAACACGATGATGTGGCGGTGATTGCTAAACTTTGGCGGTGGGCCTTTCTTTACAAATTTCGTGATAGGTATGTGGAATTAATATTGCGACCGTATAAAATAATGAACTATAAAATATGTTTTTTTGAGTTCTGATACCTATTTTGTGTACTTATTCATTTCATCGATTTCAAATTTCGCGCGCGATCGACACCAAGTCGCTCACTCGCGATTAGTTAAATAGGTAGGTATACATGCCTACAACACTCGCTTCGCTAGGCTTAGACGTTGGCAAAGTTGGCATTAGTGGCCGCGAGCTGTAGCAAGTAGGTAGTGTTTTGGAACATTATTAGTTATTATTATTACTTTGTTATTTCGTGTATGCAAGATAGTGTGTGTGTTAGTTATAATATAAAGTAGGTAGCTATAAATCAAGTAAACGCAATGGAGGAAGGATTTGAAAAAGGGCAATCGGACCATCTACCAAAAATAGATGGGCTTATTTATGGTCGCTGAGTATTTTTCAAGGAACAGTAACTTTGTTGCTGCCGAAATGCGAGGATAGACCGCGTAACGAACTGCGTGAGTCATAATATTGTTGAATACTTACCGCTGCGGGCTCTGCCGCCCGCGTCCCGCGTCCCGCGTCCCGCGTCTCGCTTCCCGCGTTCGCGTCTCCCGCTTTGTTTTTAAGTTTTGGGGATGTTTCACTTTAGCTATCAACATTATACTTTATGCATTAATGTTTTTGGTATTTTTATGTAAAATACGGTGACCCAAAATTATAGGTAAGTGCTTGATTCCCTTTTATTCTAACTTTATTTAACCAACTTGTTCGACAAACATTACAAACTGAAAAGCCGGTCAGTGACAGACAGTTTATTTAAACTGTAGGTATGTAATACAAAACAATACATAACCATAAGTAGTAACATCCAAACGAATTCGTAAAAATATTTCGACTTCCAAAGTTAAGCAACTAAGAGCGTAGTCTAAAACAGGATGGGTAACCGCTTAAAACATCGTGATGATAAAATCAGTTTTGTGACATATTTGTAGCAGTTTTACTTGATATTGCTGTTTAATCGTAAACTATGAAAGTTAGACTATAACTTAAGCTTAAAGTAGCATCAAAATAATAAACCATTATAAAAATACAATCCGAATAAAAATGCTAAAAAATGGGTTTTTTTCATGTTTCTTGTATGGGGACCCCTCTTGGGATTTGATTTATCGTTTATTTTATAATTTTAAACGATAGAGTTTATAATAAGACATATTCTGTGAAAATTTCAACTGGCTACTTATTACGGTTAAAAAGATATAAGCCCTGTAAACTTACTCATTCATATAAGGGCGAGACCCGCCGTTAAAAGATGACGTCATCACCCGTGAGCGCTCGCCGCCGGGTTTCGAGCGCCGGATACGAAGTTTAAAATTCAATATCTCTGAAACTATTTGACGTATCGAAATGATTTTTTTACAGTATTTTTTGTTTTTAATGGAGAATATGATAAGCCAAAAATCTCAACTGGCCGACATTCTCCATTATAATAATTGATCGCAAACTAGTTTTTTAGAATTTCTACTCAATTGATTTATTTCAGAATATATTATAAATACTATATTATTATGATTTATAGCGAACTAGATGCTATGGTTTTTATTGCAGTTACGTTATTTGTAATAATAGTTACTTAAAAAATCCACAAATTACCATGCAGCTACTTTTATCGCCATTAAGTCCATTATCGACTTCTGATAATATAGAGCGAGTGTCCTCTGAATCTATTTCTAAACCGCACGCTCTGTCTGATGTTAAAGAATGGCAGGCGTCAAATAACCCTTCATGAACCTATGCGACAGTTTTAACCAATTTCTAGAAACAAATATTACTAACAGCGCTTTCGTTTTTAGTATCTACCTTTTACTTAAGGTCCAAAAAATTGGGCATTCAACACACGCAGTTAAATTTTCTAAAAATAAAACTTGTTTTGTGCAACGAAAATTGCCATACAATTGTAAGGATACTTTTCTAAATATTTGTATGACGTACCTGCGCTTAACTACCTATGGTTTTACTTTTTAGACCTCACCCTTAAATGCGGTAAGACACAATTGTTTTTTTGGGGTTACCTTGGGAACCTAACAGTGGGTACACATACGTTTTCCAAAACGGAGACCGAGACAGTGGTGCGCCATAAACAGCTAGCTTCAAGCTTCTTATATTGTCGGACTAGGGCGCTGTTGGCGCAGGTTGGTTGTTCCGGCACACCTACAACCACCACTACCGCCCAACCTACTATCAAAATTCCCTTTTCGCCAAAGGACCATTTCAGCTAGATGACATAAGAGTAAAATACACAGTCGGCAAAGAGTCAATTCAGCTGAATGACATAAAAGTAGAATAGTCAGTCAGCAAAGTGTCAATTTAGCAGGTGGTCACAGAATTGAAATGAACAAGTAGCAAAACGTTTGGAAATATAAATAGTCCGTGTGATTACACTGATTACAATACCTAATTAACCGAAAGTAAAATTAGTTGATTGACATGAACATTCTCATTGGTTCCTAGATCTTAACTAAACCTTAGTTCTAAACAAAATTAAAAAATAATTTCCGATATGTATGTCCCCTAAAATAATGTATGAAATTAACCGTTTTGTACCGTGAAATATTTCGTAAAAAACCAACTAAAAGGAATTCGTTTTTAGGTGCATAATCTTTTCTTATTTATTATCAACAATAATGGTCTCTCTCAAAGTGCAACAGTTTCAATGAATCTGAAGTAAAAATAGGTCCTATTTTTTGTAAACTTCCCTTAGTCAATCTATACATAATAAGTAAACCTAGCTTATTATATTCTATCATACTTTTGTAAATCTTATATGAGTCTTGGTCACAAAACTGGAGTCTCGGATCTTTCTTCTCACAACATTCTTTCATATAAGACAGAGACTAGCATGTAACCACTGCTGATCCCGTGCAAACTGCCTTCAACCCTCATCAGTTCTAATTAAAATAACGTGCTCTTTGGACTGTCTTTTCACAGTGGCCACTGTCGTCCTGGCGTTTTTCACTGGTATACTTCCGCTGCTGATTTTGCGATTATAACGCCCTCCAACTACACAAACATGTGTGTGTGTGTATGTACTTGATTCTTCTAGTGCCGTTATCGTCGTAACTCAACAAGAGGCTCATTTTTAATGCGCTTAGTATTAGGTCTGCATTCCCGCGGCGTTGTTTGGGTTTACTTTAGCCAATATTTAAATATACAGTATTATACGCAGACGAAAATACTAACAATTCTACTCACTAACGGCCGAACCCTATATTCAAACCGCGGATAGATAAGGCTTACTTCGGGTTGAAATTTGGCATTTGCCCATACAAAATGTGTCAAATTTTAATCCGAAGGAAGGCCATCTGTCCGCGGTTTGAATATAGGGTTCGGCCGTAAAACAATAAAAGTTGTCATGTTGGTTCGCCATGACACATATTTTTTCCAGTATTTTAAATGTTTCTAACATAAAAATGTGATCAGTATTCAGTGATAAATCAGCGCCCCATACTGGCGCTGTATTAAATACTTTGAGTAGTTACGCTATTTGCTAAACATGTGAGCTATTTGTTGTATAAAATTACTGGATTTTGTTGAAATATTTGTACATCGTCTTCTGAAAACATAGCCAGTTGCACTTCGTTGAGTTAAGAATGATTTATCCAGCCTTCAGCGAGCCGAGCCTTGGCTGCGGTACAGTGAAGTAATCATAATGGGGCGTTGTTGGTGTGTTGCGCTCGGGTTAGCGTAAATGGTTTCATATGAATATGTATGTGACATTAGTTGACCGTGCTGTGTCTGAGGCTCGGTGTGGCATCTGGGTCACGTGAGGCCCTATCGTATAAGGCGGTATTGCACTGCGGCCAAAATAGTATATAGAAAATTTATATAGGTAGAACGCACTATGCGGCAAGTCATTGAGCTTTGTCGCTCCGTTGTAGTACAGTTCCGCATAGTGCTTTTTAAGCTTAGAGTGTGTAATTATGCTATACATTGATAAAAAAACAAATCTGAATACCATCCTTAAATTATAAATGTGAACTTATTTGAAAATTGTATAAAGTATTTTGGAATTAATGACATGGCACGAATCCACAAATACTAAAATTGATTCTAAAATGATTGATATTACAGTCTTTCCCACGTGTTTGTCGTGTGAATCTTGACGTTACGATTGTACATTCGGCTGTGGCATTACTTTTTTGTGTTGTTTGAAGTTTTCATGCTAATTGTTTCATTTCGTATTGCCTTTATAATTTTAGCTTAACTATCCCTTGCTAAAATATTTTTAATGTAGAATTCGATAAGACTTAGGTATAATTGTTTGTTGCATGCAATTTGACTGCAACTGGATCTTCATAAGGTACTATAGGTAGATAATTCTTCGACGCGTTTGAAAAGTAGTAGGTTTTTGTACGAAGCCAAAAGTTTTAATGCTTAGCGCCAGTAAAAGATTAACGGCCTCACTTAGAGATGTCAATTCAATTTAATGCTTGTTAAAAAACTTTCATCACGCTTTAAAATTAATTGACATCTCTGAGTACGGCATTAAAAGGGCATGTTTAATTAGGACTGCACCAAGCCAACACATCCAAGCCTCCCTCATTACTATTATCGTATTTTCTAGTAAATTAAAGTATTTTAATGTTATAATATATGCTATAATTTGTGTATTAATTCGCTCAACCAGATAAAACAATTATTTAAGTTTATTAGAAAAAACGATAATAGTAATGATGCCACTGTAAACCCGGCGTATGCTCGGCGCTGTCTTAATAGTCGCGTCTGTAGGGTCAATTTTGCGGCGTATGATGAACAAAAGATTTCCTTTTGCAGGGCTCATCCTGACGAGCCAAAAGTTGATTTAAGAAGGGGAGCCATCCAAAAAATGGGTATAACTTTTCAACTTGCCGAGGGCCATACAAATCACCGTAATGTTATTTGTATAGTTATTAGGACATATTTGGGTATCAGTTATGTGTAAAGTGTCATTCTATGGAACTTGCTAACTATGTAAACAAGCCGCCATACTAAAATTGACATTAGATGTCAATTTCAATATATTGTTTGTTTACATAGTTAGCAAGTTCCATAGAATTACAGTATAAAACAAACATGCTGAATTCATTTTTAATATTAAACTTAGACATTTTCATACAAAAAAGAAGGGTTAATATTAGACCTAATGCATGGATAAATTAAAAAAATTGACGATTATTTTCGCAGAGGTACCTACTGCTAACCTTAAGCGTTATTAATTATAACAGGAATTTTCCAGGAAAGATGTTCCATCTTGAACGACATCATCGCTAAAGTGAGATTGTGGTCCAAAGCAGGGCTAGGCTTTATTGTAATCCTGGTTCAAGTAATTATGTTTTTTAAAGCCAATTACTTAAAACAATATGCCAAATGCCCATTTTTTTAATGTCAAAAGAATTAGCTTTCTAAATAAGTGACTAATTATTTCAAATAATTATTGTAAAAAAGTTATAAGGGAATTAAAAATATCTGTAATTTTAATTTGCGTTATGTCCATTTTTTAATGATAATGTCTAAATTTCGCACGTTTATTTCGAGAGTGACACTATGCAAAAAAAGATTTTATTCAAAAGTAAATATTTTTTAACTGCAATAATGTCACTATTGAAATGGTTTTGTTTTTAGTTTAGTGTCACTCTCGAAATTAACGTGCGATTTAATATCAAAAATGAATTCAGCACTTTGGTTTTACACGAAAACGATGCCAAAATGACCTTATATACAAATAATAACATTAGGGTGATTTGTATGGTACCCTTCCAACTTGAAAAAATTACATTCATTTTTGAATGGATCCCCTTCTTAAATCAACCTTTGGGTCATCAGGATGAGCCCTGCAAAAGGAAATCTTTTGTTTGCCATAAATCGCATTTTTTGTCGTGTACAGACGCAACTAATGTTGCAAGTTTTACTAAAATAGCAATTGTTCGTTAATTGTTGCAAATTAAAGAAAAGGATGCAGTTCGAAATTTAAAAAAAGGTTTTGGTATTTTATGTACATGCCAGTTTTTAGAGATGTCTAATGTTATCTACTTTCTTTCGGATACAGTCCTTAGTCAGAATAAGGCCGTAGCGTTTTTGGCGTGCAATTAAAGCCCTTGAACATTCAAGGGCTTTAATTGTTATGCCACTATAGAACCCTGACATTATGACAGCGTCAAAGAACATGAAAGAAAGCTAAAATTAATGACTAACGCTATAATTATGACAGGGTTCCATAGTGGCATAACAATTAAAATCCGTGACCGTTTAGACGCAACGATAATCTCTTCATGGAATTTTATTTAAACTTGAAAAGTCCCTTTGGCCTACTAAACTACCATTGTTCGTGATAAGCCTAATACTGAATCATATTGATTGGTTTGCAAGTTACTAAAAGAAAGGAATTCAGAAAGTACTTCTTGTTTCGTGTAACGGAATTCGAGTGGCACAAAAGGAAGAAAGGTCGTCATGATTTTGCAGAAGTTCTGTTTCTTAGTTTGTTACTCTGAACATTGATGGCGACGGTAACCTTAAGGTCAGAACCCTTACCATGAGTTGCCATTACCGTACTCGCTAGCGAGTCAAATGCTCTGTCCCTCCCAGTCCATAACAATACTGTGAGGGACAAAGCATTCGACTCGCTAGCGAGTATATAACTTGCAGCTCATGGTAAAGGTATAGGGCTCTTAACACGAAGTGTCAAAACTTAGATACTTAGGGGCACGTTTACTTAGTCGCCAGATCTTGTTACTTGTGCCCTGGCAAAGGCTATGATGCAAAACAATGGTCCAATATTGTATTACGATTTCATTAAATTGTATTTATTTGTTTATTTATTTCGTTTAAGTATGTTATTTATGCAATGTTATCCTTTAAAAAAGTGCATGCACACAACACTTAAGTAACCACTTGTGAAGTCGGCGACAGTTGTTTACAGATTGTTTATTGAGTATGTCGTTAAGCGAAAAAACAGAGTGATAAACTAGAACTCTGGATTAACCCTGATCTCTATTTTCTCTTCGGTGACTTAAAACCTTAATTGTCGCATGTTTAGTGTAATAATATAATTATGTATTGCATGATAGTTAAGACAAATGTTAAATTAATTGCGTTACTTAAATCCAGTTGTAGGACGCCGAAGGTTCTATCACAAAAGTAACACCGTTATGTACCTTCTTACCCGCAAATGACATATATTTGTATTTGAGCTATGTAAGGGCATTGAGGCTTGCAAGAAAACGATCTGTTAGAGTACTTTAGGAGTTTACTGTATATTCACGCTCACTGCCAACAGTCGAGGCGCCGCGGACGAGCTGCGAGCGGCGAGCCGCTCCGTTTGTTTGTATGTTAATATATTGAAGGAACGGACAAGGGTTGGTCTATGGACTGCTATATTTAAGTATAACGCGAACGGCCGCGCCGGCCTCCGCGCGTCGATGCTACATCGTACTGACAGATGCTGCCTCTAGATTTCTCACTAGTGAATATGTAGCGACGATATTGCAGCACGAAAGTTATGCGATATAAATGAATATTATAATGTAATTTAAAGCGAATGCCGACTGAGCATCGGCTCGCTCGACGTCCGCTGAGGATGCGCATTAGCGCTCAATGTATCATAATCAATTATTGTATGCGAATAAAATTATTATGATCGAATCTTATGTTTTATTTTTACGATGATATTTTAAATAGGAGTAATATATAACCTGGTAATCAAATTAGCAAAACCTGGACATAATTCGATAACCCGTTATTTTTAGTATTGTGTCAGGTATTAAGTATTAAATATTAATTAGCTATATTAAAAAAAAAAGATTGAAAGGTTGAAGCCGTATTTTATAAAAATCATGAGATATCGTAAACTACCTAACTTTTTCTTAAAAGCAGTTTCCAAATACCTTTTTAGTATAATTTTGAGGTGCATTCAAATGCGATCGCTAGCAAAAGTGAACTGACACTAAATTTGTATGTACGTTTGTTTCACTGTTTTCATTTGATAAACTATGTAACTATGATAGTTGTAGGTATCTGTTTAAGCCCCTCCGGACCATCTGTACCAGTAGGCAGTATACCATTGATGGTACAAATGGCACTGATTTATCCCACTAGTAGAATTGATTGTACAAATGTTACCAATTTTGTTAATAATAAGTAACAATTAAGACAATTGGTAATTTAGCCTAATTTAAAGTTCTTGCTCGAAGTGACTTCCGCTATTGCGTACGCAAAGTCGCATTATTTTTCTGAGTTGTGACTTAACTACCGAAGTAGTCAAATTATTCCGCAACGTATTTGCTGCGTTTATAATTGTTGTTTTGAGTTATTCCGCGGATGACGCAGCGAAACGTCGTAAACTAGGGATTTCATGTGCCCCGGGACATAGAAACCCACCGGCATTAAGTCCGGACTCTGGACTCTGCAAAACAAGTTTCATAACATTCAAGGCATTTGAGTGGAAAAAAACTCAAAACAATATTAAAGTAAAATTGTTTTTCGTGTCGTATTTTAAAATTTGGATCGATAATCTGTAGTTTTAATATTGATAAATAACTAAATAAAAAATTGAGTGTTTAATGGTTTTTATAAATCAGAAGAAAAAATAAGTTATAGATTTATACTTTTTTTTTATAATTTTTTGATTACTCGTTCCTTTAAAACCATGATTGCAAAATATCTCATTGCCGATATACATGTTTGCCAAAATATTAGACTCCCACAATACCAGTATTTTTATATATTATGTTCCTTTTTATATCAGTTTTATAAAATACTATGTTCTCAATACACCATGTTCCCTATAAAACCTTATACCGAAAATATCAAATTTAAAAATAACAAGAATATCAAAACACCGAAATACTTTACAAACCTGATTAGGAAAACACAATTTTCTCGAAAAGACTTGATCTCGCCTTAGCATGATCATGTAATACTAGATTTTTTCAAAGAGCAGAATTCAGATAAACCATATTTTCGATATACCAGATGAACACAGATCCCCAGAATATCAAATATCAAACAAGTACAGTCAGGTGCTTCAGGACTTCGTTTGCGTTAAATACCAACTTTGTCACTCCTTTTCTCTACTTTTGGGGATGAGTTGTAAAAAATGAATTTTATTTTGAGATATTCAAACCAAGATTCAAAAAATAGGTAAATAAAAAATCTTTCACCCCAAAAAATCCCAGTCTTCGGATCTTTACGTAACAAAAGCAAATCCAAATTTAATGTTTCTAGCTTCCGTAGTATTGGCTGGGCGACGATGAATCAGTCATTGCTCTTACAATTTTGTTTGCTTACAAGCTTGTTTTTTGCTTTTCAGTTGTTTTTTTATTGCAGTCGGGTTTTTTGTTTATTTTTAATAATTTATTTTATTTAACTCTTTTTAGTTATTATTAATAAAATAGTGGTATAATTAATTATTACTAAGCGATATATGAGCTCTGGAGCTCGAATTTTTAATGTCGCGAAGTTATAAGTGACAAATTACAAGCGAAACTCTTTCTAGCAAAAGGAGTTTATTACTTAACATTTATCTACGTATTTTTTGTCTTTCCTGTCAAAATGGTAGCATTATTAGTGTTATAAATTATAATGCATATATATTTGGAATGGGCTATTTAATAGCTTTCATTTGATACGCATATTGTCATAGTAATAAACAAAAAATGTCCCCCATTATTTATTCGCGGACGCCTTTTGAAATATTATGTACCCTATGTCACTTCGGCAACTAAGACGAATCGAATGACACCTCTTATGTTAAAATCCGTCAAGCCGTTTAGGCTGCAGAGCGTGCCCAGAAATAGACATACTTACATAAATACATACGCTCGAAAAACATATCCCTCCTTCTGACGTATGATAGGTGCATTTACCTTAATTAGGTAACATACGTAAAAAAAAAGATTCCGGGGAATTGCGAACCACCTCCTTTTTTTGATGCCGGTTAAAAAATGTTCATATACACCGTGTTTTTTTTTATTTACGATAACTTCGGCATATTGTTAGGTACACGTATAGAAACTACGTGGTACATTAGATTTTAACATATTGTAAAAAAAAAAAAAAAAGTTTAGAACAAAGTAATTAAATGTTGTGTCTTCAATCATTCTAAAAGGGTCTTTAGAGTTAACTCATAGTTAGTGTCAAATACGTCAAGTCAGCGTGACATACACACACACACAAGTAAAGATAACACTTGACAGGTGCACGACCTAACAATTGAAAACTCTTTACTCATAATAGGTAATTAAAAGAAAATTGTTAGGTATCAATTAAGAGCCTTTTACATTAGTTTAACGTGATTAACTGATTAATTTTAATAATTGAATATCTTTATAACCGTACGAGTTATCATATGTCTGTCTTCGGGAAATTAGCTTAATTTGACTCGAAGAATGTGCCCTTAAAGTTATCGTAAATCAAAAAAAACACGGTGTATAAATATTTTGAATTCACCAAATGTTTTTTTTTCATTACTTATTATTTTATTCGTAGACTGTATTTGCCATTTGCCTATGATAAAGTTCAGTACCTAGTTATAAATAGTTGACAATAAAATTTGAAATTTACGGTTGGTTTTGTTGTCTAACCGTACTTATGTAATCTACCAAAGTAAAAATCCGGTGTTTTAGGAATTTAGGCATTCGGAAATCAAGTATGATCAGCATCTGGTGTGTTGGGAATTACGTAAACTGGCAATCTGATATTTTGAGTATCGGTTAGCTTAAGAAACTGGGTGTCTCAAGTACATTATGTTTTGCCGGCCTAGTGTTACCAAAATCTGGTATTATGGGAATTCGGTTTTAAAGAGAACATACATGATGTTTTGAAAACACGTTAATTTGGCAATCCGATATAAAAAGAAACACGGTAAAAAGAAAGTCTGGTATTTTGGGTATTTCATATTTCAGAAAACTGGTAAATTGGCAATAAGATATTTTGCAATTATGGTTTTGTTTTTGATTTGACTTATTTTGAAAAAAAGCTAAAAATCATGCTAACTCAAAAATGGTTCTCTTGTGTAATAATGCATATGGTGGTTAAAATTATCGCAAATAGTCACCCCTATCACGTCCCAACGGGAATACGTCGAATTACCAGTAACCCTGTATATTTTTTTATTATAAAATAATTAACTGCCAAACTGTAATGCAGTTTGTTGGCAGAAATTTAGCTCTTTACGTCTAAATCCCATAAGCACTCAAAGGAACAAATACATCTACGCTGCCATTAACAATGATGGAGCGCGTTGCCAGCACGCAGGGCGCCCGAGCGGCGAGCCGACCGAAGCGGTTACTGCTGGCCGCGCGTGCGCGCGAGCCCGGCCTGCAGCGCCGCTTCAGCCGCATTTTGTACACCAGCTTCGAAACATCGTCACTCGATCTTATATCCTCAGGAAGGCCATTTAAGATCTTAGGTAACATGTACATATTAGTGCGCTTCCCATAGTAGTTATAGGTAAATCTTTGGGACAAGGAGTTTACTTTTGCTTATAATCTTAGAAACACTTCTCGTTTTATACTCGCGAGAAAAACAATTGCATCACTTCGCATTTTTCTATGTACGCTCAATATCTTTGTAAACGGTATTATCTTTCTGTAATATTTAAATGTAATAAAGTTTCTTGAAATGTTAGCTTTCTAAAAAGCTAAGCTGTATCTCGGCTATCTCCCGCACTTTTACTTTCCGATCTTCCATTACGGTTTTAAGGACTTAGTTAATATTTTGTTGAGTCACTGCTTCATTTGGACGACCTGAGCGTTCCCCATTTTTTGTAAC
Organism: Acleris holmiana; assembly: GCA_949316455.1. NCBI lineage: Eukaryota > Metazoa > Arthropoda > Insecta > Lepidoptera > Tortricidae > Acleris > Acleris holmiana. The sequence goes on from OX438762.1 coordinate 22,730,996, forward strand.
CATGCGACCACGTATGAAGTCAGGCATACCACCGACAAATGGTTGCTTTAGAGGGAGCTGATCCCGCATACATTTTTATAAGCCATTGCTGTGCTTCAACGGTATTTTTTTCCATTAAAAAAATAATGTTTTAACAACAAGCGAAACTCTTTTATTTCCAATGTATCGAAATTACAAGCGTAACGTCACTTAAATGTCTGCAAAATCAATATTTGGGTGCTTCCCATTTGTTCTATGGAACTGTGACGTCATAGAACTGTTAACATTTTTCTTTCCCAGCAGTTCCATGGTAGAACTATTGAAACAAAAAATGTGCTATTTGTTTTATAGAACTAGAAGCACTTCAAGTTTCCCATCAGTCCTATGGAACTGTGACGTCATGGAACTGTTATCATCTGGGGGCACGGCAGTGCCCCCGCCAAGTCGAGCAAAAAAGCGGCACGGCCGTACCATCCTTTTCTCGAAGCAGTTCAGGCCATTTTCGACCCCCCTATAACTTCGTTGTGAATAGATCTAGAAGCCTGCATTTTTAGTAACGAGATAGGCATTGTATAAACACGGTATATTTCAAATTTCATCAAATTTTAACCAGTAGTTGAAGAATTATAACTAGTCAAAGTTTCTTAATTTTGTCACTCACTCACTGAGCGATCACCAAAACTCTAAGGCACTTCTAGCAGACATAGAAGCTTCAAATTTAGAATACATTTAGTGCTTAGTGTAGAAATCAAGAGAAAACTTAAATATTTTGCAATTTCGTTCCAGTTTCCTAGATACACCAACAGCATAACTAACTTTGTAACCCCATAAAAATGTATAGGATTACAAAGTTACATTTGCAGATAATCGTTTATGATGAAAAGAAAACCTTTTTACAAGACGGCTTATAGAGAGTGTGTGTGTGCGTGTGCGTGCGTGCGTGCGCGTGTGTGTGTGCGAGTGTGATCGCGTGTGTGTGTACGTGTGCGTGAGTATTCGCGCGCGTGCGCGAGTGTGACTAAGAAGCATTTATCGTCCAGACTTGTCAAAAATTGTAAGATCAAAGCCTCCGAGAAAAACCCATAGAGACAGGGAGTGGGCATTGAGAAAAACTGTAGCTGAAGCTCAAGAAATTGTACCTGAAAAGAAAAAGAGGAAGACTACCTGCAAAAATAAAAAAAGCTCATAAAACAGAGAGTGGACTTTAAGAAGTAGAAGGTACTAGACCAGAAAAAAATAGAACTATCTACAAAAAGAAATGAGATCCCATCAAAAACATAACTTGTAAAAAAACCAAGTCTCGCAACTCAGTTCTTCTACCGTAAAAAGTTGTGAGATCCATGTATTACCAAGTCGGTTAATTTATTCAGTCCCTACTTAACCCATTCACCGCCATGCTATACTCGTAGCGCTATGCCGTAGTCCATAGCAGCTTAAACTCCGTATGTAGCGAAAAACATTCATAGCGCTCTGACGCATACGTGTTGTGATTGGCGCTGAATGGGTTAAGGGTCCTTCTGTCTTAAGTTATTACGTAATTTACTAACCTAACAACATCTTATAGTGACTATATCAATATTAAAAATCTATCATGTTTTAAATAAATAGATTGACTTGGCAATCGCACTAAACAATCTAATTTAATATAATATGTAATACTTGTGAGAAACAATGTGTTTTCAAGCGATTGCCAAGTCAATCTATTTATTTAAAACATGATAGATTTTTAATATTGATATAGTCACTACGGTAGAAGAACTGAGTTGCGAGACTTGGTTTTTTTACAAGTTATGTTTTTGATGGGATATTTTTTTTCCCACCAGTTCCATGGTAGAACTATTGAGACAAAAAATGTGCTATTTGTTCTATAGAACTAGAAGCACCTCAAGTTTCCCATCAGTCCCATGGAACTATGACGTCATAGAACTGTTGCGATATTTTTTTTCCCAGCAGTTCCATAGTAGAACTGTTGAAACAAAAAATATTTTTTTAGTTCTATAGAATAGTCGCTCTTGACCTGAATTTCAATTAAAAATAAAAACTGTGAACTCAAATGATCTTTAGAACTTAATTTAATGTGATTAGAGAACAATTAAATCAATAATATTTATTGATGCTTTAGATGCAAAAATCAAGGGAGAAGTGGTCATCTCAATCAAGCACTGTTGTGGAAGTTGCAATAAAAAAACATTTATATTTTTGCCACCACCTCTCTTCTATATTACTGGATATATGTATATTTATTAAAAAGAACATAGTTTGATTATAAGTCATTATTTCTTTTTCTTCTTTTATTCATAATGGACCTTAGTAATTTTCGCTAATGTCAAGTAAATAAGAAGTATTGATGCCATTGATATGGAGAGAGTCGAAGTAGGTACGTACTGGCCATATAGATAATGACACTTGACTTGATGACTTAATATGTCAATTCCTGCATAGTGTAATTTATTTTCCGAAGTGCGAAGAAGGGACATTTTATAATGGAAAGCGATTCGACTAATTATAAATTCGAAGATATATTGTTTTTAAAACGAGGTCGTGGTCACGTTCTGGAGCTTGATAGGTGTGACTATTATAAATAAACGACCTATGGTTCCGGAAATTCTATTTGGCGTTGCAGTAAATACAAAACAAAAAAATGCGTTGGCAGTATAACGATTTCATTAGTGAGTATTGACAACATTTCATTTTTTTCACTTATGTATTTTATGGGTCAACCTATGATTATTATTATCGTTACCTACCCATTGTACAAGCCTAGAGCTTAGTTTGGGACTAGGTCAATTTGTGTGAGATCGTCCCCTGATATTTATTTTGTATTCATTGCAGTCCGAAAAAAAGATCATGAAAATCAAACAGCACTCAGCTGAAAACTGTAAGCTCACAGAAGATGAAAAGGCAGTTAAAGTAGCTTTCGCGGCTTGTATGGCAGAGGCAATCCGTGGCGAAGACACAATACCGGCAATATATAAAAAGACAGTAGCTTCGCTAGAAGACGACGGTATACCGTTTGTCACTAAAATACCGACTTTTGATGGAATAAAGTCAACAATGTACCGGAAACGTAATCAGGAAGCACAGGTTGAGGTTGTTGAGTGGAGATGCCTTAGAAGTAGAAATACCCTCGCAGTTTTAAAATTTTTTGTTAACTGATTATAAAGATTTCGACAAACGCATTATTATGTTTTGCTCTGAAAAGGCAAAGCAACTTATAAGAGATAATTCGATTTCAAATTACTTCTGTGACGGAACTTTCGAAGTCTGTCCGAAGCTATTTGTACAACTATACACCATACATGGAGATTTAGGAAGTACCTACTGAAGATTTCACGAATATCGTTCCCTTAATTTACAGTTTAGTAACTGATAAAACTAAGGAAACATATAAAAGCATTCTGGAGCTCATTTAATCGGAGTTCCCCGACTGGGAGCCTTCAACATTTGTAACTGATTTTGAAATGGCTGCAATAGCAGCTATAAAAGACGTATTTCCGAGAGCAAAACACCATGGATGCTATTTCCACTTTACACAGGCATTGTGGAAGAAAGAAAAAAAATTAAATTTAACCAAAGATGTTAGTTTAAAATTGATTGTTGGCTTGTGTTGCACTCAACCACTCTTACCCAGTGATAGAATTGAAGAAGGATGGGCGTATATCCAATCCGCAACTATAGTTGACGATAATCTGAGAACGTTTATAACGTGCATGACCAACTTTTTGATGAAAAATGAGATGCGACGCAGTTGGAGCTGCTTTGGCTTACAACATAGAACTACGAATGCAGTGGAGTCATGGCATCACCAGTTTAAAGGCAGTTTTTAAAAAAAAACCCGCACAGCTGCTCCTGTTTTTGATAAAGTTAGAACAAGATGCAAAATTTTATAATACTCAAGCGTCAAAAATTTTAAACTCTCAAAAGTCTAAAAGTAAACGCAGGATGAAAATAATAAATAGAGATCGCTTCATCGAAGATACTCAAAGGCAGCTAATAATTGGGGACATTTCAATAGAACTTTTTATGCACAAATTACTTTTTTTAATAAATAATTAATTCATTTATTTATTCACTCGGCCCCTTTTCACCAATAGTACTAAAAGTTTTGGCAACTGACTTCAGTATCTTCGCGTCTAGGTGATAAAGTGCCGCATGTGGCCTATTTACTGGGTAACTTTTTTTTTAACATTTCCAGACCATGTTCATGTACGGTTATCAACCGTATTATATATATTTATGTCCCTTTTCGGCTCTGTCACTGAGCAAGCGTGGAAGAGGCAACAAAGACCAAAAATTAATTTTCAACTAACATTTTTGGCTAAGTAAATTTCATTTTTTTGCTTTCTTCCACAATGCCTGCCTGTGTAAAGTGGAAATAGCATCCATGGTGTTTTGCTCTCGGAAATACGTCTTTTATAGCTGCTATTGCAAAAATATTTTTATGGCCCGATATCCTTGAAACTTGGTAGAAATGCTTTTTAATGCAAATAATGAGACACATATTTCAGCGATTACTAAAATTCAACCCCCATCGGGTTAATAGGGGGGTGCAAAGTTTGTATGGGAAAAAATATTTTAATAGTCCAATTTAATTAAAACTTGGTAGAATTGCTCTTCAATGCCAATAATAAAACACATATTTCAGCGATAACTAAAATTCAATTCCTAAAGGGGTGAGAGGGGGTTGCAAAGTTTGTATGGGAATTGGTAATTTTTCAAGAGAAATGTGAAAATTGGTAGGTGTTTCCACATATATAAAAAATATGACTGAACGAGTTAGACTCATCAAAATCGGCATCAATACCATTATAAATTAAATAAAAACCAGTTTTTAAACAAGCCCTTAACAGTGTGAAGAGTGGGTGAAAGTTTATGTGAGTTTGGTTTTTTAGCCAGGTACATGAATGATAGCATCTAAAAAGGGCAACCATCAATGTTTTTAAACATTTGCACCGAAGGAAAAGTTAGTCAATTGTAAACTTATTGAGTATCAATAAAAAAAAAGGGAAAAACTAGAGGTGCAGTGAATTATACTTTGTTTGTATGGCAATTTTGTTTTATTTAAGGTTTGAGTCATGAAATTAAAGTTTTTTTATGTGAACATCTTACTTAAAATTTGCGTTGTAATTTTTTTTATACCTTTAATGTGAAACTATCGTGTAAACTATACTATACACCATCTAACAGAGGTTCTGACTCTCCGCGGACGAAGTCGCGGGCGGAAAGCTAGTAAATAAATAAATATATTTCTCAGTTTACATGTATTTTCAATTGTTTTTCAATACTTAAAAATGAACGTATGTGACGAAGAAACTATGTTTTTTTATGTTTAGTTTTAAGTTATTTAAAGTTATACTGACGTCAGCAAAAAACTGTTTTTGTTTGTACATATCAAAATAATAATATGATTTACATATTTACTTGTTTTATTATAGTAACAATACAATATCTAACACCATACAATGTTTAGGTATTTCATCAACCATATATAAAGACAATTTAACTCACTGACACCAACCGGTCAATGTATAAGTCCGATCTACAAAAAAGATTAGCAACCAGATGACAAGGAATAAGAATAAGAATAAGAAAATATTTAAAGTGAACTGTGTATATGGATGGTTTACAAAAATGACATGGTTCCAACAGTTGCCCATTCCAGGCATACAATATCATTTAGCCTTAGAGTCAAAACTTAAAACATTATGAATCTAGATACATATTAGTGGAGTGACTATTTATAATTGTCAGGGTACATAAAAAAATCATTTAAAGTATAAAAAACATTTTCATAAAGCCACTTCTTCAGTTTGACCTTAAATTGAAGGCCCTCGAGCATTTTAAATTCTTGAGGAAGACTATTAAAAATACGTTTCGCCATAACGCCCATTACAAATGCACTCTTGCTGTAGATCGCGTTATTCGATTTAGGACACCAAGTCAAATTTATCCCATCAAAAACATAACTTGTAAAAAAACCAAGTCTCGCAACTCAGTTCTTCTACCGTAAAAAGTTGTGAGATCCATGTATTACCAAGTCGGTTAATTTATTCAGTCCCTACTTAACCCATTCACCGCCATGCTATACTCGTAGCGCTATGCCGTAGTCCATAGCAGCTTAAACTCCGTATGTAGCGAAAAACATTCATAGCGCTCTGACGCATACGTGTTGTGATTGGCGCTGAATGGGTTAAGGGTCCTTCTGTCTTAAGTTATTACGTAATTTACTAACCTAACAACATCTTATAGTGACTATATCAATATTAAAAATCTATCGTGTTTTAAATAAATAGATTGACTTGGCAAGCGCACTAAACAATCTAATTTAATATAATATGTAATACTTGTGAGAAACAATGTGTTTTCAAGCGATTGCCAAGTCAATCTATTTATTTAAAACACGATAGATTTTTAATATTGATATAGTCACTATAAGATGTTGTTAGGTTAGTAAATTACGTAATAACTTAAGACAGAAGGACCCTTAACCCATTCAGCGCCAATCACAACACGTATGCGTCAGAGCGCTATGAATGTTTTTCGCTACATACGGAGTTTAAGCTGCTATGGACTACGGCATAGCGCTACGAGTATAGCATGGCGGTGAATGGGTTAAGTAGGGACTGAATAAATTAACCGACTTGGTAATACATGGATCTCACAACTTTTTACGGTAGAAGAACTGAGTTGCGAGACTTGGTTTTTTTACAAGTTATGTTTTTGATGGGATCTCATTTCTTTTTGTAGATAGTTCTATTTTTTTCTGGTCTAGTACCTTCTACTTCTTAAAGTCCACTCTCTGTTTTATGAGCTTTTTTTATTTTTGCAGGTAGTCTTCCTCTTTTTCTTTTCAGGTACAATTTCTTGAGCTTCAGCTACAGTTTTTCTCAATGCCCACTTCCTGTCTCTATGGGTTTTTCTCGGAGGCTTTAATCTTACAATTTTTGACAAGTCTGGACGATAAATGCTTCTTAGTCTATTGTATTCACAAATTGAGGATTCCTGCGCTTTAATACTTCCGAAGTCAACATTAATTAGATGTAAGCCGCCCAGACTTGTAACTCTCGAAAGTGCCACGTAAGCTTGACCGGATGTGAATACTGCAGAACCGATGTCCATCAGTGCATTATTTAAACTGAGGCCCTGACTTTTGTGTAGCGAAAAACATTCATAGCGCTCTGACGCATACGTGTTGTGATTGGCGCTGAATGGGTTAAGGGTCCTTCTGTCTTAAGTTATTACGTAATTTACTAACCTAACAACATCTTATAGTGACTATATCAATATTAAAAATCTATCATGTTTTAAATAAATAGATTGACTTGGCAATCGCACTAAACAATCTAATTTAATATAATATGTAATACTTGTGAGAAACAATGTGTTTTCAAGCGATTGCCAAGTCAGTCTATTTATTTAAAACATGATAGATTTTTAATATTGATATAGTCACTATAAGATGTTGTTAGGTTAGTAAATTACGTAATAACTTAAGACAGAAGGACCCTTAACCCATTCAGCGCCAATCACAACACGTATGCGTCAGAGGCAGAGCGCTATGAATGTTTTTCGCTACATACGGAGTTTAAGCTGCTATGGACTACGGCATAGCGCTACGAGTATAGCATGGCGGTGAATGGGTTAAGTAGGGACTGAATAAATTAACCGACTTGGTAATACATGGATCTCACAACTTTTTACGGTAGAAGAACAGGGCCTCTATTCAACTGCGTTATAGCGATATCGTTTTTGACCTGTTTTCGTATTGTCAACGTTTTGATAACTCTTATGTCATTTACAATAATGGCGACTGTGACATAAACGATTCTTAAACGTGTCAAACACGATATCGTTTTAACGCACCTGAATAGAGGCCCTGAGTTGCGAGACTTGGTTTTTTTACAAGTTATGTTTTTGATGGGATCTCATTTCTTTTTGTAGATAGTTCTATTTTTTTCTGGTCTAGTACCTTCTACTTCTTAAAGTCCACTCTCTGTTTTATGAACTTTTTTTATTTTTGCAGGTAGTCTTCCTCTTTTTCTTTTCAGGTACAATTTCTTGAGCTTCAGCTACAGTTTTTCTCAATGCCCACTCCCTGTCTCTATGGGTTTTTCTCGGAGGCTTTGATCTTACAATTTTTGACAAGTCTGGACGATAAATGCTTCTTAGTCTATTGTATTCACAAATTGAGGATTCCTGCGCTTTAATACTTCCGAAGTCAACATTAATTAGATGTAAGCCGCCCAGACTTGTAACTCTCGAAAGTGCCACGTAAGCTTGACCGGATGTGAATACTGCAGAACCGATGTCCATCAGTGCATTATTTAAACTGAGGCCCTGACTTTTGTGTATAGTTATAGCATAGGCTATACATATAGGAAACTGTTCGCGGTGAACATAAGCTCTATTAATAATTTCAAATTTAGTTTTAACAGGACCAAGCTCGTGAACATGTTCTTTATTAAATGTAATGTATATTTTCTTAATTATTTGTGTATTTTCCGAATCAACCTTTACCTACTCTTTGCACTATACCAATAGAACCATTAACTAAACCACGACTCACGTCAATATTTCGCCTTAACATGACTTTTGCTCCTATTTTTATAATTATGTTCTCTTCCAGGCCCGCAGTCATAGAAGCATCGTCTTCATATTTTTTTATGCATTCACGAGCTCTTTTTATTAGGTATCTGGGGCAATCTATGCTATCTATAGCTGTAAGTTTTATTTCAGGATGTGGGAGAGATCGAAGCGTTGCAGTATTTAATTGTTGACACATGTTTTGCTCCAATTTAGTATGCAGGTACTATAAATCTATATACCTATATTGCATATGAAAGATGTCTAAGTAAATGGTCTTATCTTATCTATCTTGAAACGGGAAACTGCTAGAGGTCATATAATACGCAACTCACTCAAGCCTCACGTAAGTACATCACTGTCAAATACACACACTCGCGCACGCGCGCGAATACTCACGCACACGTACACACACACGCGATCACACTCGCACACACACACACGCGCACGCACGCACGCACACGCACACACACACTCTCTATAAGCCGTCTTGTAAAAAGGTTTTCTTTTCATCATAAACGATTATCTGCAAATGTAACTTTGTAATCCTATACATTTTTATGGGGTTACTAAGTTAGTTATGCTGTTGGTGTATCTAGGAAACTGGAACGAAATTGCAAAATATTTAAGTTTTCTCTTGATTTCTACACTAAGCACTAAATGTATTCTAAATTTGAAGCTTCTATGTCTGCTAGAAGTGCCTTAGAGTTTTGGTGATCGGTCAGTGAGTGAGTGACAAAAGTAAGAAACTTTGACTAGTTATAATTCTTCAACTACTGGTTCAAATTTGATGAAATTTGAAATATACCGTGTTTATACAATGCCTATCTCGTTACTAAAAATGCAGGCTTCTAGATCTATTCACAACGAAGTTATAGGGGGGTCGAAAATGGCCTGAACTGCTTCGAGAAAAGGATGGTACCTACGGCCGTGCCGCTTTTTTGCTCGACTTGGCGGGGGCACTGCCGTGCCCCCAGATATTGCATGCGTAAATTATTTTTAAAGTTGATATTTTTGCAAGTCGTAGTTTGTTATACTAAAGATCTTTTAAAAATTCAATGTTGGCAGACTACCATACTACCAGACCAGCATACTAGCAGACTATCATAGACATTTTGAAATATGTCTGTTGTCACGAGCTTTTGTTTTTTTTTTATTATGAAAAACAATAACTAATAGGAGTGGTCATTTTGCTATTTTGTTGCTACTATTAAATATTTTCTCTTATTTACTTGACATTAGCGAAATTACTACGGTCCATTATGAATAAAAAGAAGAAAAAGAAATTATGACTTATAATCAAACTATGTTCTTTTTAATAAATATACATATATCCAGTAATATAGAAGAGAGGTGGTGGCAAAAATATAAATGTTTTTTTATTGCAACTTCCACAACAGTGCTTGATTGAGATGACCACTTCTCCCTTGATTTTTGCATCTAAAGCATCAATTTAGTATTTCGTCGCTTCATTCTTCATATATAACAAACAGTATACTTTATTCCACTCGGCAACATTCGCACGTATTTAATCAATAAAAAGAACGTCAATTGATTTCCCGCCTTTCCAGCTGTCACCGCTCTGACATCGGCCCGATTCCTCATTCTTTTTCCGTGCGAGGCAACGAACGCACACGCTTTTGTAACCAAATACGTTTATTTCAAATTTCGAACGTTACACTTGGATAATTAAAATGCCTAAACGAAGTGCAGAAGAAAAAATTGAGTGGTATTCGAAAAAACTCAAGAAGTTAAAAGAACGACATAATCGTCGTAGACGCATTGTGATTTATTCGTCAAATTCCGACGAAAATTCAGGTAAGCTAAGTGTTATTTTACAATATTGTTTTCAAAATTGATACCTGGAGGTTGGCCGTGGGCCAACACGACGGTAACGATATGTTGAAAGTACGCCTGGAGGTTGACCGAGGGTCAACACGAAGGTATACCTAATTTATGCTTGCCCGGAGGTTGACCGTGGGTCAACACGACGGTAACGATATGTTAAAAGTAAGCCTGGAGATTGACCGAGAGTCGACATGAAAGTATAATTTTATGCTTGCCCGGAGGTTGACCGTGGGTCAACACGACGGTGTATTATGCTCAGAGGTTGACCGAGAGTCATCACTACAGCCATTTATAGAAATGAATAATTACAACAGTGGTCTAATCTTTGTAATAGTACATTTATATATATTTTCACATCTACCCTCAATTTTAAAAAATATTTTTATTTTACTTTATAGACAACGAGCATGCTTGTTCTGATGCTGCATTGCCAGATATCGCTGTTCATATTGCTGATGAGGCACGTCAACAATCGAGCGATACCCCTGCAGAGGTTCAAACGGTCCAAGAAGACGGAAATCCGACGGAAAATGTACCAGAAATCGATACAGAGTTATTGAGCGCACTAGGCGACACAACAGACGAGGTCCCCAAATACGGTGAAAAAATCAACCCTGATCTTGCTCAGAGGTGGCTTCCTATTTTACGAAAAGGTGTAGTCAAAGAAAGTAAAGAAGCCTTGTTAAAAGAATACAGCATTCCTGAAAACTGCAAGCTGTTAAAGGCACCTTCTTTGAATGCCGAGTTATCCGCGGCAGTGTCAGACTTAACTAGCGCTCGAGACAAGAGAATTGAAGGAGTTCAACAACAGTTGGGCGTGGGTATTACCGCCGTTAATAGAGCTATGACTATACTGTTGACGAGTGAGGACAAGCAAAATAAAATCAAAGCCATTAAAATCCTGTCTGATGGCTGTCGCATACTGACAGATTTACACTACATGGAGACACAGGCTCGAATAAAACTTATTACGCCTGGGTTAGACAAAGCTTTCTTAAATATTATGCAAGATTTAGAAAGTGACGAGACCCTTTTTGGCTGTAAACTGTCCGACAAGATCAAAGCATCTAAAGCCATTGAGAAACAGGGTTGGCAGATCAAGAAAGGCGCGGTCACTCAAAAAGCACCTACGGCTAACAATACCTCGTCACAATCTACAGCATCGACACGCCCCAGGTACCAGGGAAACTGGATGGCGCCCCCTCGCTTCCAGTTATCGAACAGGGGGGGCGAGGAGGGTATCCACGGAGCACCCCCGCACCGCGCCGAGCTGCACCACCTGCCCTAGCGCAGACCAAGGCTGCGGGCTACAACAAGCAACGTGCCCCGGCGCGGCAGTAACGCAGGTACAAGTACATGCGGGTCGACTGCAAGCTTTTTATTCATGTTGGTCTCGTATATCGAAAAATCAAGTAGTATTGGATTGGATTAAACATGGGTTTCCAATACCATTTTGCACTAATGTTTCCCAGTTGCGCAAACCAGTTAATTCATTATCTGGTAAAGACAAACAGGATATGATAATAGCCATTCAAAATTTAATTGAATTAGGCGCCATTTCGGATTGTGAACAAGTTGAGGAACAATTTCTTTCAAAAATATTTCTAGCTCCCAAAGCTAATGGCGGTAAAAGATTTATCCTCAACCTCAAGCCACTTAATAAATATATTTTAAAGTCTCACTTTAAAATGGAGGATTATAGGACCGCAGCCAAATTAATTTCAGCAAATGGGTATATGGCGACAATAGACTTAAAAGAAGCCTACCTTGTTGTACCAATCAGAAATGACCATCGAAAATACTTGAGGTTCGAATTTGAAGGCATTACATATGAATTTAATGCAATGCCTTATGGCCTTTCTGTTGCCCCAAGGACATTTACTAAACTAATGAAAGAAGTTGTTTCTCACTTAAGAAGCCAGGGATTAATCTCAACTGTATATCTCGATGACCTACTTTGTATAGGAAAAGACTATGATGAGTGCTTACATAATTTAACAGAATCACTTAATTTACTTAGGTGTTTAGGTTTCGTAATCAATTACGAAAAGAGTAATTTGCAGCCGCAACAGCGCTGCAGGTTCCTTGGTTTCATGTTTGACTCTGTTGCTATGTCGATATCATTGCCTGTAGACAAACGTATACATATAGCACAATTATTAAAGAAATATTCTCGTTTACCCACATGCTCCCTGAGAGAGTATGCTCATTTAATAGGCGTTTTAACTGCCGCTTGTCCTGCAGTTAAATATGGCTGGTTATATACCAAACTATGAGAGAGGCAAAAATTTTTGGCAATCCAAGAACACCAAAATTATGATGCTAATTTTAAATTATCTAGCGATATTCTTCCAGATTTACATTGGTGGATAAGGAATATTGACTTAGCCTCCTATCCTTTGACAATACAAGGATTTGAGTTAGAAATTTTCACAGACGCATCTCGGACTGGCTGGGGCTCTTACTGTAATGACCAGCGAGCAGGTGGCGCATGGAAAGACGAGGAGCTAGCTTTCCATATAAACTATTTGGAGTTACTCGCAGTATTCCTGGGTTTGAAATGTTTTGCTCGTTATAAATCGAATTGTGCTATATTGCTACGAGTAGACAATACTACGGCAATAAGTTATATTAATCGACTGGGTGGAATTCAGTTCCCTCATTTAAACAATCTTACTCGATTAATTTGGCAGTGGTGCGAAGAACGACGAATATGGCTGGTCGCATCCTACATTAATACGAAAGACAACGTGGAGGCAGACAGGGAATCGCGAAAGAACCTTGATATCGAATGGAACCTAAATAACACAGCCTTTCAGATGATAATTGAAAATTTCGGAGCACCTCACATAGATCTTTTTGCTTCTCGCACCACCGCCAAATGTAAGGACTACATATCGTGGAAACCTGACCCAGATGCCGTTGCCGTAGATGCTTTTACTGTTAGCTGGCGATCTAAGTTTTTTACGCATTCCCTCCCTTTACGCTCATGTTGAAATGTTTACACAAGATTATTAATGACCGAGCATCAGGAATTGTAGTATTTCCGTACTGGCCTTCACAGCCATGGTTTCCACTCCTGCGACGTTTAATGGTATCTGACCTTATATACTTGGACCCTAACAAATTCATCAATCAGTTCCGTTGTTGCAGAACTCGCTACCAGAGATTCAACCAGTTTACCCTGGCTGCAGCGACGCTCTCCGGGGCGCGTTTGTTAAACGCGGGACCCCTGAAGCTTCATTAAATTTAATGCTAGCATCCATATCTAAGAACACAATGCTCCAGTATAACGTCACTTTTAAGATATGGTGGAAATACAGTCAGGAGCATGGTTTCAACTTTTACACGGGTTCGGTTTCAGAAGTCTTATCTTTTTTGACTGATCAATTCAATAATGGATCCTCTTATGGATCTTTGAATAATCACAGATCGGCACTGTCTTTATTACTTGGAAGTAATATAAGTTCAGACGATCAAGTCAAGAGACTACTCAAAGGTGCTTACAAGTTGAGACCTGCTGTTCCTAAATATACCAGTACCTGGGACTCTCAAATAGTACTTAATTACATTTCAACATGGGTTCCCAACAAAGACTTATCATTAGAAAAACTGACAAAGAAACTTGTGATTTTGTTAGCGTTATGTACTGCACATAGGGTGCAGACACTATCATTAATTAAATTAGAAAATATAAACATTTGTGCTAATGGAATTAAAATTATTATAACAGATGTAATTAAAACGTCAGCCGCAGGGCGTGAGCAACCGGTTCTCTTTCTCCCTTATTTTGATGAAAATTATAACATTTGTCCCGCAACTGCCATTCGAGATTATCTCATGGTTACGGAAAAGGTCAGATCTGACACATTACAAAATCTGCTACTGACTTTTAAACGACCATTTAAGAACGCATCTGCTCAATCCATCAGCAGATGGATTAAGCAGGTACTCGCGCTAAGCGGAGTGGACGTGTCTGCGTTCAGCGCGCACAGCGCTCGCCACGCGGCCACGTCGGCCGCCAGGCGTGCGGGTGTCCCTTTAGATGTTATACGCAAAGCAGCAGTTTGCTAGATTTTACAATCGCCCACTGACTGAGGAAGGAAACTTTGCTAGGGCGATTTGTTTAGTGGATAAATAATCGATATCTTAAGGGAATTATTTGATTGTAAAGAGGTTTCATAGGATTAATGAGAATAAATAATGTTCAGTTATGTAAACAGACCTTTTTATTTTTAAACAAAACTTTCATCTCTAAACATCTACTGTTTGTTATATATGAAGAATGAAGCGACGAAATACTAATATATGATCAAACGAACTTCTTGAAGTGAAGTTCGATCGATATTATATGAGTCGCTTCATTCGAATATATAATTACCCGCCCTCCCGGTATCCCATACTGAAAGTTTTGCATATATATATACAGTCTCTGAAAAGAATGAGGAATCGGGCCGATGTCAGAGCGGTGACAGCTGGAAAGGCGGGAAATCAATTGACGTTCTTTTTATTGATTAAATACGTGCGAATGTTGCCGAGTGGAATAAAGTATACTGTTTGTTATATATTCGAATGAAGCGACTCATATAATATCGATCGAACTTCACTTCAAGAAGTTCGTTTGATCATATAAAATATTATTGATTTAATTGTTCTCTAATCACATTAAATTAAGTTCTAAAGATCATTTGAGTTTACAGTTTTTATTTTTAATTGAAATTTAGATCAAGAGCGACTATTCTATAGAACTAAAAAAATTTTTTTTGTTTCAACAGTTCTACTATGGTACTGCTGGGAAAAAAAATAGCGCAACAGTTCTATGACGTCATAGTTTCATGGGACTGATGGGAAACTTGAGGTGCTTCTAGTTCTATAGAACAAATAGCACATTTTTTGTCTCAATAGTTCTACCATGGAACTGGTGGGAAAAAAAATATGATAACAGTTCCATGATGTCACAGTTCCATAGGACTGATGGGAAACTTGGAGTGCTTCTAGTTCTATAGAACAAATAGCACATTTTTTGTTTCAATAGTTCTACCATGGAACTGCTGGGAAAGAAAAATGTTAACAGTTCTATGACGTCACAGTTCCATAGAACAAATGGGAAGTACCCCAATATTTTATTGTTCCATATTTTAAAAAATTGCACATTTTTTATTAATGGCCAGTAGATACTTTTTAAAAATCAAAAGATTTTTTTATACTGGGTTATTTGTAAAACACTTAACAACCTCTCAGGGTTAAATTATTCACATCATAAGCTACTTTTGTTCTGTGACTTTTAATACATTCTTAAATTGCGACGTATTATTTTACTTTCATACAAAACAAATATATTAATTAGATCTAGACAATATCTGCATACATAAGTTGTCGTACGTCGTTTATATATGCAACAGTGTACGACCATAAAATTTTAGCGTAGCTGTAGCTCATTTTCCGCCAGTCTCACTTTTGTCCAATCATGACACCAACCCAGGCTCCGATCCCGATCCAAGTCTAATTTCCACACACGTTTCTTTTACTCTTTGATAACCACCGCTTCGCTTAAACCTTTTTTTAATTTATTTATGTCCATTTCTTTTTGACAATGACGAGGTCGGTTCCTATATTCAAAACAACTCTTTAGGAGGTCTTCCGGTAACCTTCGGGGAGGGAAGATGGCCGATTGAAAAATGTCCAGCTTTTGATTTTGATTTATTCTGTTTACTGTTTTACTCTACTCACTTGACATTGGCGAAATCACTGCGTACATCGCGGTGGACCGCCATTAATAAAAAAGAAGAAGAACAACAACAACTCTTTAAAGTGTGACGTCTCGTCACAATGTCAATCTCAAATTTTAACACATTTTGAATGTAGCAAATGTCAAATTTTAATGAAACGTTATACAGTGTGTAAATGGTATACGGGTGTTCCTTTTAACTGTGGTTAGTATAACCCCTACCGAGCACATTTAGGCAGCTTTTGTTAAGGCGACGGGGCGGGCAATTGACCTTGCTCATTCGGGCAGACGAGTAAAGTTTTAATTCGCGCGCCATCTAACGAGTAAGCTCTGCGATCGACCACTATTGCTATTTGTCCAAGAGTCAGGCATGGATTTACTGTTAGATGGCGCTTGATTAGGCCGAGCAATATAATAAATTTGCGTTTTTCTATATACTATCTCAAATTCAGGAACGAATGTCAAAAATAGCTTTTTATCAAATAAGTAAATACATAAATAGTATTTTTTAACACGTAAAGATTGTTTCTTGAATAGCTGGCATGAATATTAGATCAAAGAAAAATTTGGTCTACTAGGATTGTGCGAGTGCTATCTTTTAGACAGTTTATATCTCGAACCAAAAATTTAGTTATGTACATACTTTCATTCCCTCTTTTCATGGTTTCGTGCCAGCTCTTTTAAAACGACCTCTACGTGATTACTATCTACTACAGTAGAATTATGTTGAGTTTACCACTGACAGATGGATTGTCTTCATATAAATCTCATACAAATAAAATACTTATTACTAAATCGGTAGACGTGGGTATTGAAAATTGAAAATTAAATTAAGGCAAACTCTCTGTCAGTGGTAAACTTACAGGGCCTCCATTCTACTGCGTTATAACGATATCGCGTTTGACGTGTTTTAGAATCGTTTATGTCACAGTCGCCATTATTGTAAATGACAAAAAAGTTATCACAACGTTGACAATACGGAAACAGGTCAAAAACGATATCGTTATTACCGTGTAGAATCGCAGCCCTGTAATCGTACTACTAGTCTGTTACGATACAAACGCAATGAGTGAGCTAGAAAAAACAAGATGTGCTAGCCATACCCGACAAGGCTGAGATTCTACACGGTAATGTCGTCATTACCGTGTATCTAATTTTACTTGGTTCCGTATTGTGAACGTTTTGATGACTCTTATAATTATCATTGACAATAATGGAGACTGTGGCATAAACCTCAAACGCGATTTCGTTATAACGCAGTAGAATAGAGGCCCAGGAGTAGGGGAATAAACTTTTTCAATAATACTAGGTACTTTAAAAGTATTCAAATATTTTATTTTCGACGTGGTCTACGGCAAGGCGGCGATTCGTCGAGAATTTCGTGGTCCGGTTTTCTCTTTTTTTGGGCTTGTTTTTTCTTTCTTTTAAGCTTCATAGCTTTCATTTTCTTATTTTTTCTTTCTTTTTCTGTTCCTTCATGGCCCCTATTATATAGTCTGGATCCCTTATTGCCATTTTTCGGGTAAACCTTGGGTCGATAATTTCTCGCAGTAAACAATCTTTTTTTTACATGTTTTTTATACAAAGTTTTTGGACATGGGAACTAGGCCAACAGCAGCTGATAAATCAGTACGCTGAGTGAATCCACATCCAATGGCCACTGTGCCTGCTACTGCACTAGTATTGAGATCCATTACATCAGTAGGGATATCATTGTTCATTTGAAATGTCATATTGCACATTTTGCACTTAAGTGCATATAGTGAGATGAGCCCACTCCGAGTTTGCGATATAATTTCAACTGCTTGTAACCCGCAATTCAACGGGCCATGGGACGATATTTCTTGCAATTGAGTAAAAAACTGCAATACATTAACTATTCTTCTCCCATACTTTGTTTCATTGCTTTTGTCACTGAAATAGCAGATTAAATAACATAAGTATACAATCATGTTCATAATTGATTCAAAATTAATTATTACGGCATATAATTAAAGAGCAGATTAAATTGTATTATGTTAATTTGGAGAGGTGGCCCATGTAGTAGACCGGTCAGTATGGGCAAGTCTGAAACTGTAAGATATACAAAGATCTGTTCTTAGGATCCATATCATCGATTTTAGTGACAAGAAAAACTGCATGCCTAGATTTAACAAACACTAGTAGGTACTCAGTTTGGGAAACAAACCCGGAAGTTTTAAAAAGTAAAATTTGCATTATTTCTAATTAGATATCAATTGTGTAGGACTTAAGCAGTAAATGTTACTATGAAATATGTTATCTAAAATGAATAAAATGCATTGTTCACCATATCCTTTAAAGATAAAAAAGATAACAGATAAAAGTTGTTTATTCAGTAAGTAGGCCGCACGGGCACTTTTAAACGTCAAAATTTACCAGCGGTTCCCAAGAGGAGACCAATGCTGAGAAGAAGCGCCACAAGACTCAACAGTCAGTATTTTTTTTTAATATTATGACATTTTATAATGCTTATGACAATGATAGAACTTAACCTAGCATTATATCAACCAATTAATAAAATTTCAAAATATATACATCATGCATAGTCAAGCAGGAAAACGTGTCGAAACTTCTAATAAACACAGGAGCAAATAAATAAAATAAAAATAATATTTATACCTACCCATGGCAGTGCAAAACTAAATGAAAAAAAATATTAAATAAAGTTTTGATACATTCTCCTACAGAAACACAGAAACCATGTCCCCAAGACTAGATTGTTAGTAAGCTATGTTATGTATCTAAGTATCAATCTAGTTATGTTACGTTATGTATCTTAGGCCAAGCATTTTTGTCTGTTAGATAATCCTCGACCCTATAGTTTAATTCAATTTAGTAGGTGTTTGAAATGACAACCAACACAAATTCGACACTTAAAGATACAAAACGCAATAGTAAAATCTAACCTAAACGAGTTCAATTTTGTATAAAAAAAATGGCTGTACTTTCAAACAGCTACTAAATTAATAAATATCACAGGAAAATGTCACACAAATTGACCTAGTCCCAAACTAAGCTCTAGGCTTGTACTATGGGTACTAGACAACAATAAAGAGAAATATATACCCCCCATGTTGTTGCCGGGTTAGAATAGTGCCACTCCATGTCTTCCTGTGGATGTTGTGAGAGGCGACTAAGGGAATAAAGGCTTGTAGTACTGTTAGGTGATGGGCTTGCGACCTGTCACTAATACACTGGTAAACATCTTAGCCTGACTATGCAAAATGTGGTTAGGTACAGAATCATTAACAAGTTTAGAGTTGTTGGTATTCTGTTGCTCTGCCTACCCCACTCTGGGAATAAAGGCGTGACGTTATGTATATATGTAGGTATGTATGTAAATATATACTTAAATACATAGAAAACATCCAAGACTCGTGCTCATCATACAAATGTTTCATAGTAACATTTACTGCTTAACACCTACACAATCAATATCAAAATAGAAATAATGTATGTTTTATTTTCCAAAACTTTTGCTTATGATTCCCAACCAGAGATTTAGTTCTTTTAAATATATGAATGCAGTTCTTCTTGTCAATAAAATCATGTCTTATAGTTTCATACTTGCCCAAACTGACCGATCTACATTGGCCATCCTGCCTGTATAACATGTATATTCACAATATATATTTTTCTTACTGTTCAGAACCATTGGATATATTATCACCATACACTACATCAAAATCATTATCAAAATGACCATGACCAGATGTCGACTTGCAACAATAAAGAGAACTAAATAAATATAATAAATAAATAAATATCAGGAGACAATTTCACACAAATTGACCTAGTCCAAAACTAAGCTCTAGGCTTGTACTATGGGTACTAGACAATGGTAACATACTTAGATAGAGAAATACCTACATAGAAAACAACCAAGACTCAGGAACAAATACTCATGCTCATCACACAAATATTTGCCCTTACCAGGATTTGAACCCACGACAGCTGGCTTTGGAACTAGTTTAGTAGTTTGTAATAGATCATAGATCAAACAAAACATACAGAAGTTTACAAATCTACCTTTGTATAATGCCAAGTATAAAGAACCATTCATACACTCTAAACTTTCTTTATTATGATAGACGTACTTAAGAGAAAAAAGTATTAATTTAAAGATGTCTAAAGTATAAGTAAAAACTGGATTATGATTTTCAATATGAATGGTAGAAGGCCTAAAACAAAAATTAAAACTTATATTTATAGTAACTGCCAATCCAAGTATAATAAAAGAGCCAAAAACTCTCATAGTTGGTAAATCAATTATGCTATTCCCAGTTGATACACTGCTGCCCATGTGAAACCCGCAACCATGAGGTCTTTATGTAGGCACGTAAGTAATGTACTTTACTTTTGAAATGCATATTATGGACACTTTGTAAGTACTTACTGTACAGCGGTATCTCGCTGCTGTTTAGCTTGTTGCCCACATCGACCGCGACGTTTCCGAAGCAACTTGATTGAGGCAGAAGGTTTTCTGCCCCGCTTATTCCCCATTTTCACACGTATAAAACACGAAGTTCAATCAAAAGAAATAATTAACACAAACAAAACAACGCAAAGGACAAAATATAAAAAACTACAGTAGCTACTTGTTCGCACGGAATAGTAGAACTAGAACGCAACTGACTGACTCACAACTGAAAGTAGTGACAACTGACCGTAGGAGCAAAACAAAGTTTGAAACATTCAAACTGTCAACCAAGGAAACAAATAAATCCAACGATCTGGCAACGCCGCGGCCGGCCGCCACACGCCAACCCAAACCGAGCTCGCAACGTCGCTTTCATCGCTTTGAAGTTTTGAGTACCTAGGTACCTATATACGTAGTTATAACTTTTACGAAATTTTACTGATCCAACGTGAATGCAAGTTCAAATCCATTATATAACACTAAAAACAATTTTTATTCAAAATATTTTAGCTTTTGTTTAAAATAGTTTTGTTTATTTTTTGAGTATTTTAAACTCTTTTTTTTAGTTTGTATATATATTTTTTTGGCCACATTCAACAAAATGCTTCAAAACGCCTAGTCATAGTTTAAGAGCAAACATTTAGTTGATTGTTTCATTAGGAGCATATATGTTTTGAGTATATAACATGGAAATTCTTATTAAAACTAATAATATTTCAGCTCACGCCACACATTAAGCCTTTAAAAAGAAGTGTGGAAAGTTTGGCAACAGACTAAATCGCCCAGCCGGAATAAAACCAATATAAACTTTTTAAAAACGGTTTATTCAAAGTTGTATATAGAGCTTACTATGAGTAAGATAACTATATAAATGAGCTAGAGCCAAACTTGAGGATATGTGTCTTCAGATTGTTATCATTTAAACCTACCACTTCCTATAGTTTTACCAAGAAATTTATCCGAAAACACCTCGATTTCATAATTTTGCCGTACCCTTCGCCTTAAAATTAAATTTAAAAAAATAACCATATAAAATAATTTAACACGCAATGTATAACGAAAAATGCAATGAATTAAAAACGCAATTAATGACGTTTCAAAGTTAAGTATTATTAAAGCTGAGGCTACTTAAGCCGAAATACACATTTTCACAAGTAAACATTACGTACTTACCAGACAGATGGTCTTCGATGTACATTGCGGGTCGATAGTATGTTCAAAAATTAATAACGGTGTATACGTTAGCGTAATCAAAATAATTCTTTCTGTTAATGATTAGTAGAGTCTTAATCTATGTCCAGTTTTAATAAACGCCCGTATACCATTTACACACTGTATTTTAACGAGACGTTTTGAAAATAGGAACCCAGTGAAGAAATCAAAACAAAATGGCGTGTAATGGCTAGTCGCTCTTTTACCCTGGGTTCCTATATTCAAAACGTTTCGTTAACCCTTAATAGGGCAACGGCCATATATTTACCACATTATAATAAGCTGAAATTAAACTTTACTACCTAAGTTTTATGATGCAATTTCAATTGTATTTTGCTCAAATATCCACCACTGTATTTAATTTTGGTCTAAATTTTTTACTTCTACGGGGCCCTATTAACTCATTAACGTCCGCTGTCCTCGCTAGGGTACAGGTAATACTTTTCAAAATGTACTTACCTTAATACCATACTTGCTTAGGTGTATTTTGCATATCCACGTATGTACATAGAGGGCGTATATGGGTTAAGTAAGGGTTAAAATGTAACGTATCATGTAAATTTTACTAATTATATACAGGTGTCTCATTTAAATCGGTCAGTATGGGAAATTCTTAAACTATAAGACATACGAAGATCTTTTCTTAGGAACCATGTCATCGATTTTAATCAGAATAAAAACTGCATTCATACATTGAAAAGAAACCTGTACTCAGCTCGGGAATCGAACCCGGTTGTTTAGTAAATAAACTTACACTATTTCTATTTAGATAACGATTGTGTAGGTCTTAAGCAGTAAATGGCTCTATGAAACATGATGTCTAAAATGAATAAAATGCATTGTTTGCACATACTTTAATTTAATTTATTTAAGTAGGTGTTTATTTTAGTAGAGACAATTTTACATGCCTGAACTTGTTGAATATTGTAACAGTGGTCACTTTGAACGCCTACTAAAATAAAATGAAAGTATGTGAAAACAATGCATTTATTCATTTTAAACATCATGTTTCATAGAGCCATTTACTGCTTTAGACCTACACAATCGATAATACATACAATTATAGTTTCAGAATTTCCCACACTGATTGATTTAAATGAGACACCCTGTATATATAAACCTGAGTGACCTAAGGAAAATTTGGGCCCATCAAAAGGTACTTTATAGAGAAGTGGGGAAATGTCTAGAAGGGTCTGGGCCTTACTACCTGTTATTTCGTAACGTATATTTTTTTAAACTATCAAAAAGAAGAAAATTCAACGAACAAAAAATGCACCGACTTTTTTAAAAACCAGATATTTCGACGTGAGAATTTTTGATTGAAAATAGGTTGCTTTTTGATATTAACTCAAAAAAAGGTGAAAAAATAAATAAAGAAGTAAAAAATAACTTTTTGTTTGGGACATACAAAGGTAAGTTTATACCAAATTTCGTGAAAAAAAACCTTTTTCTTTAAGAGAAAAATAAATAACCAAAAACTTGTTTATTTTAATTGTTCACATACATTATAGTGTTATATAAAAAAAATGTAAAAACAATAGTTGTTGATCCTACAACTTTGCATTTTTTTTGCATAGGTCTTGTAGTTTAGCCGGAAATCGAGATAAAAGTTTTTTTACCCTTAAAACTCCCCACCACTTACAACTCACGACCTCAGAAAGCCCGTAAATTATTTTTCCTTTAATTTTTGTTACATTCTCTTCCTTTTACAATGGGTTTCATTCTACTATTATTTTAATTCACTTTTTACCGTTTTCAAAGGCTTCCGCCCTGGTTTATACGGCACATGCTTCGATCAACAATACACAACTAGATAACGGGTCAGAGGACAAAACACGGCACAGCGAATACATTCTCACTTCAAATTGGGAGCTTATTTGAATTTAGTTCGTTGTCAACTACGCCAACAGTGACACGTGTCGCAATGCCTCTGTGTATTTTCAGAAACTGTAAAAATAATCACCGTAACAAAAAATTTACAGAAGGAAAATAATACTTTTAATAAGGAAATGTCGATTCGTAATATTAATGAAGAAATAACTAAGTATTTCTGATAAAATAATTTATTTTAGTTTCCGACCAACAATTGTCAATAATTTTGGTTGTTGCAGAACAGTACATCTATGGAGTAGTAACAATAATTTACATTTTTTGCAGTCGTAAATTTAATATTCATTTTTAGATTTCCTGGCGATCCATTTTAATGTGCAATTTGGAATTCAATTGTCGCGAGTGAACGGCAGGAGTTTTTTAGACCAGGAAAAAGTTTCGTAGTATGTTATTGTTATGTTCGATCCATTTCGACAAATTTAATGTCGTAGGAAATTCGCAAAGACGTCGATTGCGTGTTTTAGCTGTCCCTAAATTGCAGGTTATTTACCTTGCCAATAATATAATATGCTATTTATCGTTATTTTTATGACGTGGAACTGTAGCTAATTATGTCACTAATATCATAAATGATTAAAAACAGATTCTACCACTAGGAGTAGGAGTCCTATGGCCACCCTGAGTATCCATCATCAAACCAGCTCGATGATGCCACATTATTGTATTGTCATCAGAAATAAAGGCGTATGCAAATTTTCAGCTTCATTGGAAACCGGGATGTGGGTCAAATTTAACTTGCAAGATTTGACCCTTACTCGTACTCGTACATGCATACATACATACAGAGCAAGTTAAATAAAAGCTTGTAAAATAACGTTGTTTCTTATATTTAACCCATACCCACCTGAGACGTCAAAACAGCTCCATTCCATCCAATACTCCATTTGTACTCTGTTCGCGATGACATTGGCACTTCGCTAGTAGAAGCTTCATAAGGTAAAAAACGAGCATCTAGTCAAAGCCACATAAGATGATAAATTGTTTCAAGCAAAGTTAAGCATTGCGGTACCAACATACCATTTAAACTAGAATGTTTTATTTTGACAATGATTTTATACAAGTATGAAGTTTGTATAGGTCGCCCTAGGACACTTTTCGAAGAGATTTTAGTATGGGACCCGGCGTCTATTGGTTAGTATGTCGATGGGATGAAATAATTGTTCGCCGCCACATCCAAAAGTTTTCGAAAATGGAAGACGCAACGAATATGTTAACCTTTTCAACGCCTTACGTCAAATACAAAATGCGTCACTCACACGCTAAACATTTATTAAAAGTTATGCAAAATTTAACTTAATCCATACGAAATAACGTCTCTTTTAAACTGTACCTGTGACAACTATAAGTGTCAGTGGCGTTGTAGGCACCCTTTCGGGGCAGTGGTCCAACTGCTTTACGCAAAGAACTGATCAATAATTGCCCTTTGAATATATAATTATCAGGTTCGACGGAGCTCCGCTACCGCGTAGCTCCATTTTCTGGGTTGTTTGACCCTTCGGACCTGCTGAAGAACTAACATAACCTAAACCTACCTCATATTTATGATGCTAGTTTTGATCAGTTGGACCATTGCCCCGATACTGTACGACAGCTCATGACTACTTTAGGTATCGTTGGCGTTCAAGGGCTGAAAAAATATGTTATAATTAATGAATTATATTAAAATTAAGAAACGACTTTGGATTAACCGCTAAATGCGGTCCGAATTGCGCTATCTTTTTGCGGTTTCATAATACAAACATAATAAATCCTCTACAATATCCTCCTCCTACCCTCCTCTCCTTATTTATACAGTTTAGACACCTACACCTACTCGTACGTGCGAAGACAGCAGCTGTTGTATTGCAAAATTTACTTGTTTAGACTATAATTCTGCCATGATTTATTTTCCGTCATTAGTTGTTACGAATTGTGAACCGGGACTATGTGCGACAAAACCATTCATTTGCTAGTATGTATGTAGGGTAGGGTGGGTACGATTGAACCACTTTCTCTTTAACAGCGTATAGCGAAGAATCTGTTAAACTCACGGATTCAATAGTTTGGCCATATAAAGTATGGTAATCTGGCTTTACAATAAAGTATATTTTGTAGATCTATCTCAAATTCTTTCTGCCAACAAACTGTTACGCAGTTTGGCAGATCTGCATGTTAAATTTTGTTGTATTTTTTTAAAGTAAATAAAGAAAAAAAAAAAAAAAAAAAAAAAATAACTACGCCGCTATTGCCGAAAGAAGAGGACCGGGTAAATTGGTTCAATTGACCCCATGCTAGGGACAATTGAAACGGTACGTGGGTTAATTGAAACACTTCAAATTACTTTGTCATAATTTGACATATTTAATAGGTTTAAACGGTTTTCTATACTACATGAGTATTTGATGTGATCATGATAAAATGGTAACGTAACTATAACTATTTCTATGATTATTACTGAAACAAAGTTTTTGAGATAGGGGTAGTTAATCAATATTTTTCTATTCATCGATAGCAGGTGGAAGTTGAACTAATCATTAACATATCATATTATCAAAATACATATAATCTATTAATTAGCTAAAATGGCATAATAATGCTTAAAAAAGGTAATATCATTTCTTATACAAACAAACGTGTTTCAATCATAACCATGTTTCAATCATGACCAAAGTATGTATACCTACGTGTACATTTATATACTTATGTAGGTAAACACTTTAATGTGAAAAAGCAAAATAATAAAACCCAAAGTATCAAAGAATAGAAATATTTTTTAATATAAAAAAGCAAAATAATCAGTGTCAAAGAATACAAGTAACTTATTTATCGAACCAATCATTTTGGTATCTATTCATTACGTCTTCATGTTCAGAGAAGAAAAAATTAAAGCAAAATCATCTAAGTACAGATGTAGTGTATAGTTGTTTTCCTTCGTATTTTCACGGAAACGTACGAACATGTCATGCTACTTCAGTCAACCTCAGTAGTTTTTATACGGTGCCCGAATGAAATAGCAAGACACGTTCGTACGTTTCCGTGAAAATACGAAGGAAAACAATTATGCACTACATCTGTACCTAAATATTCACTGTTTATTTTTGGTTTTTGAACAACCTTGAAACTAATCAGAACATCTTAGTCTCGGAAAACCTAATAAAAACGATCATGAAACAAATTTATTTAAACAAAACACATTTAAAAAAAAATACATATTAATTAGAACTAACTTATAAAATAAACCCCTCCATTGAACCCACTTGCGGCATCGTGCCGAGGACGCTTGCCTTTTAATAAAAACTCAAAAAATACAAAAATAATTACATCTCTATAAGAGCAAAAATGTCATGTACTTACGACAAAAAACTAAACAACTTATTATCAAAGACCCACACTATACTTTGTATAACGACACGTGATAAATGTTGAACATTTTTGCAATCTTTCTCAATTACCGCCCCCACAATACTTCTTCGTATGCTTATTGGTACAAAAACAGGTCTTTTGAACTCCGTTCGGTTAGATGTTTTCTTTTTCTGGGCATCTGGAAGAGAAAGAAGTAGGTATTATTAGAGCAAACATTTGTACTTACATATATTTTGTACCGGGTACCTATTAGTTTCTCGAAACACTCTGCAATTTTAGTTTACAACACAGAAAATTAAGTACCTACTTACTTATAATTCTGCCCCCTTTTTTCATACCTTAGTTTGTAAGCTTTTTTTTTCAGGTATATACACATTAAAATGCATACCTTAGTTAAGCTTTTATTCAGATTTATATAAATTAAAAATACATTACCTACTAAAAGTAACATTAGTACATAAAAAATGCATACCTCCTCCCTTCTGGTTAAAGTCGGTTAAAAAGGGACGGTTGGAACACCGGGACGATTGAAACGTTTCAAACGTCCACAGGCAAATTGTTCTAATCGTACCCAACTCCTATTCTTCATTTCAAGGTCGATATTTAAGTCTTAAATACTACTTTAGCGATTACCAATATCAATAAATACAATCTCAAATAGGTATACCATATAATGAAATAAGAAAAAATACCAAAATACAAGAGGTAATTAAGATAAACCGAAAATAAAAAGAACATAAACGCTTACTTTTGCGTGTGAAATTTTTCCGAAGCGTCCTGCATTCGACCGCGTCCTTCGCTGCCCCGCGCGCCACTGTCCAAAGATTCGAAAATGGCCGACGTATTAACGAACTTCGTGTCGCGCTGGTAGGTGTAACGGTTTCCGAGAAATTTGAGTTGTTTCAATCATGACGCGTTTCAATCGTACCCACCCTAGCCTACTTACTAGAGATATCAAGGCCTTCGGCCGCGTACGTAACCGGAGGTTCGTAACCAGTTGCGATTTATTCCAAAACTCTTGTTTCAAACCGATTAGACTGTCGTCGGAGGGTTACGTACGCGGCCGAAGCTGATATCAGACCCTGCTTAACATGGTCCAACATGCTCGTGTCCGGTTTTTATTTTTAAATCTGCCTGTATAACTATTACAAACTGACAAAGGCAAAAAAGAATGAGCGCATTTTCAAAATTCAAAATTACTTTATCAATGATCTGAAGACATGAACTTAGGTATTTTACTTGACTGCAACTATACTATAGCCACACAGTGACAGAAAAAATTAGAGCCAACCAAGAGAGTTTTTCTCTTAGTTGACATAAATTGAATACCTACAATAGTCATGATATTAGTTACATCAACTAAAGCTGATAGTACCAACAGCAAGTTGTTTAGTGATTCAAATAATATCATCGCTAGATAGTTACATCAACTAATGTACTTAGTTGATGTAACTATCTAGCGTCTTGGTAGGCTCGTATGGAATCAAGACGCTTATGCACAACAATCACAATCTTGTTAGAAGCGACCAAGTTTTTTTTTCAGTGTTGCTCGTTTAGAAACTCCATTAATTCTACTCGATACGGATTTGGTAATGAACGCAATAAGTAACCTTCCTAGCAGTGACTTGTGTTTAGTTAGGTAGTTACCCTAATTACAGAACAAACTAGCCAGTAGGTACCTTGGTGAAGCTTTATCTCGATAATCTAGCCTTCGTGCTGCATGGCTCTTACTAAAGCAAACTTCAATTAAGTATGCTGGCCCCGCTGCCTACTGAGAATACCTACCGAGATAACTTTATTTACTGTTTGCTAGTGATAACGCTGCAGGAAACGGTGATTACCAACATAATGTTAACAGTGAAAACCTCATTAAACACCATTTTGGAAAACCGAACTGAGTCGTCACGTCAGACATTCAACGAGACATTCATTGCCTGGGCCTCTATTCTAATGCGTTTAAACGATAACGTGTTAGACACGTTTAAGAATCGTTTATGTCACAGTCGCCATTATTGTAAATGACATAAGAGTTATCAAAACGTTGACAATACGGAAACAGGTCAAAAACGATATCTTTATTACCTTGTACAATTCCAACCCTGGGCCTCTATTCAGGTGCGTTAAAACGATATCGTGTTTGACACGTTTAGTAATCGTTTATGTCATTTGTAAATGACATAAGAGTTATCAAAACGTTGACAATGCGGAAACAGGTTAAAAACGATATCGTTATAACGCAGTTGAATAGAGGCCCAGCTCTCAATTTGATTCACTAATATTTAACTAGAATTGTATTGTTTTGTTATATTATATTTTATAGTAGTGACGTTCATCATCATCATCATCATTATCAGCCGCAAGACGTCCACTGCTGGACAAAGGCCTTCCCCAGGGTTTTCTACAACGATCGGTCCTCTGCTGCTGTCATCCAGCGGTTTCCCGCGACCTTTATCAGATCGTCAGTCCACCTTGTGGAAGGTCAGCCAACACTTCGTCTTCCGGTTCGCGGTCGCCACTCTAGAACCTTTCCGCTCCAACGGCCATCAGTTCTACGAGCAATGTGCCTCGCCCCCTGCCACTTAAGGTTTGCAATCCGGTGAGCTATATCAGTTACTTTAGTTCTCCTGCGAATCTCCTCATTCCTGATTCGATCTCGCAAGGAGGCACCCAGCATAGCTCTTTCCATCGCCCTTTGCGTGACCTTGAGCCTTCTTCTGAGGCCCATTGTAAGCGACCATGTCTCGGATCCATACGACATCACTGGCAACACACACTGATCAAAGACTTTTGTCTTGAGGCACTGTGGTATTTGGGACGAGAAGATAGTGCGTAGCTTACCGAACGCTGCCCATCCGAGTTGGATTCGACGATTGACCTCTTTTCCGAAGTTGGACTTACCTAACTGGATTTTTTGTCCTAGGTATACATAGTCGTCAACAACTACGAGAGTAGAGTCACCAACTTTGACAGGAGTGGGTGCGACATGGACATTTGACATGATTTTCGTCCTGTCCATGTTCATTTTAAGACCCACTTGTTGAGAGACTACTGAGGCCATCGAACATTGTACCAAGGTCCTCCAGGGTCTCAGCCATGATGACAATATCGTCAGCGAATCGAAGGTGAGTGATGTATTCGCCATTTATGCTGATACCAAAACCTCCCCAGTCCAGAAGCTTGAAAGCGTCTTCCAATGCAGCAGTAAACAGTTTCGGAGATATTACATCTCCCTGTCTTACTCCTCGCTGCAATTGGATAGGCTTCGAGTTCCGGTCCTGAAGGCCACTCTAATCTCGTACAGGCTAACGTCCGGGATATCTTCGGTTTAGTGTCGGGACAACCTAGCTCTTGGGTCTTCTGCTAGGTTGCTGACAGGTGGGCGTGTTGTCGTGTACAGCTGTCCGTAGAACTTCTCTATCTCTCCCAAAAGCTCAGGTTTAGACGATATGATCCTGCCGTCATCGGTCTTCAGCCTCATCAGCTGGCTCTGCCCAATAGTCAAATCTTTTTTAAACACTTTAGAGCCCTTGTTTCGCTCAATAGCCTCTTCAATACTATTGGTATTAAATTGGCGTATGTCGCGGGTCAAAGACTTAGAGATCTGTCTATTGAGCCGCCTATACTGAGAAGCATCTTGTGATGACTGCAGAACCATAGCACGTCTGTTCTCCATTAACTTTTGGGTAGAATCAGAGATTTTCTTGGTTCCTTTTGGACGGCGAGTCTTGAAAAACTTAGACCCGACCGTTTGGACAGTTTCCACAAACCTGTTGCAGTAATCATCCACGTCTACGAATTCACCTAGGCTTTCGAAGCGGTTTTTGAGTTCAAGCTGAAAGTTCTCGGGGTTTTGGATCTGAATCGGTGCTGGACGGAGCGTTGCTTTCATCAGGCGTGACCTTTCCAAGCGTACGTCGATATTCAATGTGCCTCTGACCATTCGATGATCGCTCCCGGTTTTGACCGCATTGATCACGGAGACATCATTGAATATTTGCCTTCTGGTCGACATGATGAAATCTATCTCGTTTCTGGTCGCACCGTCGGGACTCACCCATGTCCATTTGCGGCATTCATTCTTCTTGAAGAAAGAGTTCATCATAAAGAGTCCCTCTTTCCTTTCTCCATGAAGCCCGCCAGCAGCTGGCCACGGGAATTCCGACTTCAAATTCCAAATTGCCCCACTCTCAGCTCATTTCCGCTTCGTTTACCCAGCTTTGCGTTAAAGTCTCCCATGACAACGTTGTAGTGAGTTTTGGTGGAATGTATGGCTCTGGAAATATCCTCATACATTACCTCCACCTCATCATCCGAGTGCGTCGAAGTTGGAGCGTATACCTGTATGACCTTCAGCGAATACCGTTTGGTGATTCTGAGTATAAGGTAAGCCACTCTTGACGACACACTCGATCTTGACAACGTTGTTCACAAGGGACCTGTGGACGATAAACCCGACACCCCCCTGGGACAGTTTGTCGCCTTCCCGGAAAAATAACAGGTTACCTGTTAACTTAAGAGTTATCGTGTCCTCCCCCTGTCTTCGGACTTCTGATAAACCCACTATGTCCCAGCGTAACCTGCTCAATTCTTCCTCAAGTTCCACGATCTTCTCGTCAGTCCTCAACGTGCGTGTGTTATAAGTTGCCAGGGCCAGGGGTCGTCGGTGGTGGTAGAGTGGATTCGCCTTTTTGATTATTTCTTAATATTTTTTAATTTTTTTGAAAATCTTTTGTTTTTGCGTGTTTAGCGACTGAAATTTAAAGATATAATAATCCCATCAAAAACATAACTTGTAAAAAAACCAAGTCTCGCAACTCAGTTCTTCTACCGTAAAAAGTTGTGAGATCCATGTATTACCAAGTCGGTTAATTTATTCAGTCCCTACTTAACCCATTCACCGCCATGCTATACTCGTAGCGCTATGCCGTAGTCCATAGCAGCTTAAACTCCGTATGTAGCGAAAAACATTCATAGCGCTCTGCCTCTGACGCATACGTGTTGTGATTGGCGCTGAATGGGTTAAGGGTCCTTCTGTCTTAAGTTATTACGTAATTTACTAACCTAACAACATCTTATAGTGACTATATCAATATTAAAAATCTATCATGTTTTAAATAAATAGATTGACTTGGCAATCGCACTAAACAATCTAATTTAATATAATATGTAATACTTGTGAGAAACAATGTGTTTTCAAGCGATTGCCAAGTCAATCTATTTATTTAAAACATGATAGATTTTTAATATTGATATAGTCACTATAAGATGTTGTTAGGTTAGTAAATTACGTAATAACTTAAGACAGAAGGACCCTTAACCCATTCAGCGCCAATCACAACACGTATGCGTCAGAGCGCTATGAATGTTTTTCGCTACATACGGAGTTTAAGCTGCTTGCTATGGACTACGGCATAGCGCTACGAGTATAGCATGGCGGTGAGTGGGTTAAGTAGGGACTGAATAAATTAACCGACTTGGTAATACATGGATCTCACAACTTTTTACGGTAGAAGAACTGAGTTGCGAGACTTGGTTTTTTTACAAGTTATGTTTTTGATGGGATCTCATTTCTTTTTGTAGATAGTTCTATTTTTTTCTGGTCTAGTACCTTCTACTTCTTAAAGTCCACTCTCTGTTTTATGAGCTTTTTTTATTTTTGCAGGTAGTCTTCCTCTTTTTCTTTTCAGGTACAATTTCTTGAGCTTCAGCTACAGTTTTTCTCAATGCCCACTCCCTGTCTCTATGGGTTTTTCTCGGAGGCTTTGATCTTACAATTTTTGACAAGTCTGGACGATAAATGCTTCTTAGTCTATTGTATTCACAAATTGAGAATTCCTGCGCTTTAATACTTCCGAAGTCAACATTAATTAGATGTAAGCCGCCCAGACTTGTAACTCTCGAAAGTGCCACGTAAGCTTGACCGGATGTGAATACTGCAGAACCGATGTCCATCAGTGCATTATTTAAACTGAGGCCCTGACTTTTGTGTATAGTTATAGCATAGGCTATACATATAGGAAACTGTTCGCGGTGAACATAAGCTCTATTAATAATTTCAAATTTAGTTTTAACAGGACCAAGCTCGTGAACATGTTCTTTATTAAATGTAATGTATATTTTCTTAATTATTTGTGTATTTTCCGAATCAACCTTTACCTACTCTTTGCACTATACCGATAGAACCATTAACTAAACCACGACTCACGTCAATATTTCGCCTTAACATGACTTTTGCTCCTATTTTTATAATTATGTTCTCTTCCAGGCCCGCAGTCATAGAAGCATCGTCTTCATATTTTTTTATGCATTCACGAGCTCTTTTTATTAGGTATCTGGGGCAATCTATGCTATCTATAGCTGTAAGTTTTATTTCAGGATGTGGGAGAGATCGAAGCGTTGCAGTATTTAATTGTTGACACATGTTTTGCTCCAATTTAGTATGCAGGTACTATAAATCTATATACCTATATTGCATATGAAAGATGTCTAAGTAAATGGTCTTATCTTATCTATCTTGAAGCGGGAAACTGCTAGAGGTCATATAATACGCAACTCACTCAAGCCTCACGTAAGTACATCACTGTCAAATACACACACTCGCGCACGCGCGCGAATACTCACGCACACGTACACACACACGCGATCACACTCGCACACACACACACGCGCACGCACGCACGCACACGCACACACACACTCTCTATAAGCCGTCTTGTAAAAAGGTTTTCTTTTCATCATAAACGATTATCTGCAAATGTAACTTTGTAATCCTATACATTTTTATGGGGTTACTAAGTTAGTTATGCTGTTGGTGTATCTAGGAAACTGGAACGAAATTGCAAAATATTTAAGTTTTCTCTTGATTTCTACACTAAGCACTAAATGTATTCTAAATTTGAAGCTTCTATGTCTGCTAGAAGTGCCTTAGAGTTTTGGTGATCGGTCAGTGAGTGAGTGACAATATTAAGAAACTTTGACTAGTTATAATTCTTCAACTACTGGTTCAAATTTGATGAAATTTGAAATATACCGTGTTTATACAATGCCTATCTCGTTACTAAAAATGCAGGCTTCTAGATCTATTCACAACGAAGTTATAGGGGGGTCGAAAATGGCCTGAACTGCTTCGAGAAAAGGATGGTACGGCCGTGCCGCTTTTTTGCTCGACTTGGCGGGGGCACTGCCGTGCCCCCAGATTATAAACAAAGATGGTAAACAATTTATAGACTATGAATAGTCATAATTCACTTTTATTCAGACCTATTGTTGTATATAATAGTAAATAACTGTCATTCAAGTTACTAATCTTAGCCATGCTAACTACGTTGTAATTAAAATGTGTTTATGTATTGTAACTGTTGTTGTTTTTATTATCAGAAGTGCTGAAAGAAAACACGTCCACAACATGCCACGTAGCCGAAAGAGGAAGGGGTCGCGTCATCGGCGTCGAATAAGAGAGCCGTCGTCGACTTCCAGCTCTTCTTCGGAGACATCAGAGCTGTCGTCCAGCAGTAGTAGTAGTGTTCAAGAGCGGAAAAGGAAAAGTAAAAAACGACGTCGTAAAGACCAAAAGGCTGTGAGTCAAAATGTAGTGTTGGCATCTGTGATACCTGAATTTGACCCACTCGTGGACAATATCGATATGTGGCTTAATGTGGTAGAAGCAAATTCCCGTGCCTTTGGTTGGTCTGATAGTATGATAAAGTATCAGGCTTTGCAAAAATTGCGAAATACTGCTAAAACGTGGTTAGATGCGTTACAAAAAAATGAAACTAGTTGGACTAGATGGAGGTGGAGGCAATGGCGTGATACTTTGTCTGACACATTTCAAGCTAAGCGTAATATGTACATTTTAATTAAGCAATTGATTGAGGCAAAACCACTTCCCGGTCAGTCATTATACGAGTTCTTTTTCGAACAAAAAGCCAAAATAGACCAGTTGCAGTTGTCTTTTAGGGATCGGGATATTATTTCAATTATAGTTGGAATTATTGGTGATAATAATATATCTACTGCAGCAGAGGCGGGGAATTTTAAGTATTGTGACGAGTTAGCATCTTTCTTGCATAGCAAAGTTAACCCAGATAAACAAAATTCTCAAAAGAATTTCTTAGTTAACAAATGAACTCCCCGGCAAACTTATTACAATAATGATAAGCGTGAGGGAAATAACAAACCTGATTTTCATTCAAACACTAGTAATGAACATAACCCCAGTTATGTTTGTTACCGTTGCGGTGAAGAAGGTCACAGGAGAAACAATTGTACTGTTAAGGATAATGTTCGTTGCAATTCTTGTAACAAAACTGGACACTTGGAAACTGCTTGTAGGTCCAAAGCAAAACTTAAAGTAGAACAAAAAGCCGAAGTTAAAATAATAACTGAATCTTTTTCAAAAAAAATAATAATAAGAATGTTTTTATTAATAATGTGGAGAACAAGGCTTTTTTTGACATGGGAAGCGATTGTTCTTTAATAACTAGTGAGCTCGTTGAACAACTTGATTTAAAAAGTTTTCAGTTGAATAGTAGTATCAATTTGGTTGGATTTATGAGTGACTCCACTGTTTCAGTGACTAAGGCAGTGACTACGATTTTGAAAGTTGACTCCGTTGAACTATTTATAACACTGTATGTAGTAGATGCATTGTCTGGCTGTGATATATTGATTGGTCGAAATTTTACAGAGGACAGTAGTATAATGTATATTCGTGTAGCGGATCTCTTAACTTTTAAACCCGTGCATGAATTGAATGTAAACAAAATTGACCCGCTCATGCTCAGTGAAATACCTCAGGATCATCAATTGTTATTAAATAATATTTTAACAAAGTATTCGCAATGTTTCTCTCAGGATTTAACTACTCTCGGTAAAACTACATGTGTTGAGTTAGGAATAGAATTAACTTCAAGTAAACCGGTGTGTCTACGACCTTATAGGATGTCTGAATCTGAACGAACTATTACTCGCGAATTGACGGATGAACTATTAAACAATGGTATTATCCGCCACAGCTGTTCAGCTTATGCTAGTCCCGCCCTTCTTGTCGATAAAGCTTCAGGGTCGAAGCGGCTTTGTGTTGATTATCGGCAATTAAATAAGATCACCGTTAAGGAAAAGTACCCGATGCCCGTAATAGAAGATCTCATTGATCGGTTACAAGGATGCAAATATTACACTTCTTTGGATTTGAAAAGTGGCTATTATCAAATCGGGAGTAAATCCGAAGATATTCACAAAACGGCGTTCATCACACCTGATGGGCATTTTGAGTTTGTTCGAATGCCTTTTGGATAAAAAAATGCCTTTTAATGGCCCGTCAGTTTTTCAAAGACTGATGAACACCGTTCTGGGAAATTTACGTTTTGGGAGGCTCATTTGTTACATGGACGATTTATTAATCGCTACTGAGACATTGGAGGAAAATTTGGCATGTTTAGAAATGGTGTTAGATCTTTTGTCAAAAAATGGGCTAACAATTAACCTTGACAAATGCTCATTTTTAAAAAATGAAATAACGTTTATGGGGTATGAAATCTCGGAAAAAGGTATTAGTCCGAGTTACAAGAAACTTAAAGCTGTAGCTGAGTACCCTAGCCCGAAAACCGTGCATCAGGTCCGTCAATTTCTAGGCTTAATTAATTACTTCCGGAAGTTTATTAAGGATTGTGCGGTGTTATGCAAACCATTAACAAATTTATTAAAAAAAGGTGCCACCTGGCAGTGGACCCAAGAACATGAGCAAAGCGTAATCAATTTAAAGCGAGCCTTAATTGACAACGCTGTACTTAAGATTTTTAATGCCAAATTGCCGATTAATCTTTATACAGATGCAAGTAGAGATGGAATAGCTTGTATTTTGATGCAAACAACTGAAAATGGCGAGCGACCAGTACATTTTTACAGCCGCCAAACAACCAGTGATGAAAAGAAATTTCACTCATTTGAGTTGTCAACTTCTCGCTATTGTGGCAGGGTTACAAAGATTTAGGCATTACTTAATAGGGACATCATTTAAGATCACCACTGATTGTAACGCAGTCAAACATGCCTTAAGCAAGCAGGATATTATTCCGCGTATTAGTAGATGGGTTTTATACGCGCAAGAGTTTACATATGAGGTAGTTCACAGAGCCGGCAGTCAAATGCAGCACGTGGACGCTTTAAGTAGAAATCCGATTTGTGATGACAATGTGGTACAGTTGTACAGTTGGATGCTGTCATGTCAATAACTGAAGGCGATTGGTTGCTATCGGTTCAGTTGCAGGATCCTAGCATTTGTAGCATTCGCGAAATTTTGTTATCAGGTGAGGCCGAGACAAATAAGAGTATTTTTCGGGATTATGAGTTGTTGGGAAATAAGGTATACCGACGGACAGATTACGGTAGACGGTGGGTGGTGCCTAAACGTTGTGTTTGGAATGTGATACGTGCTAATCACGATGATGTAGGATACTTTGCTGTAGACAAAACTATTGAACGAATTCGCGCAAGGTATTGGTTTCCGCACCTAAAAAAGACTGTGTCAAAGTATATCAAAAACTGTTTAAATTGTATTTACTACAAATACATTCATGGAAAAAAAACCCGGCAAGCTATATCCTATATGGATCATCTTGGACCCTTCATAAAAACAACTCAAAAAAATTGTTACTAGTTAGTTCTTGTTGATTCATTCACTAAATTTGTTTTTATAGCAGCAGTAAAAAATACGAAAAGCAAGGTAGTGATTAACGAATTGTTAAAAATATTTAAAGTTTTTGGTAATCCAATACGTTTAATTTGTGACGCTGGAAGTGCTTTTACTTCAAAACTATTTACAGAGTTTTGTAATTCGAGAAATATTAGACAGCATATAATAGCGACAGCTATACCTAGGTCTAATGGACAGGTAGAGCGATATAATTTGACGATTTTAGAGGCTTTACGTAGTATGGGGGCAGATACAGATAACAACAAATGGGACCAGCACGTTACAAATATTCAACAGGGAATTAATAGCACGATAAATAAAACCACAGCCGCAGT
Source organism: Acleris holmiana (assembly GCA_949316455.1). Taxonomy (NCBI): domain Eukaryota; kingdom Metazoa; phylum Arthropoda; class Insecta; order Lepidoptera; family Tortricidae; genus Acleris; species Acleris holmiana. Next base: position 22,769,047 of record OX438762.1, read on the forward strand.
CCCGAGTGAAGTTTTTTTTGGGTTTAGAATTCGCATGAACTCTGATGCTATAGCAGATGATGATAGCACAGATCATTTCGTTGACGTCACTTCCTTAAGACATATGGTAGACGCTAAAATAAAAAAAAATGCAGAGCGACAAAAAACATCTTTTGATGCAAAACGCAAAGACGCGCCTCAATACAGTGTAGACGACTTGGTTGTTTTGAGAATACCAAGTCATGCTAACGATGGCAACAGCACAAAATTATTACCACAATACAAGGGCCCTTTTCAAATTGTAGAGGTCTTAGGACATGATCGTTACAAGGTGTCAGCTTGCGAGGCGCCGAAAGAAGTTCGAAACGATATAATGGCACTGCTTGCGCTGAAAATATGAAACCTTGGATTCGTTTAGCAGAAGAATAACACGGTACCTACTTATACAGGATGTTGTCCAAAGTCCGAGGTAAATTATTTTTATTAACTTTCTTAATATACCCATTTAGCGGCAACTTATTAATTATATGATTTCATGTCTACGTTACTAGTGTGAATGCTAAGTTTTTCTGATTATATTGGACTAATGCTTCAACTTCGAACATGTACATTTCATGTGATAGGAAGGAAGATTTGTAACAGGAATCCGGGGTGAACGCTGTTACATAGGGCACGGTGATACACGACTAGATGATCTTGAACATCATCAAGTTTAAGCCGTACTTGCACGCTCAAAATTCCTTCACATGCAAATAAAATTCGAGGTTTTGGCTGGGTTGGTCTTATGTGTGTCCATGATTAGATATGACGTAGTAAAATGTTTTTTCTTTATTGTTTTATGTCCGCAGCGTCAGCATCAGACCACAACGGAGGTCGAGGGCAACCCCGTCAGCAGGACGGCCGGATGTTGTCGCTCGTTTTTATCGCTGAGCAACACTGACTTTTTAAGTGTCATGAAGATTAAAAAGAAAAAAAAAACAAGTTGTGACCTGCTCGGAACAATCTTCGGTGCCGGCAATTCAAGAGTGCTCCAGATCTTTGGATATATATATTAAGTATTAGAACTCATTGTGGTAAATATGCTACTAATGTAAAATTATAATGTTCCCCGTTAATTTCAACAGTTAGAAGTTTTAATGTCAATAGCTTTTGATAGAAACTTTCTCTGTTGGTAAAACAAAGTTACTAACTTGTAATCATTAATGTCGCATCTAATTATAAACAAAGATGGTAAACAATTTATAGACTATGAATAGTCATAATTCACTTTTATTCAGACCTATTGTTGTATATAATAGTAAATAACTGTCATTCAAGTTACTAATCTTAGCCATGCTAACTACGTTGTAATTAAAGTGTGTTTATGTATTGTAACTGTTGTTGTTTTTATTATTCTGACTACCGGTTTTAAATGAGGTATTACCGGTTATAATTGACTTTCACTATTTATACCGCTAAAGCTCTGATTAGCGGTATAATGAATACCGGTATTCAAGTTTATTATCGGTTTAGACAATTGACAACAATACTCCTTTTTGATACTTTACCCCTAAAAACCATAACCATTAGGTAATACCTGTCAGTGTCAATATTCTCGTTTATGTAAGTATATGTAAATGTTTTCGGTGCTCTTACAAAAAACTTAGACTCGCCTTAGACAAGTCTGAAATTACGGTTCATTAAAGTCTAATTGACATCTCACTTATCAGGTACAATGAATAGCGGTATTGAATACAGGTATTTAATACTGTTAATAGTGAATACCTAGCGATAAAAACAAAAGCGGAATGACAACAATACCTCTAATTCGAATATAGGTATTATTTTTTAGCGGTAATAATTTGACAATGTAAATACAGGTATTAAATAAAACCGGTTTTACAATCCCTGTTTTAAATACAAAACTTTTTAAAACTACGATGTGTACAAACATTTGTTATCTACTATTTTGAACCTTATTTAAACAGTTAACAATTCTTTTCAATCCTCATATAATGGCACCTAACATCCGCTATGAGAAACCCGTCCAGCCGTTTGGATGATACGAGGTAATTAAAAATAGATTATATTTATATAAAACTTTAAAATATGTCAATATTGATATTATTGTTTTGTCCGTCCCCGGTGTAAATTTACTTAAACTGTGATCTAAACAGCTGTAGCTATAGAACTTTCTCTTTTTGCCACCCTGAATCCCAATAAGATTGTACATATCAGCTATCTGTATGTTGCCTTTTATTTTATTGCTCCTTCTATGCCTTTAGTTCTTATTCTGAGTGATGTCACGATTGATTATGTATGAAATTGGCTAAGTAAAGTTTTTGGAAGAGTTTAAAATTATTTTTTTTTGATAGTCGTCATCCTAAAGATCAAGGAACTGCGGCTCTTTTATTTTTATTTCCTCTAATATTTTAGAACTGTTTTTTTTAGTTATTGTGTTGACATATTTGTTAATTTTAATGGCCGACAAATTTGTTGCCTTCGTACTTAATGAAAAAGAAAAAAAAACTGTCACTTCTATATCTTTCATTGTCGTGTCAAATCAAAGTAATCAAACGATTCGGGCTTCCGGTAACCTTCGGGGAGGGAAGATGGCCGATTGAAAGATGTCCGGCTTTTGATTTTGATTTATTCTGTTTACTGATTTACTCTATTCACTTGACATTGGCGAAATCACTGTGTGGACCGCCATTATTTAAAAAAGAAGAAGAAGAACAAACGATTCAATTCAACGTCGGCTCTTTTCTATTTGCTTGCGTTTCATGTGATCAGTGTTTTAAGAAATATTTTTAACGACCTCAGAACTAACCCCGGACTTTCAATTTTGCCGCTTTACTCTACGACCTTTGCACGATATTTGGACTACGATTTATTTTCGACCCCTTTGGCACTGCTTCTTGGACACCGATTTCTTCATTTCACGACGACTCTCGCCCTGCTTTTTGATAGCCACGTTTGAATGGTTCAATCCACGCAATGAATTCAGGCAATTCGGCGATATTAGATATTAGTTCTGAGGTCGTTAAAAATATTTCTAAAAACACTGATCACATGAAACGAAAGCAAACAGAAAAGAGCCGTTGAATTTCTTCTTCTTCTTTTTTATTAATGGCGGTCCACCGCGATATACGCAGTGATTTCGCCAATGTCAAGTGAGTAGAGTAAAACAGTAAACAGAATAAATCAAAATAAAAGCCGGACATCTTTCAATCGGCCATCTTCCCTCCCCGAAGGTTACCGGAAGACCCGTTGAATCTCGTTTGTTTACTTTGATGTGACTTGACAATGACAGATATAGAAGTGACAGTTTTTTTTTCTTTTTCGTTAAGTAGGTACAAAGGCAACAAGCTTGTCGGCCATTAAAGTTTACAAATGTCAACTCCATATCTAAAAAAAAATGTCTAAAATATTAGAGGAAATTAAAATAAAAGAGCCGCAGTTCCTTAAGGATGACGACTATTGAAAAAAAATATTAATTTACATCTCTTCCAAAAACTTTACTTAGCCTATTGTCATCATTAATCACATAAAAGTCGAAGTTCTGTGTTGATAAATACCACATAATATCAGCAAAATTAATACGTTACGCGTAAATGCAAATTATCCAATAATAAAACCAAGCCCGTAAAAAGACCATGTCAATGTGTGAATAATGTATGTGTGTGTTGTGTGGTGAGATAACGAACTGAATACCTAATAAAGATCAGTAAGTAGTATTTACGTGCATCAGTGCATTAATAGTATGATTGTTACTCGTTAAAATCAATAATAATACTAAATAAAACTTATTTTTTAGAGATAAGTGTTATTTTTGCGAAGAATGGCACAATTACGCTAGTTTGGCTGCCGATAATATACGAAAGGTCTGAATAAATTGTGCATTATACATTGCTGCTCGACGGGACCTTTAAAAATTATTTGCACCCTATGTATTAAAGTTATTACCTAAATTATACATCTGCATGACTTGTAGAGCTAAACCTACTACTGGTTTAAATATTTACTCGTATTCCATTACACACTGTATGACTGTTCAGAAAGCAGTTTAAAGTTTGACAATTGTGTTCGCAACTGACTGCAGCTTCAAACGTGACTAAAAGTTACTAAAGTCGAATCAAATACCACTCCAGCCTTTACGACAGTCCATTTTAATCTAGAACTCATTCACTTGACTTTTCTTTTCGAAATTCCGGAAACAAATGAGTAACGTTTGTCCTTAGCATTCGTATTTATTGGTGAAGAATCGAAGAAGTCCGAACAAGCGTTGCCGACGGCGGCGGCGACAGCGACGGTGCTTCGCAAGTCTCGACTTGATCGCTTGTCGAACAGCTCGCTCGCGATTTGTTGCAGACTTGCAGTCGACAAGTTTTGGAGGCTAATGGTGTAATTTTTATAAAACGTCAGTTTAATTAATTTTTCGAAATTTTAATCGAGGAGCAGAGTAATAAAGCTATCTTGTATTTATCAGTCATCCAGGCTATGAAAATAGCACAAAAAATAGTATCTGTTGTCGTTCTTTACTATCGAAACCAGATAAATTTTCGTGGTCCTTCACTTACGAATTGTGAACCCCCATTTTTTTGTCACGCCGACATAGACCCTTGTCGAGTCTCCTGTGGACCCCTGGGGTCCACCTGGACCACTTTGGGAACCCCTGATTATAATAATCTTATACTTATTCACGGTCAGCTAATCAAATTTGTCTGGTCATGGAATTTCACTAGTGTGTTCTATGCCTAACAATCGGTCATAACTGTATGTATACACATTATGTAACACATTATATTCATGACGAAAAACGTGTGGGACATTACAAAAAAATTAAATTATTATTTGATAAATTGCCATAGCCTACGAAGTAGTTTCATTTTTAACCGACTTCAAAAAAGGAGGTGGTTAGGTCTATTGTATGTATATAAATATTTTTTTTTACGTATGTTCACCGATTGCTCCGTCAATTGTGGACCAATTGTGAACATTTTTATTTGGTTTGATAGAGTATACTTCCGAGGTGCTTCCATAGTCACCAAATCTGAATCTGATGAGGGGATCAGTGAGGAATAGAGGAAACTCCTCAAATATTGTAGGCAAACATATAACGATTTTAGTATTTTTAGTAACAGATCTAGCATTTGCATTCAGAAAGTATCATTTGGGGAAGTGGAACTGATGATGAAGACCACAAATGGCCATTGGAACTCCTCAGCGGTACCTATTTTAAGGGTGGTGATCCGATATCTCGATTAAGATAGTTGAGCGACTACAACGAAGAATATTTACTTACTTATTGAAATATGACTATGACTTTCCGGCGGCGTTGCTTGCCGCGCGCTTGAAACTTAAAGTTTCATTTCAACTAGTAAGTGGGACCACGGAACAGCGTTTTATGATCACTATACTTAAAGTATAAAATAAAATAGAATTTTAAAACAAGTTATTTTTTGCGTTTTTGAAGGCGGTGTTTTGTTTTTAAAACATCTATTGGGAACCACCACGGAAGTATACTCTAGCAAATCAAAAAAATTGTTCACAATTGGTCCACAATTAACAGAGTAATCGGTGACACGTTAAAAAAATATATACTTATACATACAATGGACCTAACCACCTCCTTTTTTTCAAGTCGGTTAAAAATGAAACTACTTCGTAGGCTATGGAAGTGGTTCATAGGTACTTATTTTCCACATCTCGTCCTTGCACTTGGATACAGGCAATAGGTACATTGACGACCGATGGACGCTCGCACACTTCGTATTGTCGTGCCTACATTGATCCTAAGACAAACTTTAAAAAATTAACCGCTCTTTAATAATAAAAAATACTAGAAAAATATCTTTCTCACATGATTTGTATGATCGTTAACTACGTCTGGTTAAAATAAAATATAGGTATGCCTCTATGAAATTTACACGCTGTAGATTTGAGAAACTTCCAAATTAACGGGATTTAAGAAAATACCTCTTTATAAGGTTTAACTTGTGATTTTAAGTAAGATTAAAAAGGGTTTAAAGATGGTTGGTTTTATTTTTATTACCCGACTACGGCGAAAAAAAGGAGGGGTTTGATTACCAATTCTATGATTGTTGATTGAGCACTATTTAGTTTCCCTCAAGTCCTTAACTAACAAAGCAGACGGCGGTGATTCAGCGGCGAGGTCTCCGCCGCCGCGGGGCGCTGCCGCCAGCTCGCTCGCAACAACACCCGACCGTGTAATCTGTGGCCTGCCCGTGTCGGGTGCCCGTCATGCCCGCGGCTCAGTCTGCCGCGCCGCCCGATCGCCGCCGCCCGTACAAGAACCTATACGCATCCGCTACTTATCTCGACTAACGGCAAACTTTCACTTTCCGAAAGTAAACAAACAAATCCAAATAAAAAATAATCGATTCCGTTCCACCGATCTATCTCATTGACCCGAATAACAGTATTAATTCAAATCATGTAAATAGTGTTATATTGCTGCGCGGTGAAGTGACAATTGCGCTCGATCTATTTCTTAACAATGCTTGAAAGTTGAAAAACCAGTGCCTGCATCGCTCGTGGTTAGCTAACGACTTCTAATTGAACGAAAATGGGAAAAAATTACGGTAAGCGTTACGTTCACCTTATTCGTAGGATGAACAAAAAACGATGGAACCTACCTATTGTAAAACAAAACGAGCTATTGTTCGTATTTACCCGCTGCCACCTTTGAGTGTAGGCAGGTACTGGCGGTAATGTTTTTTTACAGCGCTACACTAATTTCCAGTCTAAGCGATAAGTATAATTATCCTTGTGATAAAAACCGGTCACGTGGAAGCCGACTCTGTATTTATTTGTATTAAATGTTAGAAACCCATTAAAAAATATGTTCATCCTATTTAACTCGAGGGCTCCGACACTCGTTTCATCGAATGCGTCATTTCACCAAATTTAATTTCCCTTTCTAATACTTACCGCATGATAATTTTAATAAGTATATAAAATTCTCGTGTCACGGTGTACGTTTTTGAACTCCTCTGAAACGGCTCGACCGATTCTTATGAAATTTGGTGTGCATATCGGGTAGGCCTGAGAATCGGCCTACATCTATTTTTCATACCCAAAAGTGACATAAAAAGAAAATTGCTGCGGGCGAAGTCGCTGGCGGGTCGCTAGTACCTTATATAATACCTTAACGTCAATATTCTAGCAACCGTTTAAATCACATCCGTAAATAATTCTTGCAGCTAGAAAGTATAATCGTACCTACAATGCAAGTTCTACTAAAGGCGTTTCCTAGTTTTGTCCTTTTTTTACAATCTAGACGAGAAGCCATGCGCATAAAATTCCTTGAAACAGCAGATGTAATGTTTGTTAGAATTAGAGTAGCTTGGATGCCCGTGCACTTTACCCAGAGAGGTCTCGTTCATTACTCATTACTATAGGATCGTTAAAAGTAGATTTATGTTACCCCAAATATAACGCGTGCGAAGCCCCGGGCAAAAGCCCATATACAGGTGTCTCATTTCAATCGGTCAGTTTGGAAATTCTGATACTATAAGACATACGAAGTTCTGTTCTAAGGAACCATGTCATCGATTTTTAAAAGCAAAAAAACTGCATTCATACATTAAACAAAAAACCTGTACTCAGCTCGGGAATCTTTACCCGGATGTTTTGAAAAAAAAAGCTTACACTATTTCTATTTAGATATCGATTGTGTAGGTCTTAAGCAGTACATGGCTCTATGAAACATGATGTCTAAAATCCATAAAATGCATTGTTTCCACATACTTTCATTTAATTTATTTTAGTAGAGACAATTTTACATGCCTATACTTGTTGAATATTGTTACGGTGGTCACATCGAACACCTAATAAAATAAATTAAAGTATGTGAAAACAAATGCATTTTATTGATTCTAGACATCATGTTTTATAGAGCCATACCTAGTTGGTTACTAAGTTCTGTTACTCGATTTGCAAACTCTTTTCTTGCGTTAAAACAAATGCTACCGAAAAAATAAATAATTACATAATATGGCGGGTTGTCAGTTATAATTTTATAGCACACACAACACTTATCTCGTCGTATTTATAATGGATTGGGGTCTAAAAGAAAATCGTGTCGCTGTAATTGCGTTGCACAAATGCGGGCATCCGCCAAACGTGATTTTGAAGTTGCTTCAAAATCTGAAAATCAACAAACAATTCGTTTATCGTACCATTAATAGGTACAATAGTACCCTGAGCTTTGATGACCGCAAGAGGTCTGGAAGACCACGTACCGTTCGGACCCCAGCTCTAATAAAGGCAGTGAAGGCGAGAATCGCAAGAAACCCCGTCCGGAAGCAAAAGTTGTTGGCAATTCAGATGTCTGTGACGAGAAGCTCCCTTAAAAAAGTTATCAATCAAGACCTTGGACTACACGCTTATCGTAGACGGAAAGGTCATTTGGTTAATGGACTATTGAAGACTATGAGGCTGAATAGAAGTCGCGTGCTACTGAAGCGGTACACACAAAATGGCCACCGAAATATATTATTTTCAGACGAAAAAATTTTTATCATTGAAGAATGTTGTAACCGCCAGAATGACAGAGTAGGTATATGCAAAAAACAGTCAAGAAGCGAGTGTAGCTGTTCCGAGAGTGCAACGAGGCCATCATCCCTCTTATGTCATGATTTGGTTAGGTGTGTCATACTCAGGGTTAACACAGGTCCATTTCTGTGAAAAAGGTATCAAAACTGGGGCTAAAGTTTACCAGGAAACCGTTCTGGAACCAATAGTGAAGCCTTTAAGCCACTCTCTATTTCAAAACCAGCCCTGGGTCTTTCAACAAGACTCAGCCCCTGCACATAAGGCAAAAACAACGCAACGAAAGCAACAAAATTGACTTCATTGCCCACGAAGACTGGCCCTCCTCCAGCCCGGACCTCAATCCCCTGGATTATGCTATATGGCAGGTTATTGAGGAGAAAGTCTGTGCTAAACCCCACACAAATCTTGACTCCCTCAAGCGAGCCATAGTCAAGACAGTGACGGAATTAGATATGACAACCGTGCGTGCCGCTATTGATGACTGGCCTCGTCGTCTGAAGGCCTGTGTTCAGGCCCAAGGAGGCCATTTTGAATGAAATTGACAAATGTATTCCTGATTGTGTGTAAGTACTTCATTTTAATATATAATTTATTTAACTTTCGTTAGTATATTTTATATGGATAAGGATTATTATATTACAGTAACATAACTTAGTAACCAACTAGGTACTGCTTACGAACGACACAATCGATACCTAAATAGAAATAGTGTAAGTTAACTTTTTTAAAACAACCGGGTTCAATTCCCGATCTGACTACAGGTTTTTTAAATGTATGAATACAGTTTTTCTTCTTATTGAAATCGATGACATGGTTCTTAAGAACAGATCTTCGTATGTCTTATAGTTTCAGAATTTCCCATACCTACTGACCGATTTAAATGAGACACCCTGTATAGTAGTAGTAAACTAGTAGATGACTTTCGTCTGAAAAGTGAAATTCTATATTTTCGGTTGTTTGGATCGGTTACGTACATGTGCATATTGTACATGCAGAGGCACCTATATCAATACTATAATTCTGGAGCAGACAACAAAGGGTTACTTACTGGACAACAAAGGAATGAAATCTTACCTATGCATTTTTCTACGGACAAATATAAAAGTATTACGGTTGAAATTATAACTAATTTTCTTAATGCGAATAGTTTCGATCATAGGTATTTTAACAATTTTGGCAAGTACTCGTATGGTAAATCTAAAACTACTATTTCTAGAAATAGGCTTACCCAAATTAAATTGGCAGCTTTTTAATACGTAGTTTTCATTTGATAATGACTTTTTACTCGACTGCGGCAAAGCCCAAAAGGAGGTTATGTGTTTGACCTGTTTGTATGCTCGACTCTATCTTCCCTTGTAGAGGGATGGATAAGCCGATTTCAACAAGCGAGGTGTCGTTAGATTCGTCTTAAGGTCGCAAGTGTCTCTGAGTAAGTACCTACTTATATTAAAACAAAAACAATATAGCGGCACAAAAAATGTAAAAAGGGTACCTGGGTATTTTTCAAAGAAATTGTACCTAATTAAGGACTGAAATTAAGTTACGGTAACTTTTACATGCGAGTAACAAAAATTAACTATATAAATGGACGACTAATTTTTGTTACTCACGTGTAAAAGTTACAGTAGGTACCTACTTAACTTAATTTCAATCCTTAATACGACATTATCAAAACAAGCAGTCGGGTTCTAAAAACTTGCTTATTTAGACTTGTTGTTATAAAGGTTTTGTATTAGAAATTTGTTAGACCTTTAAGGTTTTGGAACCAAAACACGTCACCGGGCAAACATCGTTAAATAATTAGGAACTATAAAGAAAAAAAATAAGTCTTTACAATGCGAAATAGGGTAATTATTTTAGTTTCTTAAAACGCTCAAGTATCAGATAGGAACACAAATTCGAACAAAATCTTTACAATATTACAATGTTTAACATTATGAATACTTAACGTTTGAATTATTAAGCGTTATGCTTTTGAATTTTATGACGAACATCATAACTCATATCATAAGTATTCATAAATAATACGAAATCAATATCTGATTTAAAAAAAATCGATACAATAAGTTGTCAAAGGGATTCCCAATAATAAATGAAAAGTAAAAAAAAAAAAAAAAAAAAAAAATTACAACCTATTACTCTCAAAATTTAAAATAAAATATTTTATTTAGTTGTGTAATCGACTATGAAAAACAAGAGTGTTATCAATGACCATCTAAACATCTCAAGGACTTTGCATCTCATCATCGTTATCATCGTCGAAGCACGCTTCTTACCTTAGTCGTCTGTTAAGTGCAAAGTGTGGGATGACGGTGGATAGGTCTTTCAAAAATATTATGGCTTTGTTATTTTTTTTGATTAAGTGATCCGTTTTTGAAATAAGTATTAAGCTTTAAAGCGTTATTTTTTCTTAGAGTCAAATGTCCCCCCCCCCCCTTCCCCCCACTCCAGCCAAAACTATAAATACTACAAAAAAAATGAAATGAAAGCGCATATAACGAATGTAAAAGGAAAACTATCACGACTAAGTAGACATCATTGGTTCTTGAGATACAGTCGATTTAAGTGTTTATACGTATTAAAATCATCCAAGACGGCACCAATTGAATTAAATAGAAAATGTACTTGTACTTGTTGATTTGTATAGTACTTAACGGCTTCGGAACCTTACACTAAGCATGGTCCGACATACTCTTGCCCGGTTTTTAGGGTTCCGTAGCCAAATGGCAAAAAACGGAACCCTTATAGATTCGTCATGTCTGTCTGTCTGTCCGTCCGTATGTCACAGTCACTTTTTTCCGAAACTATAAGAACTACAACTGTTGAAACTTGGTAAGTAGATGTATTCTGTGAACCGCATTAAGATTTTCACACAAAAATAGAAAATAGAATTTTGGGGGTTCCCCATACTTAGAACTGAAACTCAATTTTTTTTTTCATCAAACCCATACGTGCGGGATCTATGGATAGGTCTTCAAAAATGATATTAAGGTTACTAACATCATTTTTTTCTAAACTGAACAGTTTGCGCGAGAGACACTTCCAAAGTGTTGAAATGTGCCCCCCCCCCCTGTAACTTCTAAAATAAGAGAATGATAGAACTAAAAAAAATATATCTTGTACATTACCATGCAAACTTCCACCGAAAATTGGTTTGAACGAGATCTAGTAAGTAGTTTTTTTTAATACGTCATAAAAACATTGATCAAAGCTACAACGAACTTTTATATTATGTTACTTGCTGCTAAGGAACCCTTCATGGGCGAGTCCGACTCGCACTTGGCCGCTTTTTGTATTTGTTACCACTAAAGGAGATAAGTATTTAAAAAAGACGGTGGTTGCCCATATTGATATTAGTATTTAGTAATGTACGAACCCGTTCCATTAAAGTTAGCCGGGACGCACACACAAAAGATCAGTTAAGTCATATATATTTTCTGCTCAATTCATTCATACAGAAGTTTTGATGTCCGTCTACACTACTATGCCGGAAGTATATGTTGAAAAAGAAGGTTGTCTAATTTTGTAACCAAGTTGCTAATATTTTGTAACCAGGTAGCTAAAACTCTCATTCCCAATTTCGCGTTACTAGCTACTTCACCCCATGTGTCTCCATGGAAAATGATGGCTGTGTCATCTGCGTAACAGAAAATCTGCGAGTCCATTATGCCTATGTTGGTAAGATCATTAAAGTAAAGAGTAAGTAGTGTCGGTCCAAAAGTACTACCTTGTGGGACACCAAAATTGATTTTTCGAGTACAGCTCATAATGTAACGATTGAAAAAATAAATAAATTTAGTCATGCCATTTTCGACAAGTGACAGGAGCCAGATTTTGCAGAAATGCATGAAAAAAAAAAACAAAGAGAAAAGAAAAGGGAAATCGTAAAATAAAAGGCATTTTAAGGAAAATAAGGTGTTATTTATTGATTAATACTTCGTATTTCCACCTCTGGCCCTTATCACAGCATTCAGGCAGTTTTTCATGGATCTTATCAGCTTTTTGACAAGCTCCTGGGGGATGGCGTCCCACACCTCCTGCAGAGCCGTCTTCAGCTCCATAACATTTGAAGGAGCTGGATCCCCCTTCCGAATTTGCCTTTTCAGGTAGTCCCAGAGATGTTTAATGGGATTCAGGTCCGGGCTGACGGCTGGCCAGTTCATGGTGGGAATGGCGACCTCGGCAAGGTAGGCTCGAGTGATCCTTGCGGTATGACAAGGGGCATTATCCTGCATCAGGGCGAACCCCTCGTCATAAAAACTGGCATAAGGAACAATATGCTCCTCAAGGATGTCAGTGATGTACCTGGCAGCGGTCAAACCACCGCCAGGGCCCCCACCAGATACGAAAACGAGCTCTGTATGCCCTTTGATGGAAATGCCCGCCCACACCATGACGGAACCTCCGCCATAGGCAACTGTTTCCTTGAAACAGCGTGGTACGTACCATTCTTCCGGCCTCCTGTAGACTCTTCCTCGTCTGTCACAGCCATTCAAGCACACCCTGGACTCATCACAAAAAACATCTGGGGTACATTGCTCAATGGTCCAATTTTCGTGTTGATGAGCAAAATCCAGGCGTGCTTGGCGGTGACGTGGGAGTAGTCTGGGGCCCGTGGCGGGCTGATTTGGGGTCAGGTTAGCTTCCTTGAGTCTTTGTCTTACTGTCCACTCACTGGCAGTAACTCCTCGTACATCCCGAAGATGCTGATGAACAATAACGCCGGTCTGGTGCCGATTTCTGAGAGAGGAAGTGACGATAAAGCGGCCATCCCTCTCAGATGTGCACCACCGGCGGCCAGAACCTGGTCTTTGTGTCAAGTCTCCCGAAACCATCAATTTAAGCCAGTCAGATATCGCTGACTGGCTTAAATTCAGCTGGTCAGCCACGAAGCGTTGGTTGTGTCCCTTTTCCAGCAAGGCCACGACTTGGGCGGCTTAAGTCATGGTGGTATCCATTTTCTTCAGGGTTTCCGAGTGAGGTCGTTAGCAGAGATGTGTACCGGTCAACTTCTGATAAAGGACTGATTACATTTCCCCCTCCTACCCCATATTTATAGGAGTCAAAAGGGGCACACCTCGTAAGTTTCGGAACGAGTAAATGATCCACATATCGGGAAATGAGACATAACTTGGAAAATCCTGGGTGGATTCCCAGGGTTCTTGTTTTTTTAATGGTTACATTATCAGCTTTCGTTTGGTATAATTTTTTTAAAGATATTCTGAATAGGTCAAGAGATACTGGGCGGAGAACCAGAACGTGCAGCTTGAGTCGATTTTTTTGCTCGCGAGTGTAGTTCTCATTAAAATAATATCATTATGGGGATGGTTCATACCGATTAAAACTTATGGATCACCCCTCGTAGTTTGCTTCATGATAGCATGTTATCATATTTAAATAATCGTTGATTGTGTAGCGGTAAGGCATTTTTGGGTAAATTTATTAGAAACCGACATAACTAGACAACAAATATCATGAGTCATGACATTGACACTTAAGTATTTCATTATATCAATCAACGTGAAGTGGCCAGTCAAGTGATTGTTTAGAGGTTCTAGAAGATATTTAAAGATGTCTTAATCAGTTGCTATTAATTATCTAATTAACAGGGTGTTTTACGTAACGAAGTTTCTTCAGTTTATTATTCTAGATATGGCTTTTGACGTAGAGACCTCGTCGTGTTGTTCTCCTAGACTTACTATTTTTAGTTTAATGTTATTAGCATTACATTTGTATTGATTTGATTTGTTCAAGCTTTAATCATTATTATTTATTACTTTATTAAGTACTTGTAATGTAACTTACTTTTAAGTATGTCTGTACTTTACGTTTGAAAAAATGACCTTCTGCTGGAGTTTCTTGGCGCTTCTTCTCCGCAATGATGGTCTTATCTGAAGCGCTAGTAAATTCACTTCATTACCGACGTGTAAAAGAGCCCCATGGGGGCCTATTTACTGAATAAACATTTTGATTTGATTTGATTTGACTTCCCTATTTTTTTCCAAAAACTATCATTAAGAGGCCGTATACGACATTTTGCCGGTTTTACTTCTTTTCGTGATTTTACAGTTAAGTATAATACTGCTTTTCTATAAGTTTAAATGCACAACATGAAATATCATTTCAGTTATGATTGAATCAAGGAGTTGCGAATGAATGAGCTACTTTTTAATTTTCAGCAAGTATTTTTAATGCGAGATATAGGTTGTTTTAAAACATTATATAATGCTATTATTTTTTAATTTTTTTGATGTTTTTTATGGCAATGGATTGATTTTGAACTGAAGTTTATTACCTACTATTGATTCAATTTCATGAACGAGAGTTTTAAGTAGCCGAAATCAAAAACAATGTTTTGCCCATTTTGTATATTTTACGAAGTTGATATTTTTTTATATGGAAATGGCGAAAATTCATACATTTATTAGACGACTTGTACAGCAATAAATTGAAATTTTTTCATGCCTTTTAGACGTATCAAAACGATTCGTAAATATGCGATATTCTAAACCTCTTACAGCAAAATTCACAAAACAGTCGCCGGTTTCAGGTCGATTACTCAAAAAAAAAAAAAAAAAACAAAAAGTATTTGCGCTATTTGCCACAAATTAAAAAGTGAACAAAAATTGGATTTTATTATGCATCCGAAAATACCATCCGCAAGTCTTTTGGAAATAACCGGTAAGTAGTATTAAGTTTCTTTTACAGAGTACATATTGTTTTTAATAAAGTACCCCGCAGCAAACATAGGGAAAAAGTGGTTTCAGTCAAATCTCACGAAATTTTAGTATGATGTTGATTCAAATCTCCTGAATATTTTTTTATAAGGGCACAACTCTCTCAGAAGTATACTTTCAGAAATAATCAATGTATCAATTTATCAATTTATTTACCTGTGGTTTAATATTTTACTAAGACTGAGACTTGACTCCACTGCACAGTCATCATAACACAAACATAGTTTTGTGGAGCGATTGTGTAAAGCAAATGTTTTGTATCTTTTTGCGATAATAAATGATTGAATAATAAATAATAATAATACACGGGTTTAAACAGGCGGACATAACTGACAGTTGGTGACTGCATGAAATCAGAACGTCAGTGTGTATCATTCCAATATATCGAGTTTAGAAAACACAATACAATACAATACAAATACTCTTTATTGAACACCAAAAATAAAAAATAAAAACAGAACATGGAACAGTACATTTAAATCATAGGTATACAACAGGCGGTCTTACCGCTAAATAGCGATCTCTTCCAGACAACCTTGACACGTCGCTTAAATAGAAAAAATATACTTGATTATATCTGAAAGTATATATCTGAGAGAGTTGTGCCCTTATAAAAAAATAATCAGGAGATTTAAATCAACGTCATACTAAAATTTCGTGAGATTTGACTGAAACCACTTTTTCCCTATGTTTGCTGCGGGGTACTTTGTGATAAATCTATATAATTGGAATTGGGCTACGGCTACTGTAGGCTGAGATCCGGTCTTACCCGAAGTAGTTACAGATCGGATGAAAATAATCCGATCTCAAACTTTGCACTTGCAAAACTTTTTAAACCTGACTCTCCATAGAAACGTAATTTCATTCTTACTTATTTTAAGGGACGTTTTAAACCGACCAACCTGGCCAACGCGCGGCCCTATGGAGCTCTATGGTATTGTCTGTGTCAATTGAAATTGCCAAAGATGTAAACTAAATACGCTTTGTGTAAAATTGTCTTTGAGTTACCACCCCCTTGTCAAAGTAGGGATAAGCAGACATTTAGTTTTGTTTTGTTCACAGTACCGTAATGAAAAAGGTACATTTATACAAAGTCTATTGCACCTAAGCGGCCTTCAAACATGGTTCAATTAAGCATGCATTACTATTTAACTCCTGCAATATTTAATAACAAATTAATTCTAAGGTGTATAAATGCATAATTGGTAAGGATATATGTGTTACAGATTCACCATGCCTTCGAATTACAAAAGAACATCACATTGTAGCGGCAAATCGCTACCATCTCCGCTCCGCTTATGGCGCTTGTACCACGCAGCGGAATCACGCCTCCGTTCGCGAGACAAAAGCATACGTCACCGCCTGCTCCCGGCGGCCGGCACTCACTCGTCATTCCACCGCCCGCGTGTGCGCCCGCGTTTGTATAGCTGCCGATTACGCTAAGCATTTTTGTATACTTTAATTCACAACTCGCATTATAAGTTTATAGTTTCAAGCTTGCATATTTATTCTTCGCTTCTCCGCTAACCTCCTACTTCGCTAAAAAAGTTAAACAGTAGTAACCACTCGAGTTACTACAAATTGGTGACCCGCGACTTAGAAGAGAACACGGCAATTCCTGCCAAGGAGGAAGGGACGATGCCGGGTAACGAAGCATATTATTTGCCGCCTTCAGGTGTGGCGCCACGTGAACAACCAGCGGTTGGTAACGGAGCCGGTTCAGGTACTGTACAGTTGGGTGGTGGTCCAAGTGATGTGTTTCGGGTGGGCGTCCGAGTGCCACCGTTTTGGCCAGACGAACCCGAGGTTTGGTTCTCACAGCTGGAAAGCCAATTCATTTTATCCGGCATCACTATGGACGAGACTAAATACCACTTCGTGTGCGGGCAGCTCGACCCAGAGTATGCAGTAAAGGTAAAGGATATCCTGCGAGATCCCCCAGCTACCGGCAAGTACATTAAATTAAAACACGAGCTCATCCAGCGTATTTCTACCTCTCGTGAGAAGAAAACCCTACAGCTACTGCAGCACGAGGAGATGGGCGATAGGAAGCCAACCGAATTCCTTAGACACCTACAGGACTTAGCTGGGCCGCACATGCCAGAGGAGTTCATCCGCACAATCTGGACCAGTAGATTACCATCGAATGTACAGACTGTTGTTGCATTTCAGCCGACCTTTGACCTCGAGACCCTAGCAGGGCTGGCAGACAAGGTTATCGACGTAGCGCAGCCATCCTACCACGTCGCCAGCACCTCCGCGGGGATGCCAGCTACCGGTTTGGAAAATCGAGTAGCGGAACTGACGCGGCAAGTGGAGAGCCTGCTAAAGGTACAAGGTCACGGTCACAGGTATGGCTCGTTCCACCACCGTAAGCGCTCGCGACCTCATTCCCGTCAACGAAGCCGGTCTCGCGCTAGACAACGCCCTGAAGGTCATCCACACTGCTGGTACCATTTTACGTTCGGCAGCAAGGCGAAATCATGCAAGCAGCCATGCAGTTACCATTCGGGAAACTCTCAGGGCAGCCACTAATAGCGGCAAGCGACTGCCCTACATCAACTGGCCACCTGTTCGTTACTGACCGCACCACGAAGGTACAATACCTTATTGACACGGGTTCAGACCTGTGTGTTTTTCCAAGGTCAGCCGTTCGGGAGCCACGCTCGAAGACAAAGTACCTTTTGTTTGCTGCCAACGGCACAGCCATCGCAACATATGGATCCCTCAACCTCCACATCGATCTCGGTCTTCGCAAAGCATTCGAGTGGCGTTTCACGGTGGCTGACGTCTCAAAGCCCATAATCGGTGTCGACTTTTTAGTTTTTTATAATCTTCTTGTCGATTGCCGAAATCAACGCCTGGTCGACGGCATCACTTCTCTCAGCGCTCCGGCCATGGTCAGCAGCAACAACGAAGCAATATCATCCGTGCGCACAATGGTAACTGGAGATTCACCATTCCGCAAACTTCTCTGTGAGTACCCAGACATTACCCGTCCAGCTGGTAAGCCGAGCACACCGAAGCACAACACCGAGCACCACATCAGGACTATTCCAGGCCCACCGGTCTCCAGCCGTCCTCGTCGCCTAGACCCAGAGCGGCTGATCATTGCCAGAAAGGAATTTGAAGACATGGTCCAATGTGGTACAGCACGGAGATCAGAGAGTGCATGGTCCTCTCCTCTACACTTGGCACGCAAGAAGAACGACGGCTGGCGACCGTGTGGTGACTACAGAGCGCTGAACGCACGAACGGTGCCTGATTGTTACCCAGTGCCACACATCCAGGATTTCGCTTATCAGCTGGCAGGTAAGAAAGTCTTTAGTACCATAGACCTGGTCAAGGCATATAACCAGATCCCGATCTTCGTTGACGACATTCCCAAGGGTGCCATTACCACGCCTTTTGGCTTATTCGAGTTCCCTTACATGACCTTCGGTCTACGAAATGCAGCTCAGACCTTCTAGCGCTTCCTGGACGAGGCACTTAGGGGACTCGAATTTTGCTTTGGGTACATAGACGACATAATCGTCTACTCAGAGTCAGAAGATCAACATCTGCATCACCTCCGCCAGCTGTTCGAGCGACTACAGGAGTACGGTATGCTCATCAATACCTCGAAGTGCGTTTTTGGGCAATCTAAGGTAACCTTCTTAGGAAACTCGGTATCCGCAGAAGGCATCCGTCCTTTGGAGGAGAAGGTGCAGGCTATCCGAGAATTTCCGGTACCCAGGGATACCAAGGAGTTAAGGAGGTTCCTGGGTATGATTAATTTTTACCGCCGCTTCATTCCTGGGGCTGCAGCAATACAAGCTCCACTCCACACTCTTCTCGGCGGCGCGCAAACTAAACGTGCACAGCCACTCGAACTTAACGCAGAGCTGATGGAGGTCTTCGAAAGCTGTAAGTACAGACTGGCACAGGCAGCACTCTTAGCGCACCCGGATTCCAAAGCAGAGCTAGCTGTTCAAACTGACGCGTCCGATGTCGCAATTGGCGCCGTACTACAGCAACGCAGAGGTGACACATGGGAGCCCCTAGCATTCTTTTCGCGAAAGCTCAACTCTGCTCAAAGAAAGTACAACCCGTACGATAGAGAGCTTCTTGCAATATACGAGGCAATCCGTTACTTTAGGTACATTGTCGAAGCGCGAACTTTCTCCATCTATACGGACCACAAACCTATCACTTACGCTTTCAGCACCCGCAGAGACAATTGTTCCCCACGACAGTATAGGTACCTGGACTATATTGCACAATTTACCACTGACATCAGGTTTATCTCCGGCAAGAACAATGCAGTGGCTGACACGTTATCCCGCATAGAGGAACTCACCCTTTTGCCCGCATTAGATTACCAGTCTTTGGCTCGCGACCAGGAGGTAGACACCGAGTTGCAGAACCTGCTCAGTAACGGTTCTTCGCTAGACCTGCAGAAGGTAACAACTCCACATGCAGGTGTAGCCATCTACTGCGACACATCTACTCCGGAGCCTAGACCTTACATAACTCCATCTCACCGGCGTCAGGTATTCAATGCTCTCCATAACCTCAGCCACCCTGGCGTTAAGACTACAGTTCGGCTGATCACGCAAAGATACGTATGGCCTGGCGTGAGGCAAGACTGTCGACAATGGGCAAAGGAGTGTGTACACTGCCAACGTTGCAAAGTAACGAAGCATACTTCCGCACCCATAGGGCAATTCAAGCCACCGGGAGCCCGTTTTCGACATGTCCACATTGACATTGTCGGTCCCTTACCCATCTCCAATGGTTTCAGGTACTGGTACTGCCTCACAGCAATCGACCGCTTCACGCGATGGCCTGAGGCGTACCCACTCATAGACATCACTGCAGAGACCTGCGCGGCCGCATTCCTGGCTGGCTGGGTCGCTCGCTTCGGGTGTCCAGAACGCATCACGACAGACCGCGGCCGGCAATTCAAGTCGCACCTATTCCAGTCTTTGACAGCACTGATGGGTACCGAACACCACAAGACGACCGCATACCATCCAGCAGCTAATGGTCTCGTAGAGCGGCTACATCGACAGCTCAAAGCCGCCATCGCTTGCCATGCGTCACCATCATGGACAGAGGTCTTACCTTTGGTACTGCTCGGAGTCAGAAGCGCCTGGAAGGAGGACATACAAGCATCCGCCGCCGAACTGGTGTACGGCGAACCACTTCGCTTACCCGGGCAGTTCCTGTCAGCAGCATCAGATCAAGTGGTCAACTACGAGGACTACGCCAGCCGGTTACGTACCCATATAAGCAAGCTGGTGCCACAACCAACTTCACGCCATGGTACTCGACCATTCTACGTACCCAAAGACCTCAACACGGCTACGCATATCTTCCTACGTCAAGGCCCAAAACGAAGACCACTCCAGGCAGCATACCTAGGCCCTTACAAGGTCATCAGAAGAGGATCGAAATCGTTCGACATATGCGTCCAGGGTAAGGAAGTTACCGTCACCATAGACCGCCTCAAACCAGCTTATATGGCGAAAGACGATCAACCAGCACTCTCACCTACCCCGTCGAACACGACAACAAGAAGGCAGGAGGCCGTGAAGAAAACGAGAAGTGGGCGAACTGTTACATTCCCAGATTACTATCGCCCGTAGTCACGGTCTCGGTAGGGGAGTACTTGTAGCGGCAAATCGCTACCATCTCCGCTCCGCTTATGGCGCTTGTACCACGCAGCGGAATCACGCCACCGTTCGCGAGACAAAAGCATACGTCACCGCCTGCTCCCGGCGGCCGGCACTCACTCGTCATTCCACCGCCCACGTGTGCGCCCGCGCACCTTGTTTGTATAGCTGCCGATTACGCTAAGCATTTTTGTATACTTTAATTCACAACTCGCATTATAAGTTTATAGTTTCAAGCTTGCATATTTATTCTTCGCTTCTCCGCTAACCTCCTACTTCGCTACAAAAGTTAAACAGTAGTAACCACTCGCGTTACTACAACATCAAGCTTCATACTCTCAAGAGACGTAGTGACATACGAAAGCGGGATGATCATATTTGTGTGAGAAGCTGTAAGTAGGTACAATTACAAGCCCGTTGTCTATGTGGGGTGGGACGCTCAGTGCTCGCGAGCTTTGCACATATTTAGGCAGGAAATGTGTATGAGCAGTTCTACAAAAGTATGTTCAACCCGCTTTCGTAAGATATAGAAAAATAACTATATTTAAGTAGCGTTGATTATCAATTTTAACTACCATTGATTATTAAAATAATAGGTTATTCGTACCAACTTAACAAAACCAAAAATATAGGTCTTAATATGTATGATAAATTGATTAATATAGCGTGCACTCTCAATTAGGCAGCAGGGCTTCTGACGATAAAATAGAACGTATATGGCTGCCTAATTGAAAATGCACGCGCTAAAATGTGTTTAGTTCGCTCTGACGGGACCACTTAAACTCGCCGATGCGCCGCGTTGACTCGTTCACTCGTCCGACCGACGGAACGCCGTTTTTAAGAGAATAACACCCCAGGACCGACACTTCGTACTAACTCAGTAAATTATTAGAAGTACCGAATCACGTCTGCCGAATATTCCTGTAAAAAATGATCTCTGTAGTTAAATAAATATACTTACTTATATTAATGATTGATGTTAATTAATTAGAGTAGGTAATGCAACCAAAAGTATTTTCTAACTAAGAGTATTAACGAATGAAAACGCAGACTGATTCCAAATGGTTGTATTTATTTTAGTTTCTCCATTCCCTTAAGCCTACCACGCTTCTTGCGGGTTCAATGAACTTGGGTTCATTGACCTCATGAAAATAGCCAAAACTTTGAGAACCACAATTTCTTCAATTTCGGGCGCATCGGGTAAGATCGGACAGAAAAAGTCGAAAAAAATAAAAATTGAGTCCGAAATTTTTGTTTGTAATAACTATTATTAACAATTGTACTATGTATTTGTAAGCGGGTCAAATCGGATATTTTCCTGTAGTAAACTCTCTGATACCGGGAATAGAGACGACGTTACAGGCTCGCCCGGCCTTGCACCACCACGTTGAAATTTACTGATGTCGCTTTTTTTATTTCCTATGTTAAAACACTCATCACTCACTCACCTTTATGTCCTGGGAGGTAGCAAAATTCAGAGCTGTAGAATATTTCATTCTCATCATTTTGATATATGAATAACGTACACACGTAACGTATTTACAAGCTGAGAAAAAAAAGATAAAGCAACACTACCTTAATCTACCTAATATCGTCCGAAACTAGCCGAACTCACCTTACTATTTGAGAATTAAACCCCGATATGATATAGGTTTAAGGCGCACCGTGATCGCGGCAACTTCCACAGGGATGAAGGAACGTTACGCCAGATGTACAGTCAACACCAATAATATATTATCCAACATTGAGCTCAAAATATCTGACACGTCTTTATTACTGGACGCACAAGAGCGTGTTAGATTTTTAATTTACGATGCTTTTTTTTACGAGAACCGTAAAACCCAATTGCCTAGTTTCTTTTGGGCAACTTTGATCACCCTTGACCTAAAATATTTTACTTACCCTTATTTTAATAAGTTAAAGTTTTTATATTTAGGTGAAGCAGTTACTTTATTCCTGGATTAATACACACACAAGGCTATGAAAGCCCTGCGCATTCAGTATAATAACACGCTTAGGATGCTGTTGAGATTGCCTAAGTACCAGTGCTTCAGGCATGTTCGCGGAGGTAAACGTGGACGGTTTCCATGCTGTCATGCGCAAGCGAGTTGCCTCTATAATGCAGTGTCGGCGTCCTGAGTGTGATCGCCAGTAGGCTGGACTGTCCTTTTGCCAGGCATTGGAATAGACTTCATATTAGAGTTAATCTTAAGTTAGAATCTTAATAACTTTTTAAGCTAGTTATTTAAGTCGTTTACTAACCATTTTTTTATATTTGTATTTCAATTTATATACTTAATTTAATTTATTTCAGTCTATAATAACTTGTACGGATCATAATTATCTGAAATAAAGGTTATTTAATTTAATTTGTTCGCCTTAATAGAAGGTCTACTTTAGGCAATAAGTGTACTTTTTCTAAGGCAGACCGTCCAGCTACGTAGGTATAAGATATTTAATCAGTACACATTTACTGTGTTAATTAAGTCTACAAGTTAGCTATTCCATACCGTAGCACATTGTGAACTGGTCATTAACAATTGAATTGGTTTAATAACCTTTCTTTGATGAGAACGGACACTTTGTGTTGTGTTAAGAGGCACCTTACAAAGCCTAGCTGACAGCTATGCATTTAAACATTTTTCTTGATAAATAATTGAATTTAGACTACCTACCTAATTCTTCCATTTTAATTCATTTTGAGCATTTGGTGTACTTAAATGTGTTTAATGCGATATTGGCAGATGTATCGTGACGTGGCTTGCGTTTGTAAATATTCGCACTCATTATACCTAATTAAATCAATTGTTTTGAATTCCTTATTAGAAAATAGCCACGACAAAACATTGTATTGTAGACGTTCAAATACATTTGATGCACTAAATTAAGGATTTAACTTAATTTCACATAATTTAAAAACATTATTTAAAAAACATTTATTTTATTTTATACTTTTTAGTGATTATAATACGCTGTTCCGTAGTCCCACTTACTAGCTGTTATGAATCTTTAAGTTTCAAGCGCCGCAAGCAACGCCGCCGGAAAGTCATAGTCATATTTCAACAAGTAAATATTCTTCGATGTAGTCGCTCAACTATCTTAATCGAGATATCTGATCGCCACCCTTGAAATAGCTACCGTTGAGGAGTTCCAATGGCCATCTGTGGTCTTCATCATCAGTTCCACTTCCCCAAATGATACTTTCTGAATGCAAATGCTAGATTTGTTACTAAAAATACTAAAATCGCTATGTGTTTGCTTACAATATTTCAGGAGTTCCCACAATTCCTCACTGATCCCCTCATCAGATTCAGATTTGGTGACAATGGGACCACCTCGGAAGTATACTTTATAAAACAAAACATTTTTCAAATCAGTTCACAATTGGCTAACGGCCGAACCCTATATTCAAACCGCGGACAGATAGCCTTACTTCGGATTAAAATTTGACACATTTTGTATGGACAAATGTCAAATTTCTATCCGCAGTAAGCCTTATCTATCCGCGGTTTGAATATAGGGTTCGGCCGTTAGTAAAGAAGAGATTTAAATTTATTTTTTTCTATAGTCAATTTTGTCCTAAAGATCAAGGTCAATCTGCAGTCAATTTAGGCTAAGTCGCTACTATGACGTTTCAAAAGAGTTTATAATTTGTAAACCTACTTGAATAAAGATTATTCTGATTCTGATTCTGATTCTGAACTGCGGCTCTTTTATTTTTGTTTCCTCTAATATTTTAGAAATATTTATTTAGTTATGGAGTTGACATTTGTTAATTTTAATGGCCGACAAATTTATTGCCTTCGTACTTAATGAAAAAGAAAAAAAAACTGTCACTTCTATATCTGTCATTGTCATGTCAAATCAAAGTAAACAAACGAATCAATTCAACGGCTCTTTTATAGTATTTGTAGTTGTAGTTATTTTAAATAATCTATTTATTTTTAGATCCCCCAACTGATGAATCTGCATCTTCTTTTGGAAAAACATTTTCACCAATCACTTGTAACTTCCAACCTTGACACTGGCAGAATTGTCCCACTGGACAGTAGCCATATAATATAAAAATTGAACTTGAACTTGAACGTCTCTTTTCTATTTGTTTGCGTTTCATGTGATCAGTGTTTTTAGTAATTTTTTTAACGACCTCAGAACTAACCCCGGTCTTTCCATTTTGCCGCTTTACTCTACGACCTTTGCACGATATTTGGACTACGATTTATTTTCGACCCCTTTGGCACTGCTTCATGGACACCGATTTCTTCATTTCACGACGACTCTTGCCCTGCTTTTTGATAGCCACGAGAGCACATTTGAATGTTACAATCCACGCAATGAATTCAGGCAATCCGGCAAAATTGAAAGTCCGGGGTTAGTTCTGAGGTCGTTAAGAATATTTCTAAAAACACTGATAACATGAAACGAAAGCAAACAGAAAAGAGCCGATGAATTGAATCGTTTCTTTACTTAGATTTGACTTGACAATGACAGATATAGAAGTGACTGTTATTTTTCTTTTTCATTAAAGTACAAAAGCAACAAGCTTGTCGGCCATTAAAGTTTACAAATGTCAATTCCATAACAAAAAAAATATTTCTAAAATATTAGAGGAAATAAAAATAAAAGAGCCGCAGTTCCTTGATCTTTAGGAAGACGACTATCAAAAAGAAAAAAAAAACATCTCTTCCAAAAACTTTACTTAGCCTATTGACGGAGTAATCGATGAACATACATAAAAAAACATACATTGGAACCTCCTCCTTTTTTTGAAGTCGTTTAATAAATGGGACAAGAGCATGTCGGACCATGCTAAGTGTAGGGTTCCTAAGCCGTTAGGTAGGTAACATAAACACAAAAACTATGTTAAAAAAACAACAATTAGGTATGAACTAATTTCATCTTTAACAGCTTTTTATTTTAGCACTAAGAGTCTCTGAGCTAAGCTGCGGACGGACGGACATGGACAGGACTACGAAACTGGGCCATCACTCCCAATGATTCACGTGTGCTCTATCTATTGTGCTTCAATGTGCATTATCGTGTGAATAACAACAAGTACAAGTATGTACTCGATGCTATAAACCATACGGACAACTACGCATTTAATTCAAACTTTATAATATTTAGTTATGTAGAACTTTATTGAAATATATGGTAAGTACATCGTGTTTAGTTTTAACGATAGATAGGTACAAACACAAAAACAATCTCAAAATTACACTTTTCGAGTTCAATATTTCCTAAACGATCCCCCTAATTAAAAAAATTATAATATAACATGAATATAATGATTTTTTAAGAACTATCTTACCTCTCACGGTGATAAATCTTTTAATGTAAAAAATACCTTAGCTTAAAATGTTTCAAGGTTTTAAGTACTACATTTTGTCTCCGGAATTTAAATGTAGAACTTTGCTAAACTACAGTTTAATAGTACCACAGATCAAAGAATACAAGTACAGCGGGCCTATTTGTATGAGCTTTTAGTTAAACATTATGTTTTCTGACATTTCTGTTTACGGCCTTAAAAAGTCTTGCTTAAAAAGCTATTATTACCAAAACCCTGTTTACAGAATGAATGAATGCTCAAGCTGCCCGTTTATTGTCTCTGGTAATTTTTACTTCTAATATATAAAATTCTCGTGTTACGGTGTACGTTATTGAACTCCTCTGAAACGGCTCGACCGAATTTAATAAAAATTTGTGTGTATATCGGGTAGGTCTGAGAATGGGCCAACATCTATTTTTCATACCCCTAAGTGATATAAAAAAAAATGCAGCGGGCGAAGCCGCTGACGAGTCGCTAGTTTTGTAATAGAAATTTATTATTGTCGTTCCAAAACTATATTACGGATTTTTACTAATATGATTTATTTGTGCATTTGAAAATTTGTGATTTGTTGTGAGACAAATAATACAAAAATTTAGGAACTAAACAAAAGCTCTTTAAAAATCGTATATTATTTTATTTACCCGTTTTTGATTTGAAAAAGAAAGGTTTGTTTACCTAAGAACAAAATAAATAGATTCATACATAATAAGGCATGTATTAAATTTGAATTGACTTACTAGGATAAATGCGCATTCAGACAATGACATGTACCTATTTCACAAAATTCATCATGAAATAGGTATACTGTTTGAACTGGCTGTTTATGTACAATTTGTGACATATGTACCCTTTGATGTCTGTTCTCCGGTAACCTTAAAATTGTGGTAGGTTTAGGCACTATCAGTGGAAACTGTTGGTTAGAAATATCAAATTGACTGCTTAATCACCTGTGGGTTGCTGGTGGGATCCCATTGTATTATGCTGCTAAAACCTATGAAAAATTAGGTATTCTATTAAATATTGGAGGTCACTAACTATAGATACCTATCGAAAGGCATTTTACTGAATCAGTTATCAGTTTATGTGTAGATAGATTTAACAGCATGACAATTTGATTTTAGTAGCCTAATAACATACATTACATACACTCGCGAGCAAAAGTATCGAATCACTTTCCATTTTTTCATGTGAACCAAATATCTTTGTAATTTGGTTTATTTTTCCAAATTACTTAAATGTTCCAAATTACGTTTCTTGAAATATTAGCTTTATAAAAAGCTATGAAACATAAAAATTGGCCCAGAATTTTTCAGATTATGGGCAATTTCCCGGTTTGTGAGCCTTTACTCGTTACGACGTGCACGACTTGCACTACCCTTGACCCCTATATAACGGGGGTAGAGGGGGGTTCCTTATCAGTCACTTATCAGAAGTCGACCTGTACACATCTCCGGAAATTATCCTGTGCAGAACACCTGGAAAAAATGGAAGCCACTGAAGCTCAAGTCGCCATAGTCGTCCAGCTTCTGCAAGAAGGGCGTAGTCAACGTTCAGTAGCTGCTGAGGTGAATCTGAGCCAATCTACAGTTTGTAAACTTTACCAGAGGTTCCACCAAACTGGATATTTTACTTCAAGACCAAGAAGCGGCCGCAGAAGGTGCACAGCAGAGCGCGACGACCGCTTCATTGTCTCAATATCTCTCCGAGATCGTCACCAGACTGGAGTTACCATCCAGCAGCGTCTGCGTGAGGTGCGAGGAGTGGTTGCCAGCGAGTGGACAGTGAGAAGAAAACTCAAGGCAGCGAATTTAACACCCAGGAGGCCTGTGACGGGGCCCAGGTTGCTGGCACGGCACCGTACAGCCCGAAGAGCATTTGCAGAAATTCATAAGAATTGGACCCTTGAGCAATGGACCCCAATTCTCTTCTCGCACGAGTGCAGAATATGTCTGAATGGCTGCGACCGAAGGGGAAGAGTCTACAGGAAATCAGAAGAACGATATGCTCAGTGCTGCTTCGACGAAAGAGTCGCCTACGGAGGTGGCGTTTTGGGGCGGCATCTCGTACGACGCGCGGACCCAGCTGGTTTTCGTGCCTAGCGGTGGTCGTGGCGGTGGATTGACTGCTGCCAGGTACATAACGGAAATTCAGGAAGAGCATGTCGTCCCTTATGCTGGTATTTTTGATGAGGGGTGTAACGAGGTTGTTACAAACCTCCTTTTTTTACGTTCCTGGCCACTTTTTCTTTACCATCTAAATCTTTCCAAATTCAAAATTATTGATTTTTTTTGTAATTTTCGATCCATTAGTGCAGTTCGCAAATAATTTCGATAGGCACCAGACACGAGATCTCGTGACGGTGCCTTCCTGCTTATTTTTCTGTATTTTTAAATTTTTTGATCATATTAAACATCTTCATTTCTTAAAAAGTGTCTAATTTATTATCTTCACTATCGAGACGGGACAGGATACTTCTACTATACCGCTAGAAATGGCTCTCCGGCGGGGAATCGAACCCCGGTCTCCCGCGTGACAGGCGGGGATACTTACCACTATACTACATGGTTCATGCTAAAGCAGGATAATGCCCCTTGTCATACCGCAAGGGTCACCGCTGCCTACCTCCGCGAGGTGGGCATCGAGTCCATGAACTGGCCAGCGATGAGTCCGCTCCGCACCTTAACCCCATTGAACACATGTGGGACTATCTGAAGAGAAAGGTTCGGGATCGGGATACTGCTCCTGCCACTGTTGATGAGTTGAAGATAGCTTTGCTGGAGGAATGGGATGCTATTCCTCAAGACTATGTTAGAAAATTAATTAGGTCGATGAAAAATCGCTTAAACTGTGTCGGCAAGGCTAGGGGTGGCAATACCCGATACTAATTTAATAATAATAAATCGTATTGTATGTTGAACGAGCCTTTTATTCCACGTTTGCCTTGTTTATTTTTAGCGTATTTTCAGGCTACTTCCGTTATTCGCGTTTTTTTTCAGCCTTTGGGCCTTGAATATTAAATTAGCACATTTTCCAATGCGTTACATTATTAGCTTTTATTTGATACCATAATTTTCAGATTCGGGTGGGAAATTACAAAGATATTGGATACACATGAAAAAATGAAAAGTGATTCGATACTTTTGCTCGCGAGTGTACATACCTTGTTTAACACTTTTACAGTTTTTTGTGGTGGGCATAATTCTTTATGGGGAAGTCTTTCTTATTATTAGGGCAGACGATTATGTTTTAAAAATTATTTATAAACTTTTCTGTTACAAAGTTTCAAGCGATTTGGCGTAACTACTGACATTCTTCATTATATTAGTAATATATAATGTTCCGGGATTCTGGGATTGAATAAAACGATACGAGAAGGTAAAAATCAATGATAAAGGAAGCCATGGATATGTCATGCCTACAGAATAAACGTGCCTACCTAAACTACCCTAGCAAACATAAAATGGCGACTGTCAGATGTTTTAGTGCTGCCCCGATTCGATAGTAATAATAAAGTTATCGATAAACCAACCATGTGGGTGGGAGATTCTCAACTTGTCTGTTCTGCACGTTCAATACTTCGCATGTCCTGTATAAAGATGAAGTAAGGGATACCTGAAGGGCTTGCAAAAGAGTGGGCCCTTTCCACCTTAAAGGAAAGGAAACTTGAAGATTGTCATGGCGCACGGTTCAAGATTCCACAGATTAGAAGGGTATATCAAGATTCTAAAAAAGTAGTGCTATCATATACATGACCGCGCGTCGACGCGCGTGCCGCCGCAAGCACCGCGCGCAAGATCTTGTCACGAGCCGTCTGTCATTTCAAAGCTTAGGGTGGAATCACATCTATCAGCACCGATTCGTATTTAGTCTAGAAGATAGCTACTTTGTATGAAGGTACGTACGCATCTATTAT
Source organism: Acleris holmiana (assembly GCA_949316455.1). Taxonomy (NCBI): domain Eukaryota; kingdom Metazoa; phylum Arthropoda; class Insecta; order Lepidoptera; family Tortricidae; genus Acleris; species Acleris holmiana. The sequence continues at coordinate 22,799,224 of OX438762.1, forward strand.
CCTTTCGCATGCGTACGCATCTTCATAAATAACAGATATTATCTATAGACAAAATGCGAATCGGTGCTGATAGATGTGATTCCACCCTTAAACCGCGCGCCATGGCGCGTTCGTGTCAATCTAGCTTTATTTGGTAAAGTGGAACTAATGAAGTATTTCATGGGTTCAGGAGGTAAAGATAGTTCGAGTGATTAATATAAATAAAAGTACAAATCAACAAATGTATAATTTCTTTCTTAATTATTCCTTACATATATTTAAATATATGATAATAATATTATGTACAACAGAAGAAATAAACATTATACCATTTGTGCCGGAACTCCTGAAGTGTCAGGCACCGGTTGTGGTCTAATATTTGTAGTTGCAGCAAGCTGTAAATTAAATAATATTTCAGTCAATGTTACACAGGAAGCTTTTATTTACCATCGAGGAGAGGAAAAGAAGATAGCGAGCCTGGGTCATTTTAGTGTTTGAAGCTAGAAAGTTCAGCCGGCGCCTCAAAGAATGAAGCGAACCAGAGTTTGCCGCTGGGTGTTGTCGTGCGTGCTTGTATATATCTGTATTTATATACACACACACACACATATATATATATATATATATATATATATATATATATACGCACGCACGACCATTATTTGAGTAACATGACGTTAATTGATTGTCCGTCATGTGGCCAATATTCGAACAAAATCTTAAATGGGGGTCCATTCGCTAGTTTCTAATCTAATACAATCTATGAGCCAGTTAATGAGCGATCTTTTTTTTTAATGCTCCGTAGTAAAATGTCACGTTTTAACCGACTTCAGGAAAAAGTAGGTTCTCTGTATGATCATCATTTTTTTTAAAGTTCAGAGTGATCTAGCTGCGTTAATTATTCACCTACGTTACCGCTTGTAATCGCATACGATGAAGAATTTCATAAATAGTAGTTCAGCTAGAGTGACAGATCATTTTAATCACAAATTAAGCAAAAACAATAGTATTTTTTAAAATTCGGCGTGTAGACGGACTTCCCGTGTAGTTTAAGGTAAGTCCGTCTAGTAATGATATCAGCCAAACTATGGGTGCTTATCGACGGTGGAAATTTCAAATGTCGTAAGGGACAAACGCTTACTTTTCAGGGGAGCCAGAAAACAAAATTCAACTTTTTTTAAATTCATAACTTGGAAACTACTCATCCCATTAAGATGATTTTTGTAAGCATACTTTTTAAATAACTTCGCCTACCCTATTTTTTTAATTGGACATCCATAAATACAGTGGTTTAGGAAATAGTGTCCCTTACAACAAAAAAATAAGAAGAAAATGTGTGTTACACCTCCGAAAACACAGTATTTATCTGACAAAATGTCATCATCATCATTTCTTTTTAGTGCCTTACAACATAGGAATTTTAAAAATATTGAGATATACGATATTGCGCTTAATGAAACAAGAAGTTATACAAAAATATTTGACCGATACAACATAGTGTTTTAAATATTAGGAAGTTACGACAAACTTTGACCAACTCATAACTTTTTTATTAGAAGTCATATCGAAATTTCAATACTTACAACAAATAGATAGAAAAAAAAAATACTGACTTCAATGGTATATTTAGTGTACTTACGACAAAATGTCCCTTACGACATTTGAAATTTCCACCGTCGTTATTTTGTGTTCGAATCCTTAAAAAGAAAGAAACAAGACGATGAAGAGTGTATTTCAAACTTGCTAATATAAGGTTTAGATTCGATTTAAACTCAATATTTCTTATTTAAAGGCAAGTATATTTTTACGTAAATGGGGTAGTACATACCTTTTTTGGAAAATAATTATACGTAGGTACTTATTTATTTATTGGGTTTCCCAAAAAAAGATCAAAAATAATTTTAAAATGTATTTTAATGGTAGAACTTTTAAGTTTAAATCAAATACTGATTGGCAAATCAAAATCCATAACTTTATAAGTACCTACACACATACGTAAATTATCAGGTTAAGTAAGGCTGAGACCCACGTCACGTAGCGGCGTGATACCTTAAGTATTTTGGTAAAGAAAAAAACCTTATTATAATAAATAAATGTTTTCATTGTACAAAAAAAATATACGGCATTGTATTGAATGAAAAACTTTCATAAAGTGATCACAATAAATATAATTGTCATCACCATCAGCTAGTCCCCGGAAAATTTAGAGGAACATAAAAAAATAACTCCTTCGTTTCAGACTTCTGGCTGATTAAAAAATAACTACAGTAAAATTAATATTTTTAAAGAGCATAACGATTTATTGTTACAATTATAATGGACGCAAGAATATAAGAACCAAGATTAAAATTCATAATGCGGAAAAGGTTGGCAATATCTGCTTTTAGGTAAGACGGCATAATGACGGACTTCCCTCGAATATTGTAGACGGTCTTTCCAACTTGGAACAATTTGAAGGTTAGAAATTCACATATTAATAATTACAAAACTAGATTACTTTTGTATTATTAAATAACGGTAATATATGAGGCGGTTATCAAATTTCTTACATAGTTACTTTTTAATCCAAAACATCTTGTTTTTTTTTTTTTATGTTTTGATTTTCATACAGGTCTTTAACTTACCCGTCACGTAAAAACACAAAATCTTGAAACTTGAATTACTTCCAAAGTTTTTGTCGCAGCTACATCTATTATGAAGTGATGGAATTAGAACAAAATGCTGTTTTTCCGAGCGAGCCGTCGCTTGTATATCTATTCAAAAACAGAAGTTATAGCGTGTAGACGGACTTGCCTTGTAGACGGTCTTGTCCACAGTCACAATAAACAAAATATAAATGTCTACTTATTGCTTTACTAAAGTTTAAGAACCACTCAGCTCCAAAATTCTATACATTTCTTCTCTAGTTAGGTGACGCGGCGGCCCGGTTCGGTATTATGTGCTAATCATGTTTCGTACCATTTGCCGAACGATTTGGCGTACCTACTGACATTCTTCATTGCCTGTACTTGTTGATATTTCTACTATTAAAATACCTTGTAATCGCTGTTGATTTTCCAATAAAACATACTTAAATATATTTTTTTGTGTTTGTGGTAACGGCTTCGGAAGCCGACGTGCTCTTGCTCTTGTCATCACTCATCAACATACCTATCCGGTATCCACCAGAAAGTAACCTCTTCAGTTCAAAAGGGACTTGACCGATTGGAGATTTTGTCTGATTGTGGCATCGCAGCGCTGACGGGACGCCGGAACGAATCGACGGATACAAAACAAAAATGTGGTATTATTTTGTAACTTTTATTTTTGTTTTAAAAGAAAATAATATTAAGGCGGTTCTCAGTCACGATTAAAGGTATTCGATTGTGTTGTATTGTACCGTTCAAAGGGTACCATGCAGACCTGAAATAGTTAGTGTTTTTCATAACTTCCAAGTTATCCTGGTTACGAAGCAACGATTTTATGATATAGGTACGCAACTTTTTTTAAGTAACGTTGCTAGTATTTAGTTTCGAAACTACTCCGCTGGAGCCAACGTGACTAATGTCAAGCGTTCTTTAGTCCGGCCGCGTAGACAAGCGCCTCAGTGTTCTACGTGACGTTATTGCGCGCACATGTCATCTTCGAATCCAATCATTGGTGATAAATAGTGAAAAAAGTTCGATTTAACTTTTCTACCGAGTTCCAGTAGCTTAAAACATAAGAATATGCTGTGTGTAGTTATGTGTTATGTAAAATTTTAGTTACTAAGGGTATAGAAATCGCGAAATCACGCGTGTAGATACTCACAAATTGTTATGTTTCCGTCTCTTGCACTCGCGCGGCTGTGTGTATAGGTATATCTATGTGTAATCTGGTTCGCCGAGCTCGTTCATCCGCTCGCTCGGGCGACCGGTGCTTGCATCTGATCATGACCGCGAGATTGTCCCATTTCTAAATGTAGGTACCTACGTCACGATGCCTTACCGACATTACGCCTATTTATATCATTAAAAAGCCGTCAAAAGGCGGCGGTGAGGTGTAAACATTACAAGACATTCCGTTGACCAACCTTTTCGATTTGATTCATCTGTATCTTTATACTTACATATCACACCACAGTAGCACAGTAGTGTCGTATACTTACAAAAGATTCTAGTACCTACCGGTATTATCATATATTAGTAATTAAATAATTATTAATGTACTTAGGCCTAAAAAAACTTGCTTACTTATTTGATTTACTTAACGTAGGTACCTACATTGACGTTTAGCTTTTTGGTTACAAAGCGATATTAAGACTTGTAAGTTACTTCTTACGCGTGTGATGTTTACTTTGAGTTTAAAATAACCTTCGGGTTAGCCATATTTGACTTAAAAATACCGATGCGTAAGCAGTTTATACCACTAGGTACCTACAATCTAATATCTTAGCATGACGTAAGTAACTATTTAGAAGGAAAAACTGGGCAAGAGCATGCGGACCATGCTCAGTGTAGGGTTTCGAAGCCGTTAAGTACTACAAACATAAAAATCAACAAGCAACAACTAATTTTCGATTTCAAGTCATCTAAGACTGCAGTCTTAGATGATTTTAGTAGGTATAAACACCTTAATTGCCTGTATCTCTAGAACCAATGATGTCTGCTTAGTCGTGATAGTTTTCCTTATAAGTAAATTCGTTATATGCGCTTTCATTTCAGTTTTTTTCTGATTTTTAGTACTTGTAGTTTTGGCTGTAGGGGGGACACTTGACCGTAACAAAATTATCGCTTTAAAGCTTAAGATTTCATAAACCCTTAATCGAAAAATGGTTTATACAATCACGCAATATTTTTGAAAGACCTAGGAACCTATTTAAAGACCCCACGCACTATGAGGTAGAGGAGAAAAACAATACATCACGTTAAAAGTAGAGGACGTACCTACACTAAAAAAATGATTTTTCAAGATTTTATTTTACCACTTGGTTGGCGTGACTAATATGTATAGTTTGACTACGGAAGCGTACAAGCTTGAAACCATAATAATATACCTAGTTATTATCATAAGTTGGTAAATTGTACGAAGTCTTAGCAGATTTCTCTAAATGTGTTTTTTTTTTTTTTTGGTTAAGTAAGTAGTATTTTATTGTTCGTAAAATATTATTTGTCTGCAGCTGCGTAAGTGAATCACTGAAGTAATTGTAACGAGTGTATCCCTAATTCAAATAAGTGAAAACCTACTAGAAACAATCACGCGCACATCTTGTAATGTGTTTGGAACTGCCTGATGATGCCCTCGTGTCCTCCTTGCAGTCAGCTGCTGGTCGTTGCCTTTTGAAGCAGATCATTATTTAATTTTGATATAATAACAATCCTTCATCTACCCGAAATAAAACACTTTTTACATACTTAATGATGAAAATATCCTAAACATACCTAATTTTTCAATAGCACACTTTTATGGAAATTTACTTTTATCCCTTCAATATATAGCCGTAGGTAGATTATTGGCGTTTACGACATTTAAGAAGACACAAAATCTCGTAAGCTATGGCTTTAAGGTACCTATTTGTAAAATGAGAGCGTTCCATTAAATTGCCGAGCCGAGCTGGCGTTATCAGCCGATAAGGGACGCCGAGACTTGAAGCGTCATAGCGCTGATAGTATGCGGTTTTCCTCAAACAGACAACATCGCAATTTATTTTTAAATTACAAAGTGATACTATAAACAATGTCAATACTTAACATACCTACGATATAAGTGACGTTTTATAAGTCATTAATATGGGATGTTGCGGAGATTGCTGTGTGCCACCAGAAGAATACAGTGAGTACCCTCTTAACGTATTACTTTCTGAGCAAGGTTAAATGAGTAGTGGCCTTACTGTGAGAAGCGATATCGGATCGGAAATAATATCCACCTTGCACCGCACGCCGTTGTTTAATAAATAGAGTCGAATATCTTCTAAATCCTATGCGAAGGAAGTCCATTGCAAACAGCGATTAAAACTTAATATATTATGTAGACCGGTATCCGAATGCGAGGCAAATATGTAGGTGCGTGTTATACCTACTTACCTAAGTGTTGCAACTATAAGTATCCCTAGACACGGCTTGCTTTCGGCTCACGAAAGGTAAGCTTGTAATCTCGGTTAATATTCCATTGAGAGATAATTAAATTATAGTTACCTAAAGGCTGTACCCAGAAGTAAAGAGAAAATTTTCATAAATAAAATTGGTCAAAGAGAACACATCCAAAACAGGTCAAAGTAACTCTCATATATCAACAGTCAATGGCAAAACTTTTAAATAAGCTGGGAGTCACGTGCTATGTTGGTTGTTTTCAACATTTTAAACAATACAATACAAATTTATACTCTTTATTGAACAACAAAAAAAACAGAACACGGACATAAAAAAACAGTACATTTAAATCATAGGTATACAGCATACAACAAGCGGTCTACCGCTAAATAGCGCTTCCAGATAACATTGGATAGAGAAATATCTGAGGACACAAATTCATGACAGGCAGTGTAAACTAATTCGTTTAGAACTCAAACTTTACAACTACAAGATACAATAAATAAATAAGTAAATATTTAAATTTTAACCGAGCGGAACAAGAACTAGTTGAGAACAGACTTTTTCTATCCTATAAATGTCACGGGAAAACGCATACGATACATCATTTTATTGAAGAGGAATCTAAAGAAACAAATATTAATAGAATTAAGTAATGTTTTAAAGAAACAGAAAATCTATTTTTTTAGTAGATTAAAGGAGGACTACGTACAGTTTCGACCGCTCAAAACATCAATAAGGTAAACAATACATTTTGAGCAAATATCATTTACGTCTGTTATTGTTAAAGCAGTAAGATAAAGTTAAGTATCAAGATCTGGTATAAATAACCAGGGTAGGGCTAAGTAAACGGAATTAAATATTTTGGAAAATTATGTAGTCGAACGTATATTAAAGATCAAAAGGAGCACGCTAAAACAGGCTACGGTAAGTTTACGAAAAAACAGAAAGTTGACATTATTAAAGTCCAGGCTGAGTTCTGTTGATAGAAATTGTACTTATTACTGGCAAGCGATACTTATTGTCTTTCTTTTCGTCGAGGTCGATAGATATGGTCCTTATATAAAAATGCAAGCAGAGAAACCCAAATCTTTCCCTATCACTATTGCATTTAATTATTGGTGGACCAGATTGGCCAACACTGTAGCTTCGACATCTTGAAAAGCTATGATGAGATAGGTAAAAAAATTGGCAATTAAGTTGTACTAGGCCCAATTCAGTATAGTTTATAACATTTTATTAATTCAGGATTTATTATAAATAAATATACCTTAGCTTGGCGATGGGCTTGCACCCTGTCACTAATATACTGGTAAACATCTTAGCCTACTTCTGCAAAATGTGGTTACAGAAATGTGAACAAGTACCTACCTGTTATAAGAGTTGTTGGTATTTTTGTAGCTCTGCCTACCCCACGCTGGGAATGAAGGCGAATTGTTATGTACATGTACCTACCTTAGCTTTTTGCATTCTTAATATTAAATATTTTTAATCTATCTTTGTCTCTTTACTTCAGGGACAGCTCAGTAATTAGAAATCTAAATAAATGTAATCGAAACAATGTTGCGGCGCGCTTGACCCTGGATGAGCTCTAGAACACACGAATCAAAAACATTAGATAAGTAGACCTCATCGTCCGTCGTTGCCTCGCTGCCCGTAACCCGCTTTTGATGTCTGAACCTGTATTCCACTTTGCATTGTAACGTATAGTTATTATATTGTTAATGTAATAATATGCTAGTTCGTATTTACCTGATAGTAAACAAGACCATTGTGAAAACGTAATACGGTAGGGTTTTGAAAACCAGATGATTTAAAACAAAATGGAATACATATTATATACCCAGAGCAGAGGGCACCGTCACGTCGGTAACCCTATTGGTAACCGGATCGGGAACCAGCAGGTCACAGTTATAGTGGACATAAGGACGAAATAAGTAAGAAATTTAATCTACCTAGGTGTCGAATGTCGGGGTTCGTACCTGCCTACTTGTAACTAACTATCTAATAACCTATGACTTACTTACAATTTAAACCAATCTAGGAAGACAATTTTAAAACTATTTAGTCGTCGAATTGACTTTAAATTTGTCATGGTGGTGCGGTTTCGATAGCAATACATAATAACATTGTTACTACGAGTATTAAAGCTGGCGTCATGGATACGGAAGGTGGGCATAGGACCTCATCCCCAATAGCTACTTGTAATTGAAGACTGATCGAATTTGAATTTATTTAAATCTTCTTTTAATCGCGAGTATATCATCAATGTTACAATAATAGTTAGTTGGCATAAAAGGGTGTTATTAAAAAAATCTTATTTTCTTAGTTATTATATAAATATTAGCTTACCGCCGATCTCAGATAAATTTTAGAGACAATTAGCTCGTTCATTTTACAAAGTATAAACTGTATCGTCACTAAGGAACGACTCAATCGCCATTAACTGACTCTGAGTGCGGCCGCTAGAGTGCTTGAGTGTTGGATTTGAGGGCGCAACATTTTTTTGGTATACGAATATTATCCCAGCGAGATCTTCATTACGAGAAGTTAGATATTGAGGCAAAAAAGGTGAAAATAAATATTCTTATGTAAACTGATCCAAGACCACAAACCTAGTTCCTTGTTAAGCAATGTTTGCTATTATATACTGTACCCGTCATCCCTATAGATCTACCTATCTATTCTGGTCGCAAAGAACCAATTGAAACTAACCTAACCTACCTAAACAAACTTTAAACATATCCTAAACATATAGCAACTATATTGTAATTATCCTAACATTACCTACCTTTTAAAAAACAGAATTATAATCAAGTCTTTTGGGAGTTGTTGGTATTTTTGTGGCTCTGCCTACCCCACCCCACTCTAGGAATGAAGGCGTGATGTTATCGCACCTACGGTGCAACACTGTCACTTATGCATAAGAGCATTTTTCCAGGAGAAGCATTTAAAGATTTAGTGTGGTATAAAATTACTATACTTTCTGATCTAGAGAAGGCGATTGTTTGATATGATTACTGCTACTTTTAGCTTATATTATGTTGCTTCAAGGACAGGGTACTTAAAGCGACGTTATGGCATACTTAACTCAATTTTCAAAATTTTGCAAAAGTGACAGTGTCGCACCGTAGGTACGTTATGTATGTACCCAACGGCGGATCCAGGACTTAGGTGGACCTTTTTTACTTGTATCTATTGTTATCAAAATTAAATTATAAGTACCACGACCCCCTCCTGGCGCCAAAGCTGGATCCACCCACCCTTGTAATGTAACTAACTCCGACAGTTAGTGTACTCCCATAGCTACTACATACCCTGACTTAAATAAGTATATTCTTACTTGAAACAACCTACGATTAAACGAAGATTAAATATGGCTCGTGATCATCTTACAGATAAAAGGGGACCCAATCGCTATGAACCTAAAGTAACCCTAAAATTCTTTAAGTCTTTGTTTTAATTCCTAACATTACCTACGTAATACAATGTGTACTTTACCTATTAATTTAAAAAACCTACGAATTTACTACATATACTTAAAATAATCCAATAGAATTCAGAACTTCTAATCACCTCTACAATTAACCTGATATGAAGAAAAGCAGTTATCGTAGAATAGTTATAATGTAGGTATAGTAAATATAATCTAGATAAACCGAAGCATAAAACAAACAATCCTATGTCTAACAAATTTTAAGTGTTATTGGCCCTTTTTAGGGGGAAACGGCTCAACCTACGCCGTCGTGATTGCTATCACGCAGACCTTAGTCAATTCCAATAGTCATCCTCCAGAGACAGGGCAAATTCCTTGCCATTTATATTTTATTAATTTTATTTACTTACTGTATGATATAAGTCTGTCAGTAGTAAAGTACCAAATTTAGAGGACTCAAAATACATTATATTTTAATATACATTTTAATTGATTCTATTGATCTTCGAATAAAGTGTTTTTTATGGTAATTGTAAATTTATTCCGTGTGGTTGCCGGGTTAGAATAGTGCCACTCCATGTCTTCCCGTGGATGTCGTAAGAGGCGACTAAGGGAATAAGGGATTTAGTACTGTTAGGCGATGGGCTTGCATCCTGTCACTAATACACTGGCAAACATCTTAGCCTGATTGTGCCAAATGTGGTTACAGAATTATCAACAAGTTTTTTAGAGTTGTTGATAATTCTGTAGTTCTGCCTACCCCACTCTGGGAATAAAGGCGTGAGTTTATGTATGTATGTATGTACATTTATTATTACAAAAGTGTATTTAGCTTGATATTGCTTAATTCACTGTAAGTATACGTCATGATTTAGGCTCCAGATTCTTTATAGTCTATAATGAGATGCTCAATTTTCACCATGTATACATGTTTATCTTCTATATTAAAACAGAGGTAATACAGAAGTCATTTTGTCTTCTAGCTAGATTGAATCCTCATAAAAGCTTTCTGTACTGTGTAAGAGTTAATACATACAGTTCAATTATAAAGCCACTTTAGTATGTTGATATATTCGTTTTATTTATATTATTGCAATATATCATTTCCCTTCAAAGATCTCATTTTTATATTTCAAAGTTATTTCAATCCGAACTAGATTTATTAGGTATAGATTTTTATCTAGAATGAAACCTTAATTTTGTTACACATGAAGTTATTTACTACTTCAAATTTCAAATAGATAGTTATTTATTAAAAAAATACTGAACCATATTACTATACTGTCCCTAATTTAACTTGTTTACTGAAAAGTATTTTATTTGTTGTTGAACTTTATTTAATTCATTTGTTTTATAGCAATTAAAGATTCATATGATTTGATCTAAGTCAATATGAAGCGAGAATTTAAAAGTATAGTTTTATCTCTATCATAAAATATTTTTCTAAGAGAGTTCCTAAGAGAGTTTTTAAATATGAACTTCATTTAATTTCTGATTACTATCAGTTTTATATAGTACCTTACTCTACTTATTAAGGCCTATTCTGCAAAGAACTACCTAGTTCCCTAGGTAAACTGTAAAGGTCAGCCGGGTCTGCTGAGGAAGCCACCTACTACCCGTGTGATTGCCCCCCCCCCCCTCACACAGACCGACGTCCAAGACGGTGAGAGTATGATGCCCTATTGTGTGGTTTAGTGAATATAAATTTATAGACCCGTGTGGATGCCGGGTTAGAATAGTGCCACTCCATGTCTTCCCGTGGATGTCGTAAGAGGCGACTAAGGGAATAAGGGCTTGTAGTACTGTTAGGCGATGGGCTTGCAACCTGTCACTAATACACTAGTAAACTTCTTGGCCTGATTGTGCAAAATGTGGTTACAGAATTATCAACAAGTCTTTTTAGAGTTGTTGGTATTTTTGTAGCTCTGCCTACCCCATTCTGGGAATGAAGGCGTGATGTTATGTATGTATGTATGTAAATTTATAGAGTTTTAAGGAACCAATCCTCAAACTTCCCAGAGCTTTCACGGGTGCAAATGCATACCCAACCTTTGGACCCCGATCCCACTACAGGCTGGCAAATAAGAATGGTGGGCACTTATATAGATGACTATGTTGGTAAAGAGTACATCTAGAGCCGCCCAATCCATCATTCTATCTACTGAGTTTCAAACAAAACCTATTTGTCACCGTTAGGGTCAGCGTGATTCGTCAGGCAAAGTGGTTAGCCTGGACACCGTTCTGGCACGAAAATTTGCTAAGCTAGCTCAACTCAAAAAACTCCAACTACAAAACTATCCCTCCAAAACCCCCAAAATGAATTTACTAAATAAACAACGTACCAGACACAAATGTCAACTGAAAATCTTCTAAACTTGCTGGCTACATCATTCTTGTAAAAAATCTGTAACAGAAAAGATTAACAAATCCACACACAAATAACTAAAATGAAACAGTCTTACCAAAAACTTGCGTTCAAAGTTCAAATCATAGAAACAAGGGAGATACCTATGTCATGAGCGCAAATTAACTATTGACCCGGTGCCACCACAATTAAAATGTGTGCGGCTTACGCTTACGCTCTATGCACTACTACAAAAACAATATTCTCATAATTGGTTACAGTTATGAAATAAAAACGCCGTAGCATCATTTTGATAGTAGCACATAATTCAGCTTTATAGCTTATTTGGCAAGGTCGACAAATGCTGGAAGGCCGTTTATTTTCCATCGTAGTTTAACTACTCAACGTAAGGTAGCGCTTACTAGTTAGCGACGAGTCTTCTTCTTGACTATTCAGCGCTAGATAAGTAAGACGGTAGTCCTTAAGTCTAGCAATTTAAGAACTACGATTACAGTGACATCAAGTGAACGTTTTTCAAGCTGCGTGCGTCATTTGTCTGCTACTCGAGTAGAAATGTCACCATGACTGTTTAAAAACATGTATTTTTTTGTTGTTGAAACATTAGTAATATTTGATTCTTAGATATATATATAAATATATATATATTTATCATTTTTTAATTACAATTCCCAATTAAATAAAACCAAAACAAAACGAAAATTACGATAAAAACCCTAAAAGCAACCCCCGTCCGTACATGATAAAAGTCAAAACAACAATCCCCAACCCGGTATACGGCCCTGTATTTATACCCTATCACCTACAATTGCTTCTTCAGCCTCATCGGCCTCATTGCCTTCAGCCAGAGCAGACCCACGTCACTGCGCGGCGGCCATAATTAAATTCGAATTTTGTATACATACGGCGGCTGAAAAGTTCTAAGCCTAAGGTGGAAAAAAACAATTTAGAATATTAAGCTATTTTTATTTTACAATGTTACTCCCTCTAATTCGATGCATTTCTTAAATTAATTATATAATGCTTTTATGCCGTTAAAAATATTATTTATTTAAAATGCTCTCCTACTGCCACCTTAATTTCTTCATCACTTCCAAATCGCTTTCCTCTTAGGTCTTTCTTTAAATTACTGAACAGAAAATAGTCGCTAGGGCCTAAATCTGGACTAAACGGAGGGTGGTTAATTTCTTCGAAGCCGATTTCCTTCAGAGCTAGTCTTGCAACCCGCGCGGTATGAACGGGGGCGTTGACTTGAATGAAAAACAAAACGCCTTTACTGATTTTGCCCCTTCTTTTTTCAAGTATGGCTTGACGCACTTGTCTCAATAGCTCAGAATAATAAGTTGCATTTATTGTAGAGCCTTTTTGCTAAATAATCTATTAAAAGAATTCTATCCGCGTCCCAAAACACCGTAGCCATTAGCTTACAGGCCGATCTTTGCACTTTAAACTTCTTCGGCGGACTTTCACTCTTCTCAATCAACTGCATGGACTCTGACTTACATTCAGAATCATACCGTGTGACCCACGTTTCATCAACGGTTACTATCCTGGAGCAAATTTCGTCAACACTATCTCCGCACAAGTCTAAAAACGCCTGAGAAATTTCGACTCGCCGCTCTTTGTCAAACGCCGTCAGCATTTTCGGTACCCAACGCGCGCTGACCTTAGTCATGTGTAAATATGTATGAAGGATTTCTCCAACCCGCTCCTTGCTAATGCCCAAGGCCTCAGTTAATTGACACATCTTAATTCTTCGATCCTCCGAAACATTTTTTTTTACTTTAGCGACGTTTGACGTCGACGACGTAGAGACTAACTACCGATACTGGCCGACCTGGGGCCCTAGCCAAGTTGCAAACGCTCCTAACGTTTTTCTTTTCTATCGTTCAAAATGTATGGGATGAGAGTCGACCACGTGGTTTATCGAAACGCACGAGAATGTCATCCCATACATTTTGAGCGATAGAAAAGAAAAAGAGCGTTTGCTTCTTGACTAGGGCCTCTGAGCGGGGGTCGTCTTCGATCGACTCTCGTCGTTGTTTAAATAGGCTACTCCACTTTTTAACTGTAGCATAGGAGGGCCCAGAAGTAAACACCATAAATAGCAGCCATTTCTTGAAAAATGCATTGAGGAGTTTTTTTACTTATCGTGAGAAACTTAATCACAGCCCAGTGCTCGATTTTCGTAACATGCAGTGATAATTCAGATATGATACTGTTAATCGTTGAATATCTCGAGAAATTACAATTGTAATGACCTAATGTTTTTTTTTCTTTATTTGTTTTTAAATGGTCTATCTAGTGGCCAGTACCATAATTACATATACAACCTCAAAATACCTTAGGCTTCAAACTTTTCAGCCACCCCTCGTAAAACCTGATTTTATGAATTATTTATCTATTGCAAATAGATTATCAATTTAATGAATTAATTACTTAAGTATGAAATGTACATCGACGGTTCTGTGACTCAACCTCGTATATAGAATATTGTCCAGTATAAACTGACACTCACTAAGTACGCGAGTACATACTTAGTGCGTGTCAGTTTATACTGGACATAATTAAATATACGAGGTTGAGTCACAGAACCGTCGACATTCACTTTTAATATGTTAATTTTGAAGTATTTGTAAAGAATTTACTGACTTACTAAAGTTCTTTTGTTTATTAGTTAACAATAAAGCTTCCTATAAATATAAAACCGGGCAAGAGCATGTCGGACCATGCTCAGTGTAGGGTTCCGAAGCCGTTAAGTACTACAAATATGAAAATCAACAAGTAATAACTAATTTTCTATTTAATGTCAATTGGTGCCGTCTCAGATGATTTTAAAAGGTATAAATACTTTAATCGCCTGTATCTCAAGAACCAATTATGTCTACTTAGTCGTGATAGTTTTCCTTTTAAATTCGTTATGCTCTTTCATTTAATTTTTTTTTCACATTTCATTTTAGTATTTCTAGTTTTGGCTGTAGGGGGGTTTACATTTTTTTGCACCGCTTTGTTGGCGTGATATGCATTTTCATGCCAAATTACAGCCTTATAGTACTTAAAGCAACGAATTTGCGAAGTTTTCAGCTCGATACGCTGTCATAGGTTCAGATATAAAAATCGGACAACGTTTAACGGAGAAAAACGTTATCTAAATGGTTTTATTTTTGCTTCACAGTCCTCTTAAAAACAAAACCAAAAGCGTTTCTTGTAGCTTAGCTTTGGTTGTGTTTACATCGTATATTTGAAATAAATGTGTCCCTATCTAACTATATGATAAATACACTCGAGAGCAAAACTTTCGGGTCACTAACATAAATTGCAATAACTCAAAAACTAATAAAATAAATTGGACTTTAAAGACATTTTAATGTCACTTAAATAAAATGCATTAAAATTAATACTGAATGTTCTTTTTAATTTTATAAAAAATAAAAAGTAAAAATGGCATCCACTTGCTTGAAAAAACAAAATTGAAAATATTGATTTTTTTATATAATTATCCAAATTTTACACATTTTAATACTTGGTATTGCCTCCACGTGCACAGCTGCGATGCGATTCGGCATGCTGTACACCAAGTTTCTGAAGCACAGTTGAGGAATGTTCTCTTATTCCTCTACCAATGCGCTTTTGAGCTCGCGAAGCGTCATTGAAGGAGGTACTCGTTGCCTTACTCGTCGTCCAAGCTCGTCCCAGGAATGCTCGATCGGGTTGAGATCCGGGCTCCTGGCCGGCCATTCCATGCGGCGAATACCCACATCGTTCAGAAAGTCTTGTACTGAGTACACGAGCAGTATGGGGACGGGCATTATCATGCATGAAAATAGCATTTTCACCGAGCCTTGCTATAAATGGACCGACGTGCTCATTTAGGATTTCTTCCACGTATCTTACGCCATTTAGACTACCGTTTTCGATCAGCACTAGCTCTGTTCGGCTTTCAGCAGAAATCCCAGCCCACACGAGTACCGAACCGCCACCGTACGCAACCTTTTCTGCAATGCAGGCTTGCATGAATCGTTCTCCTGGCCTTCTGTACACCTTCACCCATCCGTCGTGTTGATACAGCAGGAACTTTGATTCGTCTGAGAACACAACTCTTGACCAATCTTCAGGTGTCCAATCTGAGTGTTCGCGTGCATAAATTTGTCTTGCTGTGCGATGGTGCCTTTCCAGTTTAGGGCCATTTGCGGGCCCTGAAGGGTTTCAAATTAGCTTCAACAAGTCGCCGTCTTACAGTCCAAACACTAGGATTGCTCCCACCAAGCCGTAAATTTTGTTGTGTCAATGCAGTTCCCGTAAGGAACCGATTTCGAAACATAGTACCTATTGACTAGATATCGATCCTCCCGTACCGTTGTACACATGGGTCTACCTCCTCCTGGTCTGCGTAAGTTCGAACCAGTTTCTAGAAACCGCTGAACAATACGCTGTACTGTTGACAACGTCACTCCGGCTATTCTTGCAGTATCTCGCTGGCTTCGGCTGTTTTCCAGTAGGTATTGTAAGGATTCTCGTGCATTCTTCGGGTGTAATTGACATATTTATTACATTAATAATGACCACTGAACGTTTGGGACCCTTTTTATATATGCATTTTATGACAGAACGAAAACAAAAGCAATAACAAATGAAAAATGAGAAAAGTTCTTTATTTCATAAACAATCATTTTGTTTATAAAAAAAAAATGTCATTATTTCTAATTACCAATAAGTTTTAATACCTGCAATTAAGGAGGATTAAATTGTCTATAAGGTTCAATTTATTTTACGTAGCTAGGTGTATTCGTTTTCGAAATATTATAATTTATTATAGTGACCCGAAAGTGTTGCTCTCGAGTGTACTTGATCTAGACACGCGGCAGCGTGTCCAGCCAAGTTCACGCCAAAAGGAACTGGCGAGCAGCAGCCGTGTGTTATTTACACGAACCGTTTGGAGCCACTTTTGACCCCTCAATAACTCCAAATCCATTTAACATAGAAACTTAACATTTGATATGTGTAATAAGACCCTTTAGATCAACTAGAACCCCAAATTTCATAAATATAGGTTAAGCGGTTATTGAGATATTAACGTCCGAAAATGGGCATTTATTCCACTGACTGACTCACTGACTGACTAGTAATCAAAAACCTAACCCACTTCCAGGTGACCTAGAAAGGTGAAACCTGGCATCCAAGTGGGTGTTTGTGTGTATACAAATAAAAGAGTCTGAAAACATTGATTTTTAAGTTTTATTATTATTATTATTATTTATGCTTGTTACTTCAGAACTCCGTTATTTACTAACCGATTTGGAAAATTATTCTTTTGTTTGAAAGGGTATACTTCCGGAGTGGTTTCATCATCATCAGGTCCAAATCTGATGATGGAGTCCGGGAGAAATCGAGGGAACTCTTCAAATATTTTAGGTACACTTATAGATCACTCCTGAAAAGCTCCATTTGGTGAAGTAGAATGATGATGAATGTTGATCTAGATCTGGTATTTAAAGTCAAATAGGTCGTTTTTATTATTAAAAAAAGCCGTGGTAGCCCAGAAACGTACAACGCGCGCGCGCGTTATTTGACAAAAAATAATGATATCCCATCAAAAACATAAATGTAAAATGGAAGCCAAGTTCAATATTAAGAATATCCGATGCGCGGTTGTCGACTTCGCCGACAAAAAAATTGAGATCTAGATGGGTGCCAAGTTCCGTAGATAATCCTGATATTATATGTATTTATTAAGAATATACAACATTCAAAAATAAATTATAAACACATTTTCCTATTTTTTCTGCTACAGCAATGTTTGCTATTTAAAAAGTATAACTTCTTAGAACACCAATTATTTACACAAAGCAGATAACTTAGGATAAACTGCAGCTCAAAATTGGACTTGGCTAGTTTTCACGTACAAGGTATCTTGCATTTGGCTAATCAATAAGTTATAGGGTACGCAAGTTACTGTATTTATATTGTGTGGTCATATCATACTCTTCCAAACAATTGGCTTGCTGGTAAAAACTAGCCGAGTCAAATTTTGAGCTGCAGTTTATCCTAAGTTATCTGCTTTGTGTAAATAATTGGTGTTCTAAGAAGTTATACTTTTTAAATAGCAAACATTGCTGTAGCAGAAAAAATAGGAAAATGTGTTTTTAATTTATTTTTGAATGTTGTATATTCTTAATAAATACATATAATATCAGGATTATCTACGGAACTTGGCACCCATCTAGATCTCAATTTTTTTGTCGGCGAAGTCGACAACCGCGCATCGGATATTCTTAATATTGAACTTGGCTTCCATTTTACATTTATGTTTTTGATGGGATTACAGCTTTCAGGAAATGCAATGCATTGCGTTTTGATGCCCGTTTTTACTAAACACGTGTATTGGCATGTTCTTCTATTTCTATTCTACTCGGTAAAACTAATTGCTTTTGACTTGTTATCTTTTTGTTTTAACTTTGCCGCCATTACTGTGAAGTTAATAAGAACCATCATAACATTGGCAATAAGATGATAACATGTAGGTATAGAGCAGTGTTTCCTAAAAAGTACAGCTAAAATAAAAATACTTACATATAGACGAAAGTATTTGATGTGGCTTTTCCATAAAAAAGGGATTGGAGAGTGTTCCATTACCTTGAAAGTTTGGGAACCCCGGTATAGAGCCCCAGGTCACGTTACTGGGATGGGCTGAAATTTTAAATCCGAAGCCAATTCATAATTAGTCCAATCGATAAAGGAAGTGTAGAGCGCGTGCGTAGGAATAGGAATCTAAACAATTTCTTTAGAAATTTGTTCAGGTTTTTAGGGAGTGATACTAAAAGTCCCTACTTTTAGGAGGTGAACCGGGCAAAACAGGTGCCTTTATTGGAATTTTTAACTTTTATCTCGAGAATGGTGCGTTGTAGAGAAAAAATCGAGGAACACATTAAACCTTGAAAAAGATTGTACAACTTTAACCTGACACTTTTATCACCAACCGGTATCGTAAAAATCGCCATTTTCCCCAAAATGGTACTAAGTATGATGCGAACAGCAGTTTATTGCGGTAGATAAAGCACCCCTCACTCTTGCTGTTCTGGCGCTAACATACTATAGGTACTATAAAAGGCCCACCGGTCTTAATAACGAATTTTCCGCCAGGAACTTATTAAATTTACCAAAGATGGTCGGATCTATTTGTCTGTTCAGTTATGTAACAGATAAGTATTTAATTTCGCCCAATCATCATGCAAACACATAGAACCAATCCTTTAAAAAAAAAAAACCTTTTTTTTTCAGGAGAACCGCTGCGACACGACCCAGACTTTGGCGGGCCAGTCAGTGACCGCTCGTGTACGGACGTCGTGTGGCTCCTCTTGTTCGCGCTGTTCCTGGGAGCCTGGGGCTTCGTCGGATACTATGGTACGCACAAGCTGAATGAAACTTCTGCGTGGAATAGGTACTTGATATACGAGTAGGATGCATCCAACACTGCGGAGAGATCATTTTATTACGATTTAATTTAAGTAGTTGTCATAACCACGAGATTGAAGGAACCAATTACTGCAGTTTTTTGCAGTGTTTTCAATAATAAGGCGGAGACTTCGTCAGCGACGCTTACTCCCGATGTACCAGGATTTTAATATACCTACCAGATTTTTAATATAATTAAATCCCAAACTTATTATTCGTAGAGGGTATTTATTGTTTATTATTTTTAACCAATAAATGTAAACTAGTGTTTTGGAAATCTAGTGAGGGAGTACTTTTCGTGTTCTCGCTGTCTCAAGTAGCACAGAACTGCATTATACATTTTCACATAAGGCCACAGCGGCAGTTTAAGCATTTGTAACGACTTATTAGAGTTCACTCGGGATGTAAAAGCTGTATAGAAAAATACGAGGCCCAATATACAGATCTTCGCTATACTGTTACTTTACTAAGCAGCACACATATGCCACAGATTTACTGTTATTCAGCGTTTAGTAGTGCTGCACTCTATAAGCTGCAAGAGTGCATGTTTGTGAAAACAAATAATACAGTTTTCTGAATAAGAGTCCACGTGTGTATGTTAATAACTGTTGCATTTTAAGAAGGAATATGTGAACAACTATTACGAGTGCATTATTTTGGGAAGTTATTTAACAAAGATTTAATGCTTTATGCTAATTACGTATTACGACATAAGGAGGACCGCCAACTCAGCGCGCACATTCCAGTGACCGACTACACGAGGCGCAACCTCTGCAAAATACGAAATTACCTATTAATAACAACCTCAATGTAGATTCACTTTTCGTTCACACTTCGAGCAATTGTCATCTCGCTTAGGATTAATTTCTGTAACATTTGTTTTAATTAAAATAGTAATAAAAGTTTTTAGTTTTTTTTCGAACCTCCGATAGCAGCTAACGTAAGTGGCGCAGTCGGTAGGATACTCGCGGGTCGTTTTCGTGAACAAATTCGGGACCTCAAAAATCGAGACCGCGCGTTCGAGAGCCACCCGGGTTGGCTTTTAAGCACCGCTGCCGAGTATCCAGAATCTACGAGCTGCACACCGGAGGTGAATCCAGCAATCGATTCTCGAGGAAGACCAGAGATGAAGCATTTGTAAGTACACCTGAATTGTTCTCGTGCTGCTTGCTTCCTTAGTCCGTAAATCCTTATTATCCATAATTTTTTATCCCAAGAAAACGGGATCCCGGGAACCTACATCGAGTCAGGTTCGACGGGATAGATTAGATTTACTTAGAAATATTGATAGTTCAGATTTAGATAGTTTAGATAATTTGGGAAATAAGAGTTTAGTTAATACCGATAAAACAATGAGTATGAACCCGGATGACATTTATAAAGCTCTACGCTTAGTCCCGGATTTTGACGGCAATCCTAACATCCTTACACGATTCATTAAAATATGTGATCAAATAATGGCGGCCTATTTCAGCGAGGAAGCCGGGTTATCCAATCTGTGTCTTATTAATGGAATATTAAATAAAATAACTGGTACAGCTGCAAGCACTATTAATAGTAATGGCATCCCCGATAGTTGGGTAGGTATTAGGGCAGCCCTCATTAATAACTTCTCCGAGCAACGTGACGAGACGGCATAATATAACGATATTTCCATAGCTAGTCAAGGTAATAGAACACCTCAGGAATTTTATGACCACTGCCAGACACTTTTAAGCACAATAATGACTTATGTATCCCTACATGAGAATATTAGCTCTACTATAGAGGCCAAACGGGTTCTTTATAAGAAAGTGGCTATGCAAGCCTTTGTACGCGGCCTGAAGGAACCGCTAGGTTCGCGCGTTAGGTGCGTCCGGATTCAATAGAAAAAGCCCTTGAGTTCGTGCAAGAGGAGCTCAACGTCATGTATGTACAACAGAGAGGAGACATGGCTAAATTCCACCAACCAAACAAGGTAACCACGTCCTCACCAAATGTAGGATTTGCACCGTCTCGACCCTTCCATTTACCCCAAGCACCAAATTGGCCCACACCTTTTGGTCAACGACCAGTGCAGCAACCCCCGCAACCATATAAGTTCAACCCTATGCAAATGCAGCCCCAAGATCGCAAGCCAACTAGAACGCAACAGATGTTTGGCGCCCGTCCGCGTAATTACAACCCCCAGAGTAATGTTTTCAGGTTACCCCCTAGAAACAATCCCCAATTTAATTCTACTCCCAAACCTATGAGTGGAGTTCAGACTTACACCCCAAGGGTATTACCTCAGTCGCATCAACCCTATTTTAGGCCACGCGAATTAAACATGAACGAATGTTCACCCTACGACGGCGATTCATATTACGAAAATTATTATATGCAACCGGAATGTCATTACGACGCTACAATGACATATGATAACTATAATGTTTATGATCCCGCTGCCGGATTAGATGTAGAACCAAGCTATGATTATCAGCCGAGAGACGACGCGGTACCTAGCACTAGCGAACAGCCAAATTTTCAATCGGACCAGGAGTTACGCAAGCCAATATAGAAATAAACCTACAGTCTCAACGGCAATTGCCTTATATTCAAAATAGCAACCCGCCACTAAAATTTTTGATAGACACTGGGGCAAATCATTCTTTTATTAGCCCCGAAGCCGTCCAACGCTACTTCCCAAGTTTTCCCCTTAATTATGACCCCTTCGAGGTCACTAATGTTCACGCCGTAAGCAGAAATGATTACTCGTTAACACTACCTAGTTTCCCAGAATTCAAGAACACGGGTGATATGAAATTATTCATATACCGATTCCATGATTATTTTGACGGCCTCATAGGACTAGATTTACTAACCGAATGGGAAGCCAAGATTGATTTGAAAAGTAACACTCTAATTACGCGAACCACGAGCAACCCGATACGAATGTATCATTCAGGTATATCTAACAATTACTTCGAGGAAGTGATTTCCGCCGGTACGTCAAAAATATTTAAAGTTCCGATTAACACCATCGACGGTGAAGTTTTACTAAGAGAGCAGAAAATTAGTAGCTGTATGATTCATCCTTGTTTTACAACAGTTAAAAATAACCGTGGATACATAGAAGTTGAAAACCAATCCCCGAATGACGTAATCTTTTCAATCGACCAGCCCGTTCAAGCTGACCTCTATAATATCGAGTGCATGCGCACCGACCTATGCCATAGTACACGCGCACAGGGCGTAACATCGCGGTTGCGTACCGATCACTTAAATAAAGAAGAGATAACTAACTTAAAATTACTTTGCTCTCGCTATGCCGACGTATTCTATATCGAAGGGGAGGCACTTACTTTCACTAATAAAATAAAGCACAGAATTAGGACTAATGACGAAGTACCGGTTTATACAAAAAGTTATCGGTATCCTTTTGTACATGGGCAGGAGGTTAGGGATCAAATAACCAAAATGCTCGATCAGGGAATAATTCAACCTTCAGATTCCGCTTGGAGCTCGCCTATTTGGATTGTACCAAAGAAGGTGGATGCCTCGGGGAAGCAAAAATGGCGTCTTGTGGTTGATTTCCGCAAGTTAAATGACAAGACTATAGATGATAAGTATCCGATTCCCAATATCACGGATGTGCTAGATAAGCTAGGAAAGTGTCACTACTTTACCACCCTGGACTTAGCAAGCGGATTTTACCAAGTTGAGATGTCCCCCAGGACATCTCCAAAACAGCCTTCAATGTGGAACACGGACATTTTGAATTCTTAAGGATGCCAATGGGCCTTAAAAATTCTCCCAGCACCTTTCAAAGGGTCATGGATAATGTTTTGAGAGGTCTTCAGAATGAAATTTGTCTCTCGACGATATTATTGTCTTTAGCACGTCCCTTCAGGAACACATAACCAACCTTGAAAAGGTTTTTCAGAGATTAAGGGAATCAAACTTCAAGATCCAGATCGATAAATCAGAATTTTTGAAACTTGAAACCGCTTATTTCGGGCACATAATTAGTCAAAATGGAATTAAACCAAACCCTGAAAAATTTTCTGCCATACATAAGTATCCAGTACCTAAAACTCCAAAAGAGATAAAACAGTTTCTCGGTCTTCTCGGTTATTACCGAAAATTCATTCCTGATTTCGCTCATATTACTAAACCCCTTATAATGTGCCTGAAAAAAGGAAACAGGATTACTCTCAATTCCAATTATATTAACTGCTTTGAAAAATGCAAAAACCTACTTATTAATGATCCCGTGTTGCAATATCCCGATTTTACCAGAGAATTTATTCTGACAACAGACGCTTCAAACGTCGCCTTGGGCGCCGTACTATCCCAAGGTCCCGTAGGGTCCGACAGACCAGTATGCTATGAGTCGCGTACCCTTAATGAGAGTGAACTTAATTAAGTATAGCACGATTGAGAAGGAGTTACTCGCTATAGTCTGGGCTACCAAATATTTTCGACCCTATCTCTTTGGTCGAAAATTTAAAATCTTAACCGACCATAAACCCTTACAGTGGATTATGAATATAAAGGAACCTAATTCACGACTCACCCGGTGGAGATTGAGAGATTTATGAGTGTATGGACTAAAAGGAAATATGGCGATGTATAAAAATGTCCACTTGAATAATTTCGTCCCTGTATAATTTTGACAAAGTATAAAAATGTCCACATGTATATTAGACGACATATAAAGATGTTGCGACAATAGACTAAAAGAAAATATGTCGATGTATAAACATACTTAGATAGTAGTCATTTTTATATTCCGACTTGATAAGACTTAGACATTTTGAAGTATTGGCTTTCTAATACTCGGACCAATTTTTATTTTATATGTAGACATTTTTATACATCGCCTTATTTACTTTTAGTCCAACGACGCATAAATCGATTGAGGATTGAGACTTAGCGAATATGATTACACCGTCATATATAAAAAAGGGAAATCCAACACCAACGCCGACGCTCTGTCCAGAGTGGAGATCCACAATGAAGAAATCGAATCCTTAGTAATAGACGAACTCTGTTCTATATTACCTAACCCTACCGAGATACCCGAGACCTTGGATAATTCTTCCACAGAAACGGTGCATACCAGCGAGGAGAACCCTATATTAGAAGTGCCCCTTACTGATGAACCACTCAACAAATTCCACAAACAGATTATATTCACCCTTGTAGATCACCCAAAAAAGAAACCAACCGTAACTAAGCCATTCGACACCCACACTCGTATATCAATCCAAATATCCCATACAAACTTAGAAACCGAGGTAATAAACGCCATTAAGGAGTATGTTAATCCCAAGGTTAAAACCGCTTTACTTATCCAACCCCCACTCGCAATGTACAAAATCATCCCCATAATTCAGAGTAACTTTAAGAGTTCATCCATGAATCTCACACTTTCAAAAACAGAATTAGAAAATGTTAAGGATTACCTTAGACAGCAGGAAATTATTAATAACTATCACGATGGCAAAACCAACCATCGTGGCATTACGGAATGCTACTTAGCACTTTCCCGGAAATTTTATTGGCCTAAGATGAAAGACCAGATTACCAAATTCATTAACGAATGTACCACTTGCGGACAGGTTAAATATGATAGGAACCCAGTCAGGCCTAGATTTAGCATCGTACCCCCCGCTACCAAACCATTCGAAACAGTCCACATGGATCTGTTTACCGTTCATAACGAAAAGTATGTCACCTTCATGGATGTATTCACAAAATATTGCCAAGCTTATCACCTACGTGATGGTACCGCAATTAGTATACTTCAAGCCCTTCTACAGTATAGCACGCACCACGAAGTCCCCATCACAATCATCACAGACAACGGAACAGAATTTACTAACCAGCTTTTTACAGAATTTACTAGACTCCATAAAATAAACCATCATAGAATCCTAGCACATTCCCCTAACGACAACGGCATTATAGAACGTTATCATTCCACCATCCTCAGGCATCTCCGCATACTAAAATTAAAGCAAAAAGATGAACCTATCGTCAATCTTATGCCTTATACTATTATAGGTTATAACAGCTCCATACACAGCTTCACAAAATGTAGACCGTTTGACCTATTGACGGGACCCTTTGACCCCAGAAACCCCTTCGACGTAGACATAACCGAACGACTTTTGCAACAATACGTCCAAAACCACAGAGAACAAATGAAACAAATATATGAAATAATAAATGAGACAGCCCTCGCCAATCGAACCTCCTTAATAGAAAATAGGAATAAAACCCGCGAGTCCGAGGTAGAATACACCCCGCAGCAACAAGTATCTATAAAAAAATCCCTTAGCTATTCGGCAGAAAACCGCCCCACGCTATACTCAAGATACTGTTCTAGCAGATCTCCCTATGCACATATATACCTCAAAGAAGCGAGGACTGGTGGCAAAATCACGCCTAAAACGTGTCCCTAAAGGAGATCCTTTGTTGCAGGATTCCTTTGCTGTGGATGATTCCCCTAATGCAGGCCTCGGAGATAAAACTTGAGAGCCTAAATGACGGACCTGGACTTCTACCCTATAAACTTGGACTCATGCGACTCACGACTCATTACCACACTTACCTGCAATCATCATCATCATGTCCTCCATATCGTGTCCGGTAACGGCGAATCCTGCAATAGGTCTAGTCCGGGTGATGTGCTCTAATGTGGCTGGCAAAACCAAATTTTGCTTTGAAAGTGCGGTTACAGGGTGCACAAAAGAGTTGGCCGGCCGAGTTATAGGTGTAGTTATAGGAGGGTTTGGTTTGAGTCTTCCGTACATGGCGCTTTGCATCAAGGTCTTCAAGACGCTTTTGTTCTAATGCATTCACTTTTGTGTGAACGTTTCGACGCCATTCCGGTCTGTGACTGGCAAGCTCCTCCCATCTATCACTAGCGATGTCTACAGCTGCGAGGTTGCGCTTTAAGACGTCCTTGTACCGCAGATACTGTCCGCCCTGCCTGCGTTTCCCGCACGAGAGTTCGGAGTAAAACACCGCCTTCGGCAGTCTACAGTCGTCCATGCGCAAAACACGACCACACCATCTCAGTTGCTGCTTCATTATTAGCGCTTCC
The DNA here is from genome assembly GCA_949316455.1 of Acleris holmiana. Lineage (NCBI taxonomy): Eukaryota > Metazoa > Arthropoda > Insecta > Lepidoptera > Tortricidae > Acleris > Acleris holmiana. The sequence goes on from OX438762.1 coordinate 22,825,575, forward strand.
ACTCCGGTCATTTCAGCGCGGCGAAGGACTTCGGTGTTAGGAATGCGATCCTGCCACTTAATACGCAAAATGGATCTGAGGCATTTCAGGTGGAAGGATTCTAGACGTTTTACGTCAGCTCTGTAGTAGCACCATGTCTCTGCTGCATTTAGTAACGTTGGCAGCACTATCGCTTTGTACACTAGAAGTTTATTTTGCAGTTTAATATCGTGAGAGTCCCACACACGCGATTTCAGTTTACCAAAAGCTACTGCAGCTCCCGCTATTCGAGCTGGAATCTCAGATGCCAAGGTGTTATCGTACCTCAGCCGAGTGCCCAAGTACCTGAAATGTGACACTTCCTCTAGTTGGTTGCCAGCCAAGCAGATGGTCGCGTTGTTTACTTGACACCCTCTGGGAGGTTGTTTCAGAACTTGGGTCTTGCTGGTGCTTATAACTAGACCAAGCTTACGACATGAGATATGCAAACAGTCAACATATGCTTGTATAGATTCAGCTGAATCAGCCATAAGGCAGACATCATCAGCGTAGAGCATGTCAGAGATGGGGACTCGGTTAACTCTAGATTTAGCTCCCTGCAATATATAGAACTCGACGAAATAAAAGACAAAATTAGCCTAACTTTTGAACAACTGCAGACCTGTAAGACTAGGTTAGTTAATGACACGTACCTTCTATATGAAAATCAAATAAACTATTTAATAAATAAATTAGAGAAAGTAACAAGCCAACTGGAAACCCTGGAGCCAACACGAGCTAAAAGAGGTCTTGTGGATGGGCTCGGTACAGTTATAAAAAGCATTAGCGGTAACCTAGACCAATCGGATGCCATTAACTATAACAACCTTATAAAAAATCTACAGCTCAACCAGAATAAAATAGTTTCGGAGTTAAATAATCACGTGAGCCTAAGCAAAGATTGGGTAAACCGCCAAGGCAGCATACTAGAGACCTTGGTGGAAAACCAAAAGAAAATAAATTCCACCATTATAGAAATATTAAATAACGATGCTTATAGGGAGAATAGTTTAATTAAATATGCAAAATTCGCCCAACTTTTAATTATTTTAAACAAAAACGTGGAGGATCTGAGTCAAGAGCTTCTAAGGATAGAAAATAGTTTAGCGTTTATTCGTAGTTCTAGTACTCATCATTCCATGATAGAAATTAGCGTCTTAAGAAATATGTTAGATAAATTAAAAATACTTTACGGCAACGATAGAATCTTACACTTAGGATTACGAGAATATTATGACATCATCCGCCCGGGATCCTATTACACAGACAGAGAGATAGTAATAACATTTCAATTCCCTATAGTAACGTCAGAAACTTACGATTTCTTGAAATTATCTATTGTACCCAATAAGAATAAAGAAGCCCTTATCCCGCCATATCCCTTCCTAGCAACGCATGAGAATACATTCGTGTACATATTTCTGTAACATTTGTTATAATTAAAATAGTAATAAAAGTTTTTGGTTTTTTTTCGAACCTCCGATAGCAGCTAACGTAAGTTGCTGCATACAGATGAACTTGTTCGCTATTAGTCAGTTGTTAGTATACACTCGTATAATAGCATTTAGTTAGGCCACGGCTGAACTTGTGAAAATGTGAACCATTACAATTCTTCATATCGATCCATATCTGGGCCTCTATTCAACAGCGTTATAACGATATCGTTTTTGACCTGCTTCCGTATTGTCAACGTTTTGATAACTCTTATGTCATTTACAATAATGGCGACTGTGACATAAACGATTCTTAAACGAGTCAAACACGATATCGTTTTAACGCATCTGAATAGATGCCCTGATTTGTATTTCAGAAGTGCTTAACTATTTTTCTCGATGCTGAATTATCCGGCCACAAGGAATCACCCGCACGCCCTTTAGCATTGAATAAAAATTAAAACTGTTAACAGCCCCCTTAGCCTAGCCCCCCTTTTTTGGTACTGAACTGTCTCTGTACATGTGATGAAATTTTATCTTTTTTCTTATCCATGGGTTATTTTAAAAAACATTGTCTGGAATTCAATTGAATTTCAAATAATTAACACGTAAACTGCTCTTCATAAATTTCATTGTAAAAACAATAAAAAAAAAATGTTATGGTCTATACTATGTTCTGTATTTCTAGTATTGAGTGATAATTATGAGGACGCGTGAAAATTACAAATTAAATATATATGGTATTTCATAGTAAAGTTACCTCCGCAATAAGCAACACTAGTTGCGTCGTCGGTAGGTACACGAGAAATAAATGCGATTTACGGTAATTCATGAACAAAAGATATTTTTTGCAGGGCTCATCCTGATAACCCAAAGGATGATTTAAGAAGGGGAGCCATACAAAAAATTTATGTATTTTTTTTTAAATTGGGGGGGATCATACAAATCACCGTTATGTTATTTTTATAGCTATAAGGTCATGATTGGTATCATTTTCGTGTAAAGCAAACATGCTGAATTCATTTTAGATACTAAATTTAGACATTTTCATACAAAAAAAAAAGAAAATAATGGTAAAAAGGCAAAATCATTTTTATTTTTTTTTCGTGATAACTTTTTTTGTAATAATTATTAAAAAATATATATTTAAAAACCGATTCTTTCTACATTTTCAAAAAATATGCAATTGACATATTAATTAAAATAATTAGCTTCTAAGAAACATAATTACTTGACACGTAACCAGGATTACAATAAAGCCATAGACCTGCATTTGACCACAATCTCACTTTACGGGAAGCGGTGATGCCATTAAAAAAGGGAACATCTTTCCTGGAAAATTCCTGTTACAATAACGCCTTAGGTTAGCAGTACTTCTGCTAAAACAATCGTCAATTTTGTAATTTATCCATGCAGGAGATCTAAGAGTAACCTTCAAGATGCATATTCAGCGAGCATCGAGTGACTCTTGACTGTCTGAAAGGATGCTTTCAGGATTAAAAACTTCCGGGTCATGTATAGTGTTATTTTTATGTTAAACAAACATACACGTACTGAATTAATTTTTAGTTTTTATTTGCACTGTTTTACACAAAATAATAACAAATTCAATGATTAGTCAGTCTATGAACTAAATGTTGCTGCAACAAGCATTACTGACGTCGACGTTCCTGCAAGCTGAAAAACCTCTGTAAGTGAAGAACGAATTGCAACGTTCCTGAATATATTTGTTACAAGATAAATTTAGGCAAGCGTGTTTGACCTCAGCATGTCTTAGGCAACTATCATCAGACCAAAACGTGCCACTGCGGCCTTCGGAAAGGTAGTGGTAGAAAGCAAGCGTGTGTTTTAATTGTGATCTTGGTTCCACATTAAATAATACATTACGTTTTTTTCGTGCAAAATACTCAAGGCAATATAATGTATATTCACTTTATATACAATCAGTAGGCTTTTTAGGTATATGTGATCCAAATTATTATATTTAGAAAGAAAAGAGGTACCTAGTAATATTATTAATATTTTGCGTTTTTTATGAATCATTGTTTTTTGTCGAAAAATGTGTCAAATTAAATATCTGAAATTAACCCAGTACATTTTTTACATTTTTTGGATGGCTCCCCTTTTAAAATCAATTTTTGGGTCGTCAGGGTGAGCCCTGCAAAAGGAAATCTTTTGTTGATGAACTAAAGATTTCCTTTTGCAGGGATTAATCAAATTGACAGTTTTATAAGCAAATTAAACGCTATTGCACGCCACAATATCACTCACAGTGTACTTTTAACTGTGTAAAACCATAAAAAATGTAAACAGTTATCCTTGCTTCTGTAATAATAAATGTAACACGTGCCTTGTTAATCAGGCAATATTCAGCTCTTAGTATGACTGTTACACTCTTTAAGAGTGCTCCGAGGCAACGATACGTAATTACGAAAAAAATGCGTTCGTTTGATCGCCTGCTGCATTGTTTTTACTGAAGCTTTAGTTACGCAATTCATACGTAAGATATTTAAGGAATCACTCTATCTATCATACACTTTAGAAACACGATTACTTGTACTTCCCTCGATAGAAAAAACATCCAAAGATACCTCTACATAACAAATTAAACACTTAGTACGGCGTAATTACTTCACGGAAGATCATCAGTTTTGGATTTACAACAAAACTAAACGTCTTCTATAACGTCTACACTTTACATTTTTAAAATGTGTTTTTATTTTACTAATATGAAGGAAATACCTAAATTCGCACGCGTTTCGTCCATTTTAGCCAGAGCCGTCACGTTTCCCCCATGTCCGCATTAGTCCTGCTTCGGCCGTCGGACGTGAAGGCTGTGTCGCTTGTTGGTTGGTTGCGTTTATCGCGATTTATGTGATTATTCACTTTATTTTAAATGGGGAACAAACACAACCAAAAAAGGAAGAGAAGGGGTTGGCAAAAGCACAATGCTAAACGCTTGCGTGAAAAAATGAAGTACTTACCTAAGTTAAAATCGTAAAACTACTAATAGTGGAGTCGTTCTAAGAAACCTGATTTGACAGTTGTCAAAATGCCACGCTAAGGGAGGAGAAAATAAATCGGTAGCAACATAGACTGATTTTCGAGATGTATCGATTTGTATTACTAAGACTTTGTAATCGTTTAGTTGTAGTCTTGATGTTTTGGGCCAAAATTGGTTTATTTACACAAGTAATTTTAAACAACACGCGAAGTTCTTTCAGTTGTAGGTATATAAAAAATACACTTCTATGGTGAATATTTACCAAGATATAAAAATAGTTTAGCTAAAAAAACACATTTACAGGCAAAACAGGCTTCTTAGAACGACCCGAGGTTTTTTTTACAATACCTAATTAATTATATAATATTGTTACTTCTTGGGATGGTTTCAATATTTCTAGAGCAAGACATCTCCAGAAATCTGAAGACAAAGAGTATACTCCGTAAGTATACTCATTACCTAACAACTATATTTCAACAAATAAGTAAAATTGCAAAATTATTCATATTTTTTTATTTATAGGGTTAATGTTCCAGTTGTTGGCACTTCGCTACAAAACGAAGAGTTACCTAATGAACCGGTGAGGTATGCGTAAAAATAGTAAGAGGTGTTAGGAAAACATTTTAATAAATTTAGTATGAATTTCCACATTTTCTTTATATTTTTTCAATTTACAGAGTAAATGAATTGGTTGACATCGATTATAAAATTTACCACACAATGGAATTGTAAGTCCCAAATACGAATTATTTTTATAGAATGAGGATTACAAAATTTCATCCAAAAACCAATTCTGTTAATAAATAAATTATAGTTAAATCAAAACGTTCTGTTTTATTACAGGATGCCAATGGACCAAATTTCTTGTCTTTCAGTGGATGGAGAAATAGACAATGACATTGCTTACTCACACAGACAAAATAATGCCGTGAAGTAAAATCCGATATTGATTATTGTTGTTTCTTGTGTCCTAATATTTTTTTCTAAAGATACCTGCGTACATTATTCATTACATTATATACATACATACATTAAGTAGAAACTTCTAAATATGTGATTGATACAGCGGCTTTAAGTTTTTAGTTTTTTAAAACATCAATTTAATTTTATACTTTATAGTGATCAGAATCAGACATTGAAGTTTTTGCGGAAATATTCATGGATAAACATTCGTTCATACGGGTCAAACTAAGACCCTTTTTTTAAAGACGGTTAAAATACCAAAACCTTCTCCTATGTGAAACAAATGCTTTTCTGAAAACCGCATTAAAATCGGTTCAGCCAAACGTGAGATAATCGCGGACAAACATACATACATACATACAGGTCAAACTGAGAACTTCCTTTTCTTTGAAGTCAGTTAAAAATAATAACTTGAAGAAAGGGTCGATGACTGGGATTTTTGCCCTACTTCGCCGTTCTATTACTTTACATTAGGTATTGAGTTCACTTTATTTTGTGCTCAGAATATTGTCAATATAGGTAATTAGGTTTTATTTCATTTCAATATACAGTCACATTAAATCACGGGGTTGTTGAGCCACCATAGAACTCTGTCCTAATGACAGCGTCAAGTCACGTAAAATAAATTATTTACGTCAAAATTTACCGTCAACTTTCTATGAAAGGGTTCTCCCGGTAACCTTCGGAGAGGGAAGATGGCCGATTGGAAGATGTACGGCTTTTACTTATGATTTATTCTCTTTAGCTGAACAAATGCCCAATAAATATTATAAATAACTTAACACTAGCTAAATACACCTTAGATGTACAAACGACATTAATTAAAAATTATCTATCTATCTGTGAGAGGGTTCTAGAGTGGCTCAACAATCTCGTGATGTGACTGCACCACCTCATACAAGTAATTCAATCCTACCTTACCTACCGACAGTAAACAACAAATTTAAAAAAAAATGTAGGCTGAAAAAAGTTTTTAACTTCTTATAGTGAATATTTTAATAAAAGTATTCGGAATCGATTATGTTTTTTATTTTGTAAACATTGGTAGCAACCTGCGCGCCTAGTGGATCGGCGCACGGCTCGTCAGGCGCGGCGCGCGACCGGCGCATGGCTCCAGCTCGCTCCTTGCTGGTGTGCTATACGCACACATACACAGAGTGCATAAAATACCTAAAGTTAATGAGCGCAAAAAACTCTGTGCCCCCTTAATGCTAATATTAATATAATGTTGATCTGACAGATTTTTTTGATAAAGTGATGTCTTATACAGCTATGTGCTGAATAATTTGGGCCATTTATCGCTACAAATACGAGTACATGACAGTTACCCGGATCCCGGGTACTATTCAGTGGCTGCCACGCTGTGCATAGAATCGCACGCGCGCGCTACTTCGCGCGCAGACGCTTACGTAAATCGTAAATACATCGCAAGTGATCGTGCCGCCTTCGTCTGTTTGTGTGTTGCATTGTTTCTGTTAATTATGTATTACTTTATTATCGTCCTTTGTAAATTAAACTCAATCAGTAGGTAGGTATTATACATTTTTGTTATCTATCTTCTGTTACCTTAACCAACCTGAAATAACCTTGCTGCTAGCTCCTAGACTACCATGCCCGCGCCACCACGCCGTACTATCCCTATTTTCCTATCCGTTACGTTGCATGGTAACGTAACGGATTCGTTGCATTATTTTATTTTATTATACATATTAAAACGTTTAAAAATAAAGCAGCAAGATTTTGCATTACTGTGGGTTGCATCAAAGGCAATAAAATGTGGCCTGGCGGTCTTGCTGTATTCAATTGGTCCAAATTGTGAGATTATATTCAGACTACACGTTGGCCTAGTTGGGAGTAACCCTGCCTCCGAAGCCAGCGGTCCTGGGTTCAAATCCCGGTAAGGGCAAATATTTGTGTGATGAGCGCGAATATTTGTTCCCGAGTCTTGGAAGTTTTCTATTTTTATTAAGTATGTGTTTTACTATATAAGTATGTTTATCGTTGTTTAGTACTCATAGTACAAGCCTAGAGTTTAGTTTGGGACTAGGTCAATTTGTGTGAGATTGTCCCCTGATATTTGTTATTGATTATTTTAGAGATAAATAATGAAGTAATGTATATAATGTATGAATAATATACATTTATTGCTCTCGATATTGAGTGCAAGAAACAAATGGGCAATACATTATTATTTTACTTTTAGTCGTTGACAGCCCTCACTATCGGCGACGCGGCGAGTGAACCAATTGATGTTCACCGTTCGTACACAGCCTTAACGTTCGGTTTGGCTTGCGCTGGAGTCGACGACGTCAGAAGGCCATAAATCATAATGTCATATTACAGTTACATATATCAGCGGAGGATGCGCTGTCTACTCTGATATACAGGAAGCTTAAGCTGAATACAGCTTAAGTTTCCACAGTACACTGTAAAAACGCTGTTATACGGCAGTCTTTTGCTACTTGGAGTATTCCATTTTTCGGTCTAAGTGCCGTTTTGCTATATCGTCGGCTTAGAGTGCAAACCTGCTAAATCCATTTTAAGAATAAGCACGTAGGCTTAGTGCAAATCTGCTTATTCTTAAAAATGTGTAACCTCCCCCCCTCCGTCTATAAAATTAAAATTCTTTGATACTAATTTTAATATTATTTTAATTTAAACTCCTATGAATAGAATATTCATTAGTTCAAAATCTATAATGTTCTAAGTTGTAATGTAAGTATAATCTATAATTTCTAATTTGAACTAAATGTAATATTCTATAATTTGAGATACTTATTTTAAAATTCTAATTTGATATATTTATTTGGCCTTTTGATCGTCTAGTGTCAGAATCCTACATTGCACCGCAGCACCCATGTCTTTCATATGGAGCATAGTCAGATTTAGAATTCTTCTAATTCTACAAGCCCTAATGATTCTCCTATATTTTTAAAAATATAATTATGACTACCCTAATTAACCTACCCTGACCCTTTAATTTATCTAATGTCCTTAAAAATATTTAATTACTAACTGTTACCCGAATACCTAACATGTAATATTATTCCCTACCTATGTGTTTAAGAGAAACAATATAATTATATTTGCCCTACCTAAAACCCTACCTTGAAATGAGGCCGGTTACAGCGAGAACCTGTTTGATCTTAGGTTTACTACTTCTATGGTATGGTGTGGTATGGTACTATGGTATTTAATAATTATTTGAACTGAAATCTAAAACCAAATTAGTCCTTTCTTTGGATGGGGTCTGGCCTCAATAAAACGACCTCTGACAGCGTTATGTGTATATTTTTACACTTTAGATTCCCTTGGGAATGGCGTGATGTTTCAACCCCTAAACACTAGCTGATGCCCTTAGACAGTGACGGTTGAATACGTGACTCGGTAGTTTTCCTAGTTATATTTAAATAACAATTTCTAATTTATTACAGTAAAGTTTTCCCAGTCATTTAACTATTTAATTAATACAAGTAGGTACTTTAATATAGACGGGGAGACCTCTGTCAACGTTACGTGTATATTTTCACACTTTAGATTCCCTTGGGAATGGCGTGATGTTTCAACCGCAAAACACTAGCCGATGCCCTTAGACAGTGACGGCCGAGTACGTAACTCAGTATTATGACGGAGAAAACAACAGCCGTAGAAGAAGAAGACAGTCCAACCCATAAATATTACCTGAATTTTACTAAATGCAGAAAGTCTACAACTGGAAATATTTACTTCCTGTCAAACTTATACGAACACAAATGGTCAAATAAAACGTGATAATCTGAGAACTTCTCAGAATAAAATCCTATGAAAATATAGTTAATTCCCCAAAGTCTATATTTATGACGATTATTAGATTTAATTGAACTTCTATTTATATGCAGTGGCAGTACAAGCCCAAACGTTAACGAGTTTAAAGGCTAATTTTTAGCGCATCCTAATGATACTATTCCTAAATAAAATCCTACTGATTAAATACCTAATTCCCTAGACAATTGAATCTACCCTAACTCTACTTTTTAGGCCTATTCTAAGCTAAACCGGAGGCTTACCATCCTCAAATTTTGCTAACATCCCTAAGGTAAACTGTTAAGTTCAGCTGAGTCGGCTGAAAATGGCAACTTAATCACTCGTGTTGTGTGTACCTCCCCCCTCACAGACCGCAGCCCAAGACGTGAGAGTAAGGCGCCCTATTGTGTATATAACATATAAATATTTAAAGTTTTATAGGGAACCAATACTCAAAACCCTCAAAGCTTTCACTGGTGCAATTGCGTGCCCAACTTGTAGACCCAGCTACGACTCAAGGATGACAATGAGTATGTTGGGCTCTTATACAGATGTCTGTGTGGGTAAAAAAGATCATCTGAGCTTGCCCGAGGCTCTTTTAGAATTTAATAGTTCCGAACCAGACCCGTTTGTCACCGTTATAAGTTAGATATAGTTCGTCAGACACACTGTTTGTCTAGACATAGTTCTAGCGCGAATAATGCTAATCTAGCTTAATACAAATAGCAAAACAACCTCCCCACACTGACTGACTGGTAGAGAATGCCTTTAGGCATTAAGTCCGCCATTTGTACTTTTTACATTTATTTGTATTGTGCAAAGAAGATTAAATAAATAAAATAAATAAAACAACCTCCCCACAAGAAATTGACACTTTAATCCCACACTAAATTTATTAATTTTGCAACGCGCTAGACACTAATGACAACCAAGAATTAGTCAACCCGCAACTCCAAAGTTAGGCTCCCTCCTAATAAACTTCCTAATTTTTTAACAATTAAATAAAACGAATAAACAAAATCTTCGCGACTATAACTCAAATGCAACGCAAAATTACCTATATCCTCATAAAATAAACCGAAGATATACGATCCCTATTAATTTCGAAACTAAGAAACCGTATTTTAAAACAACTTGAACAATTAACTTTAATCATAAATGCTTTGAGCTAGCCGTATTTTATTGCATCCCAACTAAACTAATATAAAATCGACACAAATCGTTAAAACCGCAATTAACTGTATGAATCCTCCCTCTGAATAATATAATAATGAAGTTAATTATGTATCAAACATAACCCGAAAAGAATCCTATTTTAATAACCCGCACGCACAAAACAGTAAGAAAACATTATTACTTACAATATAAAATTTCACTATAAACAAAATGAATGAGTTAAAAATTAAACCGTGAGCGTAATGCACTTCTATTACCCGTTAAATACCGTGTCTATGCAGCCTTATACAGGATTATAAGCAATTAATCGATGCAACACGATATTAAATACAAACATGAATTTAGCATAACATAAAAAAATAAGCACGTAACCGAACCGTAAATACCTAGATACCCCTATAAACTACGCGACGCCGACCCTAACATGACAGAACTCTTCTCCGACGTCAGCTGTAAGAAAATAGACCCCGAATCTCACTAGGTATGAACACTATAAACAACGTTAAAGTTAAACCGTGAACGTGTTTCTATTATCCGTTAATTACCGCGGCTTTGTATCCTTACAATAAGCACTACTCGTATAACGACCGACGTTATAAATTAAACCGTAAACGTAACGCACTTCTATTTCCGTTAAATACCGTGACTATGTATCCCTACACAAGATAATTATAAACTATGATCAAATGAATCAACGTAACACGATAATAAAATTCAACGTGAATTTAACACAACGTAAATAATAAGCACGTAAACGAACAGCAAAATACCTAAGTATCGATTTAAGCGAACGTGAGGAAGCCCTTCTCTGACGACAGTTGTTGATCTTCTGGACCCCGATTTACGACTGACATCCCCTTTTATAACCTTCCAAATTGTGGAAAATCCAGAAATTCCACAAGATTACCCTTTTTCATCCGTACCTGCTATTGCGCAACAATAATAGGAATTGCCTTATATGAGCATGCATTCGATATCAAAGGAAAGTCTCCAAAAAGCACGAATTTGCATTCGAAAGTGAACTATATATCTTTAACCGTAAAGCTCAAAAACAAAAAGTAGCGCGCCCTGTCGTGAAGTAGCTGAACTTCTAACTAACGTTGTAACGACAAGTAACGCCACTCGCCGCCAAATAACAGTGCGCCACTAACATATGGAAAACACGAAGTTGTACTCTATTCGACAAAAGATGGTATTGTTAATAGCGGTGAATAATTTAGAACCACGCGAATATTCTAGATCCCGGAAATGGATTGTTGACAGAAGAACTTCCGCCCACTTTCTTTTGTCTGCTTTATTAGTACCTAATGACGTTGTTTTAGTTCCGTAATGTTTCCTCTTGTCGATACCTTCGGGCGAGCCTCTCTTATTTATACTATTTTTTATGCAGTTTTTATCTTCTAAAGTGTGTTATTCGAGATGTCGAACTATTCCTACTGAACGCAGAACATGAGTTTTCTTTCTCGAAATCACACCTATCTAACATTAAATGATTTTAACATAATACCTAGATTAACCAGGAGCCCTAATTGTGTCCCCGAAGGCCTATCATGATCAGTGCAATCTATCGGTGTGTAGCGTACTAATGTGAACTACTCGACATGTTGATTAAATGACTAAATGTTGAATGCTCACATCGCTAGGTGTCGCTTTTCACTTACTAATAATTACTAATATAAACGCCATCTAACGCTATCTGTGTCAACTACTAGCCTATGTTCAATACGTAGCTTACTTAAATCCTTCCCTCACAACAATGTATTGTAATTAGTTCCAGATTGCGCTGCAACCAAATATCTGTGATGTCACCCTTTGTGTATAAGATACAGATGCTCCCCCATTACGATAGCCTTTATAATGTTACTCTATTACTTATTACAAATAGAGTTTGTATACTAAACAACAGTGTTGCTTCACTGTGTTTAGTTACAAATGGATTTAGCAGGTTTGCACTCTAAGCCGAAGAGCAGATTTACACTCTATTTTATCTGTTTAGAGTGCAAACCTGCTAAATCCTAAAAAAGAATTAAATAACTGTATGCCGACGATATCCACCTTGCTCTATAACCTGGTAAACACGATATGCGATTCCTTTATAAAAAAATAAGCATCATCATATTCTCTTTCTCAGTAAATACTGTAACGAATTATTGATTTCAGGTGTGACTCATGGGGATGTCGAAAGGCTTTTGGCCCCCATGGATTCCAGGGGCAGGCGATGTGGGCTTGACTCTGAGGTCGAAGACAAAAAGTACCTTGTATTCTTCAACATAGCTAAGTGCTTGGCACCAACAACACCGATCTCAGGCTGTCCTACACCTCAGGTAACATTTAAATCATAAAAAAATGTAGGGTTCCGAAGCCGTTAAGTGTTACAAACAAAAAAATCAATAAGTTATAACTAATTTTCTTTTTAAAGTCAATCGGTGCAGTCTTAGATTTATTTATTTATTTATTTATTTAACAAATAAATTGAACATGGCATTACAGTTGCACACCAATGCACCATGCAATTAAATTATTGAACAGCGAGACAATATCAAAAACACAAAATCTTCCAAAACCTTAACGGAACAAGTATATAGGTACGACAATCCTTACGCTATAACACTCGATCTTCTGGCATCCATCAACTCGCAAAACCTCAAACACTCACGACGTACAGCCGTCCATCGTCCAGCAAACAAGTCACACTCCGGTGCCGATGCCAGGAGAGCATTAAGCGCCGCGAGCGCGCGCAGTAGAGGCGACTTCCGGCGCGACACGGTGCGCGCCGCGGGCACTGCCAACATAAGAACGGGTAGTAGAACCCCCAGGAATTCCTATATAAAAATCTAATAAAGGCTTTTTGGACCCTTTTAAGAAGTAAGGTGTATGTGGCTTCATGCGGTTGCCATATTATAGATGCAGACTCAAGCTTGCTCCTCACCAGAGCATTGTAAACCATCTTTATTGCCACCTGGTCATAAAAATCCTTCATGTTTCGGACAACAAAGCCTAATCGCTTAAAGCAGCTAGCGGCGAGCGGAACTATGTGCTCATGAAACAAGAGACGTGCGTCAAACAATACCCCAAGATCCTTTATTGATGACACTCGTTCAATGGGTTCCGTCCCAAGGAAATATTGTGCCTATAACGGAGCATGCGCTCGACTAAAGGTACACAACACTTATTCACATTAAAAAGAAGCCTGTTCTCCACACTCCACCTGAACACCGCATCGATATCATATTGTAAGGACTGGCAGTCAGCGGCTTGCTCTACTCCGTACATCAGTGTAAGATCGTCAGCATATAGAAGACAACGAGCACTCTCAAGGACAGATTCTAAATCATTTATCATTATGCCAAATAAGAGGGGTCCCATTATTGATCCCTGACTGACACCCGACCTAGTATGATATGGAGCAGAAACAAAGCATCCATGCCTGACATATTGCTGACGATCATGTAGATAACTAGCAAAAAAATTGAGCAGTTTGGGAGAAAAACCAAATTACGTCCAACTTGCGCAGTAGCACATTATTATCTACACGATCGAAAGCTTTCATATAGTCGAAATAGAGTACATCTACCTGGATACCCCTTGTCAAGGTGCTCAGATAGAATGTCCACCAAAGTCAAAAGATTTGTGTTGACAGAACGTTTGGCCCTAAAGCCATGCTGTAAGTCCCTTAAATAAGGTTTAATCTGCACCGTTAAGGCTTGATGGAGTATCGACTCTCATAACTTTGCCAAAGTAGAAAGAACAGCTATAGGTCTATAGTTCTCAACCCTAGCAGTGTTACCCGACTTTGGGATCGGTCGTACTCGCGTGAGCTTCCACTGGCAGGGATACGTCCCAGAAGATAGAGCAAGATTAAACATATAATGTATGAAGACTTTAAGCTGCTCCATACACCCTTTCACTATATATGCAGGCAGGTTGTCAGGCCCCATAAAACATTTAGCTTTGAGGCGCTTTATGGCTCACTCAACTTCTTGCATAGATAAATGCTCGATTTCGACGTAATTGGCAATACGCTCTCGTTGGCCAACCCATGTGACATTCGGGTCTAAACGAGGAACATCCGGCGGGAATACCCCAGAGAAGTAACATGCGAAAGCGTCTGCCACCTTACTACCGACAAATTGTTCACCTTTAAATGTCACGCGGGACTCGAATCCGCCCTTCGACTTCAGACTATCCAGATATTGCCAAAAAGTACTCGGATTGTTCTTCACCTTGGCCTGGATAAGATCAAGGTAACAATTATAAGCAACCGATATATACGCTTCTTTACTTCAGACCGCAATCTGGAGAACTCAATCGCAATCGTAAATCGCTTGACTTTTGGTAGCCTTCCATTCCTTGTGGATACTACTTTTGCGCTTCAAGTCTCTAATTATCTTAGCTGTGAACCAGGTTGGATAGCATCTGCTTGGCTTTCTTGATCGAATCTTTTTTGGAATACACTTATTAAAAACATCATACAAAATCTTATAAAAAATATCCACAGCAACATTGACGTCCGACGCACCTAGAACTTCATCCCAGGTCACTTCCATGATGAGTTCATAAAATAGTTGGTAATTGCCTTTAGTAAAGTTCCAGTCTTGCCGCAGGTCAATATTACTGGGATCTACTTTCTCAACTGGGGGTCTTATTATACCTATAGGGGCTAATACATATATCTAATGGTGGATGATACGCATCTTGTCTTGGGACTAGACCGCCGTCTTGCATCTGGGACACCAAAGTACCGGAGGTACACTCAGACACCAGCACAACATCTAATTTACCACCGTGTGCATTCGTCACCTCATTCACATCTTTTAAACCGCATACCGTTAAAAAGTAATCATAATAGCTTAAGATACTATTTGATGTATACGCGCTGGATTCAGATTCAGATCACCAACCACAAGCACCACCCCTTTTACTGTATCTATTGCTGATTCCACAGCCTGAAACCAACGCATATAAACATCGTCTGTGGCACTAGGGGGGATATACATAACACACAGATAACACGTAACATGGTCAAGTTCGCACGATGCCCACAAGTCCTCCCCAGTTGTTGTCTCCAGGTCCTGCCGGCGCGTTAGCCCTAAACCCAGGCGCGCCGCGAACAGCACACCACCTCCCCGCGCCCCCGTGGCACGATCCCGACGCAGCATGCTCCACCCGCCACACAAAAGCTCGGAGTCATCGACAGCCGGAGTAAGAAATGACTCGGTCACCGCTATGACTTCGCAAAGTAGGGACAGAAGGTTTTGCCTGAAGAAATTGAGTTTCGTGTTGAGGCCTCTAACATTCTGGTAAACAACATTCAACGTGACTGTTTGCTTCTGCCTACGGCTCGAGAAGTCCAGAAACGCTGCCATTGTTTTGCGGCCTCCGAAATAACCAGGCTTTAATTCGAGCATTTTCAGGCCACACTTCCCCAGATAAACATCTCTCATACATTTCCAGCGGGACACCAATTTTGTACGATTTGTAGTTGCCCCTAGGCTTAAGCTCCTCTACTGTACAAGACTTCCCCGAACACAGGGTCTGCAGATACGTTTGAATATCCTCCGCTCCTGACACCATATTCCACAGATGGATGTACTTGCGATACTCAACTGCCTTCAGCGTAGTGACGCTCGGACCCGCCGTGCAGCGAACAGAGGAGATTCG
Organism: Acleris holmiana; assembly: GCA_949316455.1. Taxonomy (NCBI): domain Eukaryota; kingdom Metazoa; phylum Arthropoda; class Insecta; order Lepidoptera; family Tortricidae; genus Acleris; species Acleris holmiana. The sequence goes on from OX438762.1 coordinate 22,841,613, forward strand.
TTTCTTCCGGCTACGTACTTCTTGAAATTCCTCCTCCACAGGACCCTGACTACCCACCATAATCAAGTCAGCCTGCAATGAGCCAGTGTCTCTGGATGAACTCGCATATGTTTCCTCACTCCGAATTTGGTTACCATCAACAGATTTGTCTAATGGAGCTTTCTGTTGGTTCGGACTCTTAGATTTCTTCTCAGGTTTTCTCTTAAGCGTGGGGTCTCTTGCCGCTGCACCATTTTCCGACTCTTTCAGACCAGCGTTCTGACAAGAGCATCGCGGCAGCAACTCCAACTGCTCCAGCCTCCCGCTGATATCTTCAACCTTCTCGGAGCAATCAATAAGCGCAGTACGATATTGCGCGACAGTGGAGGCTGCATCAACAAGCTGCTCAGCCAACATAGTCATTTGATCGCGAAGCAATTGCATCTCACTCACCAACAATGCAGTTTCACCCGGGCGATACGGGTGGCGGCCTAGTGATCTCTTCTTTACTCCTACCGGTGATATTCTTAATGGCGACCGGAGTGCCATGATCAGATACTGGAAAGCGTTTAGGCTGACGAACAGTGACGCGGTCAACGCTACTTATGTCAGCGATTGATGCATCAAATTCCGTTGTATTATTCACAGGAAACGTATCATCCATTAACATATCGTCAACTGACATTGCCTTGTCATTCAGTGGTGTAATTTGTTGATTACGCACCGGTGTTCCATCTTGGTTGTTTCGACGCACTTTATTTCTACAAACAGGGCACTTCCATGCCGTGCTCAAATTTATCTTATTGTTTAGATAAAAGGCTGCCGTCATATTTACACACGTAAAATGATACGATTAATTACAAGCACTACAACAAAGCAGATATTCCTCAGCTATAGCGTTATTGTATCCGTAGCAATTCATGTTTTCGGCTTTTAGCGTAATTATCAATATAGCTTAGAGTAGAAAAAAAAAAAAAAAACTCAGAGGATCTTTCAAATTTGCCAATGAGAAATCCCGTCTGTGGCTATTTAATCTTTGACGCCCGATGTGCGTTATCTCTCAGTATGGCCATGCGGGTAAGCAGCTGCTCCTCACGCGCTGATCTCGCCCTTACGCCTTCCGCGTAACCGTGATAATAGCGTGCTTTACCCCGCGCTTACAATTATCCAATTAGCGGGTAACTTAATAGTCTGTTTCTTACAGAAGATATTTATTTTGCACAATACACTATTTTAGGTTCTCCCTAGGGCACTTCACTGATTATAATCTAAACATTCGTCTACACTGTTCTATTTATAGTTAAGATGTACGGTAAAAAAACATTACTTTCCAAACAAACTTATTTATTCAATACAGAGGTGACATGAATCGATGTTTACCGTATGAGCGTCAAAGACAATTTTTTTTTAGATGAATTTTGTAGGTAGGTATAAACCCTTTAAACGCCTGCATCTCAAGAACCAATGATGTCTACTTATTCATGATAGTTCTCCTTTAAAATTCGCTATATGCTCTTTCATTTAAGATTTTTTCAGATTTTCATGAACGGATCCTTTAATCGAAAAATTGTTATCAAAATCCTATAATATTTTTGAAAGACCTATCCAACGACACACACTTTTTGGGGTAGACGAGAAAAAAAAAATACATTCCCACGGTACATACCTACGTGTAGGGAAGGTACCACAAAAAAAAATGTAGATTTTATTTTACCACTTTGTGGGCATGACATTTTATTTATTATGTATATTCATGCCAAATTACAGCTTTCTAGTACTAAGAGTCTCTGCGCTAGGCTGCGGACGGATGGACATGGCGAAACTATAAGGGTTCCTAATTTGACTACGGAATCCTAAAAATTACTTAATTGGTGAAATGCTATCAAGCTATCTTGTTTGTTTAACGAAACAATTATAATGATTAATGACAACCTATAAATGATCTTTGAGAGCACACTTTAGAAAACGACCATTGATATAACTTGCCTCGGTCGACCAAATTTAGGAAATTACTGACTAACAAATTTAGTCAAATTACGCGCTATGACAGTTATAAATTTATTAGTTCTAGCTACTTTAGTGATTGTATCATTGGACCAAGTTCAGTAAACTACTGCCAAATCTTAGCGCTCAAAGTTGGCCTCTAATTAACTACTAATTACTATAAAATTTAGGTAAACGAAAATATTAAAATATGTTAATTCAGTAGGAGACCACTGCTGAGAAGAAACCGCGCAAAAAACTCAACAGTCCGTAATTTTTGACATTGATAACCTAGCATTAAGGTCGTGCCGCCCAATGTACAGTCAACGGCAAAAGTATACGATCATGTTAGTAACTTGTCATTTCACTACTTTACCACACCCCAACTGTCACAGTATTGTTACGTTAGTGCGATAAAGTACTAAAATGATCATATATTTTTGCTGTTGACTGTACCTACATCACATTGTACAAAGTGACAGATCTCGCTTTTTCTTCTTGGGCTGCACGAGGTTATATTCAACAGTTTATATTTGATTTATGTAACGACTCGTATTTAAATAACTCTTTCTAGAACAATTGTTGAATTAGGTACTTAAATAAAACACTTTATAAATAACTACGTCTAATACATTTATTTGTAAAATATAATTAGCGTAAAACTAAACTACGATGAATAAAAGAAACGAATGTTCCTAATATTTAAACTAAGCTAGTTAAATTAACTTAAATTACTAAAATAACAACCAACCTAGGTGAAAAATATGGGCCAAATCGCTGACACTGCTGATCATGGTGCCCAGGAGGCTGGCAGCATTGCCTCTTTGAACAGCAAGGCTTATCCTTCGGCCAAAGTAGCTGCCATCCTTCTGGTCACCCGAAACGACGTTGAGGCACGAGGAAATCTCCTTAAAGAGTACCCTCGTGCCTAGCCCCCAAGGTCCAGGAGTCAAGGGCATCAAATATGCGCCGTTTTAGTTGTTCGGCCAAAGCAGTCGGCAGCTGCCGGTTTGGAAGAGGAAGCTTGAACGTGCGACGGAGCCACCAACGTACCGACGCAGGTAGCGTCCCACACAAGCGTCCTCCCCATTTTCTATAATACGAGAGCCCGGGCAAGAGCATGTCGGGCCATGCTCAGTGTGGGGTTCCGAACCCGTTATATAACTACTTACTACAAACATAAAAATCAACAAGTAATAACTAATTTTCTATTTAAAGCCATTTGGTGCCGTCTTAGATGATTTTAGTAGGCATAAACACTTTTATCGCCTGTATCTCTAGAACTAATGATGTCTACTTAGACGTGATAATTTTCCTTACAAAATCGTTATAATGCGCTAGTATTTAAGATTATTTCTGATTTTTAGTATTTGTAGTTTTGGTATACCTTTACTTGGAAGAATTTCATTTGCCCGAATTTCATATACCATAATGTTTAACTGCCATAATGTTGTATCTTATAATTTCGTATGCCATACTCATTGTTTACCATATTGATCCAATGTCAGAATCTTTGTTACCAATAATATTAATTTCAATAATTTCATTTTTCATACATAAACATTGTAATCCATAACTATCTCATGCCTATTGTCATTTGCCATCCATGTATAATATAACGCTCAGTGTAATGTAGTACTGGTATTATCTGGCATACGTACCACTATTATAATAACCAAGGATCGGACAAACGCCCGTTGTTATCAAAACAACGCTGTTCCGTACAGCAGAGACTTCCTTATGATGTTACATTCTATTTTATATACTTATTTATTAATACGTTTACCCAAACGTCTAGTAAATGTAGTTAAATAGAAATCCTGATTAAGTTACTGTATTATAAATTCAGAAGAAACTTAACGCCGAGCCACAACCATATTGGAAGAACAGTATACCAATGTCAACGATTAGATACAGGGATCGTTACCGGTATTCTGACTATCGGTTTCTATTGAGGTATAACCGGTTATAATTGCATTTCGCTATTTATATCGCTAAATCTCTGATCAGCATCAGTCTCATCAGTAAATGCTTATTTTCATCAATTTCTATAAATACCTATGACTGCACTAAATTTACTTAATTAATCAGAACACAAAACTAATTAAATAACGATATAGGAAATAGTTGTTATTTGTGCAACAAGAGAGCAAAGTTGGTTTTTGCTGCGAGTGTTGATTTTGAATTCCAAACGAAGGATTTTAGGTTAGAATCCTGAGAGTAGCAAAGACACAAGATGGAAATAAATATGGTCTCGTGTTGCAAATATAACTTTTCACCTCAGCAGCAAGAACATATAACCATATGGTACAAAATACATCATGGTAAACATTAAACGACGTGTATATTGGGTCCCCCAGCCGCCAGCGTGGTGTCACACCACGACCACCTTAATTATTGTGAAATAAAATTAAAAAGTTACTTTGTCAAAACAGCAAAAGTAGCCTTTTTGAGGTTCTGAGGTAAAATTGTTATTTGTGCAACAAGAGAGCAAAGTTGTTTTTTGCTGCGAGTGTTAATTTGAATCCAGAGTGCAGCGAGGGATTCAAAGACACGAGACGCAAATAACTTGGTCTTGTGTTGCACATACAATTTTTCACCTTAGCAGCGAGAAAATATAACCTTTATCTACACACATATTATTATCATAAACCTTCTATGATGCGTTCAAAAACCGCAAATTACAGTAGCATAATGATAAACTGTTTTGTTAGGCCACATTTCTTATTTGTGAATATGTAATTATTGCTTAATAATGAATGACATCAAATTCGATATCAATATTACATTCAAATTTTGAACATCTTTGAAAAACAAATCAATTTTATTTGACCTCGATTCTAATATCACTCGAGATGACATTTTATTCGAAATAAAATGTCAACTGCATACAATTTTGACAAATCTCGCTTGTTAGTTGATATCGAACGATATGATAGTAGAGGCCGACTCTAGTTAGTCTCTGAATTTAAAAAAAACTACGGGTGCCGCCATATATGACGTTCTATTTGTCTTGTCGCCAAAATTAGTTTTGTTTTTTATAATAATATATGTATGTAGATTGTAACTGTACATAATTAGGCATTAAAACACTCATGTCATGTTATTATGTAACAGTCACATAAACTACCATAAGGTAAAAAAAACAACATGGTAAAAATAAAACAACATCCGCCAGCCGCCCGTGCTCCGCACCACGGCCACAGAACAAATATTAAAGTTACTTTGTCTCACGCTCGCAGCAAAACTACTCACTGTTTTTAAACAGCAAAAACACCATTTTTGAGGTGCTAAGGTGAAAACCCTATTTTCAAACACAAAGATAACGTAAAACCGTTTTAAGGGTATACGCAATTACTTACCGATTTTTACAAAACTCACTTAGCCGATTGTTGCGTCCCGGCAAGAGATACGCTAGCGGAAAATAATATCAGCTGTACTCGATTTGCTTAAAAGTAAATAAATGTGGCGCTACAGCAGATTCGGTAAAACGTACATTTACTAGGTCCCTAAATCCGAATCAGAGCACCCACACCCAGGTGGTCTTATCTGTCCTTCCCCTAGAGTGTTTCTGCAAAACGCAGACCCAGGAGCTCATGAATAAACCCTGAGAGTGGTAGACCACGAAGCTCGTACTTTTGATAAATTCGTATTTGTATGAATTTACTTTTTGTATTTTATAGGCGGGCCGGTTTCCGTAAATCGACGTCTTGCGCCTATTTTGCTTATGAGTTGAATTTAATCAGGCCAATATATTTTATTTAATTTATTTAAGTAAAATGGGTTATAAGTAAATAATAGTGGTCGTTTACTATCTTTGGTAATCAAAGGTATATTTTTGTACATTATTAATCTGATGATCCATGAAACATTACCTATGTCTTTGTTTAAATGGAGAACTCAATATAATAATTTACATATCATAACTTCTGTTAAAAGTAGGATTCAGTGAATCTCGAAACACACCGAGCACCGCAATGAAACAAGCAAATAATAAATACTTATGATCCCAGTTTTGCTAAAGGTCCAAATCCGCATTAATACAACTTTCGCGCTAAAGTTTCAGTTTTTACTAACAATGAAGGCTAATTACATGACCTACTTTGGCATGCTCGTAACCACAGCCGAATTGATTGTCTGACATTCCAATGTTTCAGGTTTGCGTCAAAACCTGTCCGGGGTCAACAAAAGTGTTCACGGCCCCAGAATACACAGAGAGAAACTTCAACGACTGGAAGTCGAGCATGGTGTGTGTCTCGGGTTTGGACCCGAGCGCGATGACTCATGCACAAGCAGTACAGTACATAAAACAAGAACAATGCGCTAGCTACGTGTTGAAAAGTCAACCAGGTAGGTACAGTTGTTTTAATTATTTGCAAGTTGTGTAAATATATTTAAATTTTGTATGGTTTTGATTGATCCTTCAAACCGTGTTTTTTATCCATAAAGCCTGCTCGAAACTTTATTTTTCTGTATCGATTCCAATCAGACACATATATATATATAATACGCTCCAGTGTTGTTTCGCTGCATCGGCGACCTGTCGACTCTGCAATGCAAGGGTCAAGCGGCTTCTGAAAAGGAGATATCGGAAGAGGGAAGCGAATGTGTGAGAAATCCAAAAGCGGCCCAAGAGTCGTTGCGAGAGAAAGCAACGGTCTTGGACTCGTACGTGGGCTGGATAGCTGCAAGCTGGGTGACGTTCTTCACCAGCGGAAACGAGCGAGATGCCCACATTGTAGGTAGTCAGGCCACGGCACCCTCACTCCCATGTCGCGCGGCACACCTAGCACGTTCCCGTGTACCAAATCTGCAACAACTAACTCATTTTAAATGTTAATTAATTAACCTACTAACGATAGGTGCACGAAACTTATAAACTGATTAATAGCTGCACTTAACTGTCTTGAACTTGCTCGTTTCCGAGAACACCCGAGTGCCGTTTCGGTTGCTTGTGGTCCTTTTCACGTCTATTTACTCACGCTACTGTATATATATATACATGTATTGTCCATTAACTCGTGGTGCATGTGCATGGTTGGTGGTTGGCGCAGTGCTGCAAAGATGTTTCATCAACGTTACGGAAGCAGTCCTTACTATAGAAGACCTCTGGCATTACACCGAGGAAGAAATTGCTAAAGACCTCAACGATCTATTGCGATTTAAAGAAGTAAGTGCTTAACAGAATTCATAGAGTTGTGCAAGTCCTTACCTACTACTTAAGAAGCGAAAGGTAACGGTAACGAGGGCCTAGTCAAGATGCATATACTTAGGTGAAAAACTTAAGTAAAGGGGTGTATGTAGTTGTAGCACATTAAGTATCGACATTCTATATTTGAAATTTGATGTAAGCTCCATATTACCTTTGTACACAACTACATAGGTCCTTTACTTAAGTTTTTTACCTACGAGTATAACACTAAGTAGTGACTGTAGTGAGCTGTAACGTAAGCTGATGGCAGATCGCTCGGCTGCTTATGTTAACTCCATACCATTTCAAGTTGATAGAAAACAGAAACGCTAGCAGCGCTTGCATCTAAGGAAAGCTCTCTGTTGTTTTTTCTCACGAAAGCGGCTAGGCCATAATTGTAGCATCTACAGACAGACCCTTTCGGGAGATAAAACAAATGTAGTACGTTTGAATTAGATACTATGTGCTCGGAGGTTTATTAATTATTGTACTCGTAGCTGTATCGACTCTACTTTTCAGCTCAGATTCTACCCGGTAAAACCTTATTGTTTTTGACGTGTTTCCGTATTGTCAACGTTTTGACCGCTCTTATTTACTTGACAGTAGTGGTGGCCGGTTTACCGAGTCGAATAGAGGCCATGGCTGCTTCTTTTTGACCAGTTCAAAAAGGAAGAGGTTCTTAAATCCACTGTTTTTTTTTGTAAGGTTGTTTCGCGATTACTGCGTCAATTATGGACCAATATTGATTTTTTTTTGTTTGATAGTCCGTGGGTGGTCTTTTTATCACCAAGTTAGTATACTTGGAGTTCCGAGGGGAATTGAGGGAACTCCTCAAACGTTATAGGCATACACATAACAATTTTAACAAGTTCAAGATAGCATTCAGAAAGTAACATTTGGTAAAGTTGAACTGATGATAACGCCCACAGATGGGCTCCGGGACTCCTCAAGGTTCTCAACTAGTCAGGTATTTATTTATGTACGTTCCCCGATTACTCAAAGACAGTAGGACCGATATGATTTTTTTTGTTTGATTGGGTATACTTCACAATTTGACACTGACATTATTTTGGTATTTACTTCTTCAATATATAACAATCCTCTTTTTATGCTGATAGTAAGAGAAAATTGAAAATTCAAATATAGAATTCCTGTAAACATACAATACTACTACATATGCAATTCCATGCTATCGTTAATTTATCTATACTTCTAGTACCTCCCAGAATATGTGTACAAAGTTTCATGATGATTCGTCAAGTAGTTTTAACGTGAAAGCCTAACAAACATCCACGCTTTCACATTTATAATATTAATAAGGACTTTAATGCACGACGCCGGTTGTCGTTACAATCTTTACATCAAAACAAAAAACGTTCAAGTACCGCTCCTATACCATTAAGAAACACGGAGGATTGCATATCCTACCGTTATAATAATTCACTGGTTTTACTAGTAAAGTAAATTCACGTATAACAAAATGAAAATTTTATAATTTCCAAAGTCTTAGAACATAAAAAACAAAATTCGATTTAAGTTTTACTGACCTAGGGTGATGGCACCAGTGTTGGACAGTTTAAGCTGACAGGCACCAATAATGGACACTACTCTTAATTCAAAGATTAAGGTTATCAATTGATTGTTGCAAAACAAATTAATAACCTTTATCTTCTGTAAAATAAGAGTGGATCTTGTTCATTACTGGTTCGATCACCCTATGACCATTTGAAAAGAAGTTATTTTTTGCGTGTTGAAGGCGGTTTTATGTTTTATAAAACATTTATTTTTCATTTGTTATACTTTTTAGTGTTTATAATATCCTGTTATTTAGTCCCACTTCTCAATTGATAAAAACTACTTTTATTATAGGGTAGGATATTTCAAGCTCGGCGCAAGCGATGCCGCGGGAAAGTCATAGTGTATTTAAACCATTTAAATGTGCTTTATCATAGCTGCTCAACTATATTCATCGAGATATTTTATATATCCTTGAAATAGGTACCGTTAAGGAGTTCCGGTGGCCATCATTGGTCTTCATCATCATCATCACCGATGATGGCGATGATACTACAGCAAATGCTGTCATTGAAAGTACTAAAACCGCTATATGTATTCCCATAACGTTTGAGGAGTTCTCGATTTGTCCAAGATCCCATCGACAGATCTTGAACAGAACTAGAAATATTATTTACGTTGTGCATATATTTTTATTTTACGTCTGATTTTATTGTATTCTCACAATTATTAGAATAATTTTGTGTCAGCCCGTACGACTAAGTGTAAGTTACATAATTTTCAAAAAATATGGCCGTTAGCAATTTTGGTCCGATTGAGAGTCAAAGTAAGCAAATTATTTTTAACTGCTATAAATATTTTTCTCGATAATTCATCTATAACTCTGGAGTGACAGGCATCAGACGACAGGTGTTCGGAGCCCGATTAGAAACCGGTCGGCGCGTGGGAGTTGTCGCTAGTTTCTTAAATGTCTTTATGATACAGCTGTTTAATCCCGCTCCAGAGACATAAGAATTTTACGGCGGACAAATGTTATTTCCTCGGTTATAATAGTAATAATATTGCAGAATATACTTGTTGAATTTTGTTTAATCTAACAACTTATTTTCTTTCTATGTGATCAATCAAAATATTAATGAAGTTGTCTAAAGTTAAGATTTTAACATATGTTTTGAAGAGAATGGGGAACGGATATGACAGAGTAGTGAGAATAATGTTTTTTTTGTAAATGTTTAGGATCAGTTACACAAATATAAGCCACCTCTGAAAAAAAACCAAGTGTCTAACTAAACTAAATAGTTCATTGAACTAAGCCCCCGGACGTCGAAAATCAGGGCCCCGAAGAATGAATCCACCCTCGACTTTGACAGACTCATCAATACATTGATAGGGCCGGGCCATCCAGTATTTTTTCAAAAATAGAATTGAACTATAATTCTAATGTAGGTAGGTCTTTCGGGAAAAGAAGATGGCCGATTGAAAGATGACAGGCTTTTACTTTTATTTTTTTCTGTTTACTTACTGATTTACTCTCACTCACTTATCATTGGAGGAATCACTGCGGAATATCACGGTGAACCGCAATTGATAAAAAAGGAATAGTTTAATGAATGATTATATCAATATGAGGCCTTTTAAATTATCTGTTATGAATGCTAATAATTCGTGTGGGTTAAGTTGGATCTTCCCAAGAGCTTCAACTCGACGGCACGGAACATTTATTGTAGTAATTCAAGATTAGGAGTATGGAATCCATGATAAGTAATAGTAGATTGTTCAACAAGGGACTAAAACAAGCCATAATGACACGAGATGTTTAGCCACGCGAGCGAGCTCGCGAGCGAGGATGGCAGTATCATTCATTATGGTTGTTTAGTCTCGCATTAAACTTTTCACTTGGAATGAGAGGAAAAAAACGACGTTCTAAACTAAACAATATTGTTTTTTAACAACGTACGCTCAATACAAGTTATGAACATCTATTCAAAATACAAATAGGAAAAAAAGTTCCGTGGTTTTTTTGTAAAGTGATGTTTTAAATGCTTGCATATGTAGCCAACAGATTCAAACTTGGAAACCATTTTAAAAGTAATTGGACCACGCATAATAAAAGAGTTTGGCCTTAATATGATTAAATAGATTCATATTCGTAATAATTAATCGTGTTTCACGAAATTAAAACCTTTTTTTTATATATTTGCACAGTTGTCATTTTGAGGTTATTTCGACACCAAAAAATATGGTCCATACACAATCACTGAAAATGGCGATAATCCTCCATTCACAAACACCGTGATTGGTCGTTTAGGGGTTTCCAAAGTAAATGAAAAAAATATACTTTAATCCCTAGAGATTAATAAGGAGCTTTAGTCCCGATTCGCAGAGATTTAAGTAGCATTTTAAGAGCATGAGAAGTGAAAATAAATGGAATGTGTTATATTCGAAAAATCTACTCTTGAAAGTGCTTGAAAGGAGGGTGATGCACAAAATGCTGTATAGCGAATGCTAAAAATAATAAATGTAACGTATTGGGGTTGTTTGTTTACCTACATTTTATTTGAATAGCGATTGTTTATTATAGCATTAATGTTTATTACGTCTAGGTCTGTAATAAATCCATTACCCAAAAGATAAAAAAGCCGAAAAAGTAAGTTATATACATACAAAACGTCACGCCTTCCTTCCCAGAGTGGGGTAGGCAGAGCTGCAGAACACCAACAACTCTAAACTGGTTGATAAATTTGTTACCACATTTTCATAATTTGTTTACCAATGTATTACTGACAGGTTGCAAGCCCATCGCCTAAGAGTTCTACAAGCCTTTATTCCCTTAGTGGCCTCTTATGACATCCACAGGGTGACACTGAGCGACATTTTTCTAACCCGGCAACCTCACGGGCACAAAAATAAGTTATGTTTATTATAATTATATTTTTATATAATTGTGTTCGTGCTGAGGCTAAAGCTCAATGAAGCAATATTCTTTCATTCTCATCTCAGGGGACTAGACGAGACGTATGTACATACCGAGCTCAACTCGCGTTCTTTGCGATCAGTTGCATACGTGTTAAGTACAGGTATTCACACCGATTACCTACTGCTCGAGATTACTCGCAGGTACTGAGCACTCGTGTGTGCGTAGCTCTCTTCGCAGATAGTCCAGGACCTGGTGCAGTCGCGCTGGTACATGGCCGGCGCTCTGTTAGCTGTGGTGCTGCTCTGCTTCCTCTACATCCTCGTGCTGCGCTGGGTGGTTACTCCTGTTGTTTGGACCTCAATAGTGGGGCTGCTGGCGCTGCTCGGATTCTGTGAGTTTCGCTGTCCCCTTATATAACCCATTGAACATTGTGTTTGACCAATGTAGTCATGAGGAGAGCGAGCCTTTGATCTATTTATAGAGTTAAGTAAAAGTCTTACGGTTTTCGAGATAATCGCAATTTAACCAAATTTATATTTTTCATCGTGCTGCATACCGTAGGTTGACAATTAACGGTCCCACAGGGTTCTACGGTGAACGGCTAACTTTTTATATATATTATGTTTTTTTAAGTCCGATTATAATTTTTGTCAACTCCAATATTCCAACTGTAACATTAATTTACGAAAATACTGCTAAGATAGGTATGCTAAAAAATGTGATTCACAATCTATCAGAAAAATTAAAATCAAAATATTTTATTGTTTAACTGTAGGTAAATTCGCGAGATATATGTACATTGTTATGTGTGTCAATTCCGCTATAGCCTACCATAAAATGGTGTACAATATTTTCTATAAACGAAAATAACTAAATGCATTTTAGCTATCAATGTTATCATTGCTTTAGCTTGTTACCTGTGCTACAAGCAATACGTGTACTTCCGGGACAACCCCGCGGGACTGTACCAGACCAGCATCAGCCTTAAAGGCGTGGCGCAATCCATGTTCTCGAAGCACCAGACCTGGCTGGCTCTGCTGGTCGCGCTCTCCGTCGTGCTGCTGGTGCTGGTTCTGATCGTGATCTTCCTGAGGAACCGTATTACCATCGCCATCGCACTCATTCGTGAGGGAAGCAAGTAAGTTATTAAGTAAATAAGTTGTAAGTAGGTACTTTTGTTTCTAATACGAATCCAATATGTAATTTAGTAATTATCAAGGTTTTTATACCGTTAAAGAACGTTATACCTTGCGGTACACCTTCAGCTTACTAAGATAATAGTAGATTGTTCAGCAATAGACTAAAGTAAGCCATTATGACACGAGACTATCCACCCGAGCAAAGCGAGCACACTAGCGAGTGGCATAATTCTAACCCGGCAACCACACATACAAATACACATACAAATTAATATTAGTTCAATTGAACGCAGAACTCTGGCGCAGACGCAGACAATTTAATTTTCTTTCCAAATTTTTCCATACTGATGGACCTATCCTTTTGAGAAACCTTTTTACTTGCCGAGACTGTTATAAATTGTGGGCCAGGTAGAGTTTTGTAATAAAATTTACAATAGGTTTCGTCATCCATTACGATACACTGTACTTTTTTAGTAAGAACTCGGTCATAAAGTTTTCTTGTAAGATTTCGTACAGCAATTGACTGTTTTTCATCACGTTTGGGCTGTTTTTGTTTTTTATATGTCTTCAGGTTGCACCTTTTTTTAATCCGCTGGATCATTCCAATAGAAGTTTTTGCTTTATGAGCAGCATCCCGAATAGACAGAGTCGGTTTTCGATGAAACATTTGAACGACTCTTTTCTGCAATTCTGGGTCGGAAGGGCCTCGTTTTCGCGCAGATTTTGGGAGATCTTCTAAGGTGACAGTGGTACCAAACTTAGTAATTAGTTTATGTATACCTGCAGGGCTAAAATTATACTTTTTAGCAAGCTTTCTTATAGTTAACCCTTTAATTTTGCACCAATCGTCCAAAATATTTTTTCTCACTTCTAACGCAATTCTCCCCATTTTGACAGATATGATGAAATGTCTAATGTATTTTTATTTTAAGAATAGGTAAGAAATAGGTTTATAATTTAGTAAAATCTATTTGTTTCTTGAACGTCTGTGGACAAACTTATGCAGTCGAAAAGTTGTCTACTTTCTTTTAGATACTTCCTTATGGTTTCAGTGCCTCTACAGTGAAATGGTTTTCAAGTTATCTGTCCGGTCGGTCTCAGGTAGTTAAACTCCGTGGCAGTGATAGCGATTGGGTATTTTCTGGTTCTCTTCCCGTTACCAGGGGCGTCCCGCAGGGTTCGATTTTGGGTCCTCTCTTGTTTATTTTATACACCGCAGATATCTGTGCAGTTATCAGGCGCTGCCAATACCACATGTATGCCGACGATACACAACTTTATCTTTCGTTCGACCCTGAAGACGCTCAGACGGCAGTGGAAGACTTGAACAGAGATTTGGTTAACATAGCTGCTTGGTCGGAGTCCAATACACTGGTCTTAAATCCCAAGAAGACTAAGTATATGATCTTTGGATCTCCTAACCAGGCTCGCAGTATCTCTGCTCAAAATCCAGCAGTGTCTATCGGGGGTGAGCGCGTGGAGTGTGTCTCGGAGGCACACAACCTAGGGATACTGATGGACGGGGGTCTGCGTTTTGAGGGTCACGTACTGGAAAATGCAAACATCTGTTTTTAAAGGCTGAAAATACTATACCGCGTTCGTGATTTTCTCAGCGTAGGCCTTCGAGTAAAACTATGCGACTCACTCATCCTCTCCAAACTTTCATACGCGGATCTGGTGTACGGGCCGCGCCTGCTAGCTCGCACGGAGCGTATCGTGCAGCGCGTGCAGAATGCCTGCGCTCGGTTTTGTTTTAAGGTTCCTCCGCCGCTGGCATTTTAAAGATGTCTCTTGGTCGAGAATACCACCTCGCCACTTTACTTTTCGGTATCATAAAAACCGGACGACCAAAATACCTGTTCGAAAAGCTAAAGTGGCGAAAACTTGACAACTCTGCGTGTCGCTCGGTTAGTTGGCCTTTACGTATCCCCAAGCACAGTTCTGCTGCTTTCCGTGGTGGTTTTAAGTACGCTGCCACCAAATGTTGGAACAACTTACCGCCGCCTTTACGTGAAACTCGATCCCTAAACTCTTTTAAAACTATTTTAAGAAAGTACCTCTTAGAACACCAAATACTTTTACCGACTGGTGGTGGCCGAATTGTTCCAACTTATTTGCGATAGTGAATTTTTATACACTAATATTAAGTATATCACATACATATCAATTTGTTATTTATAATTTATAATATAGAAATATGTATTTATTCTTGCACATTACGCATTTTTAAAGACAATGTAATACATTACATTATATACGCTATATTTATGTATACACATTTTCCCCTCGTCACGCGTTCGCGTTCAGCTGCGAAGTAGGTAAACACCAGGTTTCAGCTGAAAACCAGCGCTGTGGCTCCGGCTGCAGCACATGCTGAGCTGAGTCCTATTTGACTTCACACTACAGTGCAACTTTTTCTAAATTAAATTCACACTAATCTGATCATGTTTTTACTTTATATGTTTGCTATATTGCAGTGTGTTTTTGTCAAATAATGGTTATGAATTTGAATTTGAATTAAGTAAAAATATTTTATATCTTTTGTTTTGCTAGGAAGGCTCATAGTTATAAACTTAATATAATATAAGAGAGTTGACGAATTACGAATCTGTGGTATAGGAAATATTTATAAACGTCAAAAGTAACTAGGAAGGGAAACAATTTATAAGGATTTAGGATAAGAGTGCAGTATGATCTTTTGCGGAACCATGCGTATTAATTTATAGGCTTACTTACGATATTACGATAAAGTTCTAAGTTGTTGGGTGTATATTAAGTCTATAAGTTAAGTAAGAGTGGTTACAATTATAAACAAATAACTAAACAGTTAACTAATAGGTTTTCATCTAGGTAGGTTATTTAATATCAGCGTGTAACATAATTATCCTCTCTGCGATGACTTATACACATAGTCATTGAGGAATGAGGAAAGTAGGTCAAGTTAAATATAAACTATTTACTTTTACTTAAGTATACATAAATACTCTGTAGAGTTTAGCCTAAAGTGACGGGATTGATCACTCACTAAAGGCGCCTATGTGACTGGATTGATCACTGACTGAGGCATTTGAGGCATACAAAGATAGACTTTCATATTGATAAAGTTTAGGGCAATACTTACAAGTTGAACGGTCCTTCTGTCTCTCACAATCTACGGCTAATGATTGCAGTACAAACCGAGTTACGACTCTGCCATCTAAGTCTAAGGACCATGGTTGGTTTCTGATGCTGACAACTGATTAAGCCATTCCCAAGGAAATACATAATTATGAATAGTTGTTCTAGATTGACCAAGGACATTTCTTCTAGTGAAGTAACATTGGTAGTATTAGTCAGATAGTATCATGACTAGGAAGATTTCTATAGTTAACCTATTAGGAATTATTAATTTTACATTTAATAGGCTAGGTTTTTCGTATGGTCTGGTATGGGTATCACTTCTAATTATTAAAGACATTAAAAGGTTTTCATATTAAATTTTATTAAATTATATTTTCTGTTGGTTCAAATTTGAATTGGCCCAGAAAATTATTTATCATAGAATGATTATTTTAGATGAAACATCTGTTTCGTATTATTAAATCTCTAAATTGAGAAATAAAGATAATTTCTTAATTACAAGGAGTTTGATCCAAATTTGTTTCAACGTTTCTTCTTTTGGAGATCCTTTCGGAAATGTTGGTAACTTCAATTATAATATAGACTTATTTAGTTTTTAAATAACACTTGATTTTTGTGAAATAGATTCAACAAAGAACTATTTCTAGAATACTTAAAATACTTAAATTTCTAGAATACTGAAATAAGAGTTAAATATATAAAATTAGTATTTTGGTAGGATATTAGTGGGGGAACTTCATAGTAATGGCCGAAAGTACCGGTTGGGCGGGAAGGTGCCCACCCTTTACCACTAATATGTAGGGTTTTACAAAGAACTATTAAAACTATAGAACACTCAAATAGAAGTCATACAAATAAAATTAGTATTTAGTAGAATATTGGTGGAGGAACTGCAGAGCTATGACCAGAAGTACTGGAACATATGGTGAGGTGCCTACCTTTACCACTGATACATAATTTATTTAATTATTAAATGAATATGTAAATATCCTAAATTTAGTCCAGTGTTAAATTTAATTCATTTCATTTATATTTAGCCTTTTATTAGTAATCCAATTTATCTAATAGTCTTAAAGGTTTCTTAGTCATTAGAATAAAAGTTATATCAGGTCTAATTTGTAACATAATTATAGGTGTATGATAAATTAGGTAGACCCTCATTTCACTTCTCTTAATTAAAAAATAGTTTGTGCTGTAGAAGTTGTTATTAATCTAGAGTAGGGAAATATGTTATTTTAGGACTGGTTATATCATTCTCTTATTTCATTAAAGTACTTAGGTTACTAAAGTAGGTTCCTAAACATTAGACGATCACGTGGCCATTTCTACGATTTAGATTATAAGTTAATAATTTAGTTATTAGGCTAAACACCATCAACACAGTTAATTTATCTTTTAGTCCAACAATCTATAAAGTTTAAAGATCTTAAGTAATTTTGATAGATATTATAAAAGAGTAGAAAATTTAAGAAAGAAAAAATGGGAGGTAGGCACACAGTTAATTAACTAAAGAAAAAAATAAAGTATGTTTCACTTACCCAACTTGACATATTCATGCCAAATTACAGCTTTCTAAGGACGAGAGTCAATCGAAGATGACCCCCGCTCAGGACGGCCAGTATCGGTAGTGACCGACCAAAACGTCGCTAAAGGAAAAAAATAGTGTTGGAGGATCGAATAATTAAGATGCGTCAATAAGCTGAGGCTTTAGGCATTAGCAAGGAGCGGGTTGGAGAAATCCTTCATACATATTTACACATGACTAAGGTCAGCGCGCATTGGATACCGAAAATAGGGTTGGTATCATAACGACTACATTGTGAAAACGACCGAATCAACATAAGGTCCAGATCTCAGAAGGTTTTGCTACCCAGTTTATTTAAGATGTGGCCTATTAACGATGAGGTCGTTTAAAGAACCAGTAGTTTTGCCACAAAGTCATTCGGAGATATAGGCTTTCTGCAGAGATGGTCCTTCTGAGATCTGGGCAATGTAGTCGTTATGATACGAAATTTGCTCCAGGATAGTAACCGAATGTAAGTCGGAGTCCATGCAGTGAATTGAGAAGGGTGAAAGGCCGGCGAAGAAGTTTAAAGTGCAAAGATCGACCTCTAAGCTAATGGCTACGGTATTTTGGGACGCGGATGGAATTCTTTTAATAGACTATTTAGCAAAAGCCTCTACAATAAATGCAACTTACTATTCTGAGCTATTGAGACGAGTGCGTCATGACGTACTTGAAAAAAGAAGGGGCAAAATCAGTAAAGGCGTTTTGTTTTTGCAAGACAACGCCCCCGTCCATACCGCGCGGGTTGCAAGACTAGCTCTGAAAGAAATCGGCTTCGAAGAAATTAACCATGCTCCGTATAGTCCAGATTTAGCCCTTAGCAACAATTTTCTGTTCAGTAATTTAAAGAAAGACCTAATAGGAAAGCGATTTGGAAGTGATGTAGAAATGAAGGCGGCAGTAGAAAAGCATTTTCAAGACCAAAGCAAAAAAAAATATTTTTAACGGCATACAAGCATTATTATAATAAAAGTAAGAAATGCATCGAATTAGAGGGGATTATATTAAAAAATAAAAAATAATTAAAGTTTCTGAATTGTTCTTTTCCACCTTAGGCTTAGAACTTTTCAGCCGCCCCTCATGACCGTTTTGGTTCATAGCCGTGTTTTGGTTACATCCCAGTACCTAAATGAGGTTGATGCCGCGGACCCTTGCCTTTTCTTTAATAACTTTTTGGGCGTGTCGAAGTAAACTAAAGAATTTTGTTTGCCAGGTCCTGTCTCTTACAGAGGATTTAGAAGCGATACTTAAATCGCGTAACTGTCAAAAATAATCCATTCAAATTTAGGTTCGGGTGATAACGTTTCTCACCCACTAATTTCCACGATTTTTTTATATGTTCTAGATATTATGTAAAACTAGGTCTGTACGTTTCCGCTTGTTTTTTTTTAATTTTTCTTTCCAATAAATATTTTTTTGAGAAGGAAAACGTAGACCTAGTTTTTTATAATATCTACACCATATTCAAAAATCGTAAAAATCGGACGTTTAAGAGAGAAAAACGTATCCGCATTTTTATGTTTATTTTTGCTTCACAATTCTTTTGAGTCTATTTAATATCTTTGTACTTACCTGATTAAACGTTTGCCATGATTCAATTATAGAAAGCAATCATATATGGGGCGTTTTCCAAAAAAGTACCTATAGTTAAGGACAAAAATTACCAACAGTAATTTTTACATTACGTCACGAAAATTAACTATTACTGCTTTAAGAGAAATAGTGGCATCTCAGACAAAACTCCTGTAGCAAGTTCGACCATATTACTAACGGATGAGGTTTAAATCTGCTATGCTTATTAAATTTGAATTACCACCTATTGGCTTATGAGGGCAGTATATAAATATATGACTAATGGTCGCGACGTAATAGAAAAATTGACCGTTGTTAATTTTTGTCCTTAATGATAAGTACTTTTTTGGAAAACGCCCTATTGTCTTTAAAATAATAATTAAAACAACAGTACATTTTAAACTTAAGATTAATGAGCTAAAATGTACTGACGTTCGTCTTAAGTTTAAGAGACTTAAGACTAGCTTAATAATAATAGTATATAATACACTAGAATAATATGCCAAACGTAATACGAGTATACTCTTATAGTGCACTCTTGTTATAAAAACATATCAATCATATTTATTTTTATTTATTTATTTACAATAATGGCGACTGTGACAGAAACTATTCTAAAACACGTTAAACGCGATATCGTTATAACGCAGTAAAATAGAGCCCCAGGGCTGGAATTCTACAAGGTAATAACGATATCGTTTTTGACCTGTTTCCGTATTGTCAACGTTTTGATAACTCTTATGTCATTTACAATAATGGCGACTGTGACATAAACGATTCTTAAACGTGTCAAACACTATATCGTTTTAACGCACCTGAATAGAGGCCCAGTACCTACGAGTATATCGTTTCTTGTTACTCGTATATGGATCGATACGCATCCGGCAAAGCGTCGCTCGGTTTAGGCCTGGGCTGGTATTCTACACGGTAATAACGATATCGTATTTGACGTGTTTCCGTATTATCAACGTTTTGATAACTCTTGTCATTTACAATAATGGTGACTGTGACATAAGCGATTCTAAAACACGTCAATTGCGATATGGTTATAATAACGCTGTAGAATAGAGGCCCTGGGCTGGAATTCTAAACGGTAATAACGAAATCGTTTTTGACGTATTTCCGTATTGTCAACGTTTTGATAACTCTTACCTCATTTACAATAATGACGACTGTGACATAAACGATTCTAAAACACGTCAAACGCGATATCGTTTCAACGCAGTAGAATAGAGGCGCTGGACCCTTACCATGAGTTGCAATTACCGTACCTACTCGCTAGCGAGTCGAACGCTCTGTCCTACACAATATAGTAGTAGATTGAAAGGGAGATTCTAATGCCCTAAGCTGTGCATTACAATCTCTTCGAATATCGTAACTTTAACCCATGGTAAGGGTCCTGGCCTCCTAGCTGTAATTTGATTTCCCGCCCTCTTTAATTACTTTAGTACTAGGTAGACGACACGTTGGCCTAGTTAGGAGTGAACCTGCCTCTGAAGCCAGTGGTCCTGGGTTCAAATCCCGGTAAGGGCAGATATTTGTGTGACGAGCGCGAATATTTGTCCCCGAGTCTTGGATGTTTTCTATGTATTTAAGTATATATTTCTCTATTTAAGTATGATTATCGTTGTCTAGCACCCATAGTACAAGCCTAGAGCTTAGTTTGGGACTAGGTCAATTTGTGTGACATTGTCCCCTGATATTTATTTATTTATTTATTATTCCACCTACTGCAAAAAAGACATCGAAATTGTTTACACACAAATATAAATATAAAAATATTTCCGCCTTTACCTTTTCAGAGCCGTGATAGACATAAAGTCAACGGTATTATTCCCTATATTCCCGTGGATCATCCAGTGCTTCGTGATTGCTTACGGTGTGATGGTGCTCATGTTCCTGCTCTCGATAGGAGAGTCCGCCTTCAGGGTAGTTGACCTCAAAAACGACACCAACTGCAACTGCGGAGGTTTTTATCAGGTACTTCTACATCCTAACCCCCAAAAGTTTAATTAACATTTTGTTAAAAATATTCACCGCCATCAATTGACAGCTGAAAATATTTTAGTAACGTGTCATGCGTGCCAAAGGCGCCTAATGTAGCAAGATATTACTTAATTAACCCTTTGAACGCCAACGACCGCTAAAGTGGTCATGAGCTGTCGTGCCTACAACGCCACCGACCTTTATATAGGTCACAGGTACAGTTTAAAAGAGACGGTATTTCGTATGGATTAAGTTAAAGTTTGCATAACTTTTGCATTTAGCAAAACATGTATTATGTTTGGCGTGTGAGTGACGCATTTGTGTTTGACGTAACGCGTTCATAAGTTTAAACTATTGTAATGTGGGCGTTTTCCAAAAAAAGTGTACCTACATCGTTAAGAAAATTTATTTTTTTCCATTTCGTCACGAAAATTAGCCATATATTTACATACGTTAATTTTCGTGACGAAATGGAAAAGTTAAATTTTCTTAACTTTTGTCTTTAACGATGTACACTTTTTTTGTAAAACTCCCGTACCTAAGATGAAAAAACATTGAGCTGGGCCTCTATTGTACTGCGTTATAACGATATCGCTTTTGACGTGTTTTAGCAACATTTATGTCCCAGTCGCCATTATTGTAAATGACATAAAGAGTTATCAAAACGTTGACAATACGGAAACAAGTCATATACGATATCGTTTTTAACGTGTAGAATCTCGGCCCAGTTCAGATCACTGAAGGGACGGTTAGAAGAACGGTACGAAAAATTAGTAATTGTCGTTACTGCCCACAGGATCAACAAAGCTGTTCCCCGGAGATGTTTCTGTCGAAGTGTCGGGACGCTGCGACGCACGGGCCGTGCGCGACGGCTTCTTGCCACTTTTCGGGTTTAGACAGCCCTACCAGTGTTGTCTACTTGCATCGTAAATACTTACTATAATCTTCTTATGAATGTTACTTAATGTAGTCTTATGTTTCATGTCAATGTTGTTTTTATGTTAGTATTCAGACTTTAATAACGATTTCCATATAAAGAAAACTAAAACAAAAACTGCTTCGCAACAATACTGTACGAGTACAATTTATTACCTACCTATTAGTTACACCGTTATATGCAAAGTGCTTATAAGACTATACGTATAATGTAGGTACGTAAGCACAATTTATATCGATCAAATGATATTTTAGGAAAGTCCGGAGGTTAATTTTTTTTATGTGCCACTAAGTCTTATGTGTGGTACAACTTATTAAATATTTTGATTAATAATTTCTATGAGTTTCCGTACATTGGAGTCAAACAAAATGAGTAAAGTTTCGTCTTCAACATGCCATTTATTCGGTTAACAGTGGTGAACTTCCTTGGCTTCTTCTGGGCGATGTTCTTCATTAGTGGCGTGGCGGACATGATTCTGGCAAGCACCTTTTCCACTTGGTACTGGACCTTCGACAAGAGGAACGTTCCCTTCTGGACACTTACCAGCGGTATCTCTAGGACTCTGTGGTAATTAATTGCAAACACGTTATCCAAACACAATGTGGAGGCATTAGATCATTAAGAACACAGATGGCGCCACTACAATATTTCATGTGTAAAAATTTCTACAACCTAAACGGCTGCACTGATTTAAATTATTTAGTTGTCAATCGATAGAAAATTTAAAAATGTATTGCAAAACATTAAAATAAAACACGTAATTGATACCAAAACACCCCGCTTTTTCGGTATTGTGTTTTAGCTTTACATTAGGTTTTATTTAATTGCAAAAAATGCAACCTCAGCTAATGGCCCTGTCAATAACATATTTAATAAAAAAAACTGCATATAAACCTTTAATATTTAGAGAGAGATATTGACGAATATATGTGGTGTGTCAATTTTACCAAACATTTGTATCCCACTAAGATAGCTCAATGTTACGTAATAAAGTAGGAACGTACCTACCACCTAACGTTTATTTTAAAAGATATATATTTCCTTTCTCATTGCAGCTACCACTTGGGCACCGTCGCTTTCGGTGCATTGATAATCGCTATCGTCCGAGTGATCAGGATCCTGCTGGAGTACTTGGATCACAAGCTGAAGAAGTTCGACAACCCGTTTACGCGCTGCGTTCTTTGCTGCTGCAAATGCTTCTTCTGGTGCCTGGAGAATTTTCTCAAATTCATAAACAAGAACGCTTACATAATGTGCGCAGTACACGGAAAGAACTTCTGCATTAGCGCCAGAGAAGCTTTCTCTCTGCTTATGAGAAATATTATCAGAGTTGTAATTTTAGATAAGGTAAATTATCATACTTACAAGCAGATAGATCCATTAAGATACTTGTAAATCTTTATTACCGAATTGTTACCGATCAAGCTCTTGTGTAAAATTTGCGTGCAGGTTACATGTAGCCTTGTTACATGTAGAAAAGTTTTTCACGAAACGTCGATAGTACGAGCAAAGTCCCAAAAAGGCACGAACTGCTGTCTTGTCCCTCGGTGTCGGCCAATCTTTAACGGCACTTATCTTCTCAGGATCTATCTGGATACCATCAGTAGACACAACATGCCCCAAACAATTCACCTTACGCTTAAAAAGTGAGTCTGCCAATTGTGTTTTTAGAGAGATATAAGGTCATTAAATTTCACGTCATGAATAGGTTAAAGTTAAATCACGAAATAATATTACGCATGAACTTCATTCAAAGCTACAATTTGTCAAATACTAACCATAATGGTTTAACGGGCAAAGAGGCACGCGAAGAAATTTACTTCGGCCTGTCATATCAAGGGCCGAACTAACACGTGGCCAAGAGCTAGTATTAGGAACATTGATGAAAGAAATGAAAAATGAGCTTGGTAGCGGACAAACTTAATTGAACATAGCATCGATACAGGGGATCATCCACCAGTGTCCCAAACACAATATTCATTTGCATCTTCAATTATGAAACAGTTGGAGGAAGAAATAGATGATATGTTAAGCAAAGACAAAGGCAAAGACATTATTGAACCATCTCATAGCTCTTGGCGTTCCCCAGTAGGTATTACTGGTGAAAAAGACTTCAGGTCAAAACAGATTATGCTTAGATAGTAGACAGCTAAATAGAGTCACCCGTAATTTTAGACAGTTTGAGAAATGCACGATTTCTCTCCACTGTTGATCTTCGTTCTACGTTTTGGCAGATACCTCTTGATACCTCGAGCAGAGAGAGAACAGCGTCTATTTCAAGTAAATGCCTTTTGGGTTAAACAATGCTTCTCAAACTCAACAACGCCTTATGGATCGTTTGTTTCCGCCGGAGTTTGAAGGTAAGAAAGATATTTACATATCGGGATGACATAGTAATTAGCAACAACGACTTCGAGGAGCATTTATGTTCGTTGAGGTGGGTAAAAACCAATTAAAAATGCGTACATCGTGGATAAGGAGGGTTAAAGGACTGATCCGGAAAAAGTAAGCGCAAAATTAAATTATCCAAGACCGACAACGTTTACAGAACTTAATAGATTCATAGGGTTAGCAAGTTGGTATCGACGCTTTGTCGAAAACTTTGCAATGGTAGCTGCACCTCTACATGAGCTGACTAAAGGGGGGTAAAAGAGGAAAATGGATAACTTAGAACGAGGAAGCGGAAATGGCATTCTCATATCTGAAGACTGCCCTGACTTCGTCTCCTATTCTGAGCGTCCCAGATTTTAGCAAAGAGTTCGCCGTATAGTGAGATGCGTCCAACAAAGGCACCGGTGCTGTCTTATTCCAGGTAGTAGACGGTAGTGAGCGACCTATTGCATACACTAGCCGTAAACTCTCGGACCGCGAGATCCGGTATTCCGCATCGGAAAGAGAGTTGCTGAGCGTCATTCATGCCGTCGAACAGTTTAGGCCATATATTGAAGGTGTAGTAGGTACTTTAAGGTAATTTCAGACCATAGTGCACTCCAATGGATTCACAAAAATAAAGATCCCCATGGCCGGTTAGCGCGATGGGCTATGCAGCTTCAACGATTTGACTAAGAGGTAGTTTTTCGGAAATGCAAGCAGAACGTAGTGCCGGATGCGTTATCAAGAGCATTAAACTCAGAAGACATATTTTCGCTTGGTATGCTCGTAAGTTTAGATAATAACGATAAATGGTACAAGAAACAGGAAGAGAAAGTCCTTAAGGGTATGCACACCGAGGATTGGCACATAAGCCAAGTTAGGCTGTGGAAATACTCAAGTATTTCTGCTTGAAGCAATTTCCCGATGATACATATTCTTGGATTTTAGTGGTGCCAGAGATCCTACGAAGACAAGTCCTGGCTGAATGCCGTGACGATCCAGTTGCCAGTCATTAAGGCATAAAAAAACAGAGTGAGACAGCACTATTACTGGCCATCTTTAATAAGCGACGTTAAACAATACTTTAGACAGTGTGAAACTTGTGCGAGACATAAAGTATCACAGTTGCCACCGAGTGGTCTACTGGGGCGGCAAAGAGAAGTGACAGGGCCGTTTCAGATCGTCTCAATGGACTCGATGGGGCTATTTTCTCGTTCCAAACATGGGAACTCATATTATTAGTAGTCTCATGTTGGGATAGTAAATTTTCTTTACTTTTCCCTTTACGCGATGGTAAGACCTCCAACATCAACAAAATCTTGTAAGAGCAAGTAATCCTCTTATATGGTGCTCCAAGCGTTATTATCTGCGACAACGGCAAACAGTTCGTTTCAAACCAATTCAAAGAACTCGCTTAAAATTACAATGTAGATGTTTGGTCCACGCCCTACTATCACCCATAATCTAATCCTACAGAAAGGGTCAATAAGGTCATTGGCTCAGCAATAGTCTCATATGTAAAGGACAACCATATAGAGTGGGATAATTAAGTATATACCTCACATCGGACAAGCTCTACGAACAGCCATGAAGTTACTGGGAAAATACCCCATCATACTTCTTCTTTGGCCGAGAAACATTCGTACAAGGACAGAAAAGTAGTCGTCTGCAGAATGGTGATCCAATGCTTTTTAATAGGGAGAAATTTGAGCAGCAATTAAATTTAAGAGACGACATCTATAAGGAAACCAACACTAAACATTGTAATAAAAGACGTCGCACTTGTGAATATCGCGAAGGTGATATGTCACGAGTGGAAGCGCACTAAATTGCTGTCTAATGCTGCAATAAGTCTCATGTCGAAATTGTCCCAAAATATGATAAAGTCATTGTCTCTAAAAAAATATCTACGGACGTCTATCGGCGGGGCAAAGACTTGGGAAAATGGCACTCGTCTGAATCCGGGTCGGATTCTTAGGAGGAAGGGGATATTGTAATGGCAACAGCTCCACTTGCTCGATAGAAGTCGCCACGGGTCTTGAAATGTCGTCAAGTGTTTATTTGCGAAAATACGAGTATGCGGGTGGGTGAGAATAGCATTGGCGAAATGGACGTCGTTACCTGCGGAGTAATATTTTGCGGAAATAATTTAAACTCCTAAGTGCAAGTTTTAGAGATCAACCGCTTGCGTTAGTAAATTGCACTTTCATAGTGAACAGTGTAAAAGACAAGTGTACCTATTTGTGACAATGGATAGGTCTTAGTTGTAATGTAATGAACAGAGGGCGGAATTCCTCATGGCAAAAAATTAAATGTCATAGGGATAGAACGAAGTATTTTATCGACTATCGACGAGTGGTTCTGGTTCACGTAGCACAAGATCTTTTACCAAATAATATTATACATACCTCCTATCGATACATTACACTTAGCAAAATAATTTTCCAATATATAACAAATGCCCTCTGGTACCTACCTAGCGGTATTTTAGATTAAAATAGTTTTTGGTAAGTTTACGTGTAGTTTCCATTATTATTGTATAGTTCTATGTCTTAGATTTAGCTTTATTCTCATTTGTTATTTACCGTTAATCTTAAAACTTACGTATTGTTGAAAACAATAACTACATGCGAATCAAGAATGACATTTACATTTTAACATAAGGGCAAAACTAAAATAACAAAGAGATTATTCATTACACGATATCTATAACTGGAAAAGTCGAAAAGCAAAATGTTCTATCCCTATGACTTTTCAATTTTTGCCATGAGATTTTCCGCCCTCTGGTAATTAAACTAGCAAGTCATTCGGTTCGATTTAAAGCCTGTGTTTAGTGACATGTTACACTTTGGTTACAGCAGTTGATAAAACGTTCCATGCAAACCAAGTATTCTTCGCATACCAATCCAGTATTTCACAACATTTACTAAGTACACCGTAGCGCAGTGGGCGATGGCGCGACTACGAATTTTCGGCCGTGGGTGTGATTGCGCGACTTGTTTTACCCTTTTGTATTTTTATTTTTATATTTGTTTTTATACTTACGGTTGGAAATTTATAAATAACGTGTTATTATTATTAGACATTAATTAGGGTTAAATTTAACTTTCGGCTTGTAGACCATTGCATGTAGGTTTCTAGGGTCTGATATGGATGTTGTTCCTAGCTTCCGTGTTAGGTATACTTTTATAAATCTTTCTCACAAGTCTCGGCTCGTTATTTCCTGATTGTACCTACCACGAACCGAGGCATTTCAACAGTCCAAATGGCATAACATTGAACTGCCAAAGTCCCTTTCCGATGGAGAAGGCCGTTTTCTCTTTATCTTGGTTCTGATTTCCACTTGCCAATACCCACTTTTCAAATCCAACGTAGAAAAGCACTTCATCCCGTTCAAAGTGTCCAACGTGTCGTCGATTCGAGGTAGTGGATAAGAATCCTTCTTGGTCACAACGTTAAGTTGGCGGTAGACAACGCAAAGTCTCGTTGTCCCGTCCTTCTTCCTAAACAGAGCTACCGGTGAACACCAAGCACTTGTTGATGGCTCAATAACTCTGTTCTTCCTCATATGTTCAATCATGACTTCCACTTCCTGTTCGCGAGCTACTGGGACTCGCCGAGGACGTTGTCGAACAGGCAAGATTCCACCAGTGTTGACCTCATGTTGTACTCCCAATATCACCGTCGTGCGCAGAGAAAACATTGCTATAACGCAGCAATAAATTGCGTGCCTTCAGTATTTCTTCCTTGTTGAGATCATGTTGGCAACCATCTAATAATCCGGTAATGTCTACTCCTGTACTTGCAGATTTTCCGCTTCCATTCGATACCTGGCAACTTCTTATCCAAGAAATTTCTTCGCAAGACCCGATAAGGGTTCTTTTACTAAGGGCGTATTTAGTGTCGCCTAAGTTTAGGACTCTTACAAACGCTGCAGAGGATGTTGTCACAACCGTGCGAGCTGTTATCCACGGTTGACTACCCTCGATTTAGTCAACTTAGACGCAGCGATGAGACCCCCGTCCCGTACAGTGCGGTTTTAAAACCTTCATAAAGTGATCACAAAAAATATAATTGTAATAACTTGAACTATTAAAACGATTATTTAATTGATCGCTGTAGATCAAGTCATTTATCGATAGTCGGTAGAAATCACGTCCTCATCCTTTTGCTTGGAAATCCATTCAAACATTAATATTTATTTAAAAATAGAAATAATGCTTTAAAATGAACATTGCTAGTGGTATGTTATGCCCCTTGATTTTTACGTTTACATTTGGATTTAAGAGTATGCATACTTCCACATTACTGACAATTTAACCGGAGCTTGTGTATGGGCAGCTATTGGTGGGCGACTTAGGCAGCGCTTTCTTAACGCGCCTTGCGTCGATATGTAGATTTTGCCCATATCAAGGCGTCACCTTCCACACCCCCATACCATTATTAACTCCCTTGTCTTTATAATCTGAGGTGTGACCTAAAATTTGAAACACTCATATATGCTATACACAACTAAGTATACAAGATTAAAATAATATTTCTAGGCCCGGTCCTTTAACTTTAAATATTTAAAAACTTATTTAGTATTTTGTGATTCAAGAGTCGTTGTTGTAAAACACAAATACTGCACATCACAGCATCAGACCGAGAATTCCTTAATCCCAAAATATAATTTTCGAAATCTGCCTCCCTTTATTATATCATGGTAACTAGATACATGCTTGATTCATATACACATTTATTACTGAACCATCACATTTTCACTATTTTAATATATATACTATCGCCTGCGTTCGCGGTGTTCCACCTTTAGGCGATAATCGCTTGCACGTAACCACGGGCCCAAAAGCGATAACACGAAGCACTGGCACTAAATGTGTTTGTTTGTGTTAGAGAAAAAAGGACAAATGAAGAGAATAATCAAACGCACGCAGCCCAACACATACTCGCACACGACACGACCCCAGCACAGAATATGAATATACATATTCTGTGCTGGGGTCGTGTCGTGTACGAGTATGTGTCGGGATGCGTGCGTTTGATTATTCTCTTCGTTTGTCCTTTTTTCTCTAGTTATTTAGAAGCTTTGGTCATCACCATAGGTAACTAGAACTTAAAGAGAAACCCTAAAAAAATGGTGTGCGCTAACGGCATCTATCGAGCATGATTTTGTTGAATCGAGGACCGTTCAAGATTCTAAGCTCTATTACGCTCATTCGAATTAACTATGTACTACGAGTACCTATGAAGGTGTAAGAGAACATTCAAAACGAATAATTAAAACCATTGTCTCCCATCTATTAAATAGTAATGTATGTAATGTTCAGGTGACCGACTTCATCTTCTTCCTGTCGAAGCTACTGCTCTCTATCGGTGTCGGGTTCGCTGTGTACTATCTGCTGGAGTGGAGCTTCGTGTACGAGGTCACGCAGGGCGGCCGGCTGCACTACAACTACGTGCCCGCAGTCATACTCAGCATAGCTACCTACTTGATTAGCACAATTTTTTTCAATGTGTATGCTATGGCTGTGGACACTTTGTTCCTTTGCTTCTGTAAGTTTAGATTAATTCTCCTAGCATTTTGCAAGATTTGAACCAGTGATTGGCTTTGACCGATTGACTGATATTGATTGATACTACTGTGATACTTACTACCATGTCCCCGAGGGTGTTTCATTTTTCACACTGCAAATTTTAATGAACTTGCTTGCTTTTCTTGGTCCAACTTAGTTATAAGATCGGTGACAACTTTTTGAATCAATTTTCATGATTATGCAATTCACTGAAACCGCAAATGGCGGCAAGTTAGTTATCGATTGTTGTTTGTGAACAAATAATAAGTGTTAATTTATGCAACCTTTAAAAAATGTATTACCACCTTGAAATTAGGCATTCACATTATTTATATTATAAAGAGTTAGGGTGTAAGCGAAGTCTGCAAAAAATATGTCGTTTATTTTTCTAATACAAATGTGAAACACCTAGAACACCTTATCCAATGTTCAAGTTTTACTTTAAAATCGTATACCTAAATAATATTATGTGTGAACAAAAAATCATTGCATAGTTTGAATAAGTACAGTCGAGTGCTTATTTATGTATACACGTGTATAGTATAAATTCTTTTTGGAGGTCGGATCCACTAAGTTTTGTACCTGATAAATAATACCCATTATCTGCATTGTTCAGTGTGGCCTAGAAAGCCTCTTCGAAATTAAAGGCCTCAAAAGTGCAAATAACTTTTACACTAAAGTATTATTTAAGTCAAAGGCAGTAAAGTTTACTGTTAAACAAAGACACACAGATGTTGGTCACTTTGTCTCCTCGTTGACATTAACCGTCCTGGGCAAACCTAAGTACTGATGGACTGGAGGTATTTCTAGTTAGCTCAGGGGGATCAGGTATTAGGGTTTCAATAGTAAACACGGTTTGATATAATCCTCAGTATTGCCATTATGCCTGTTTATTGAAATAGATTAGAGGCGGAGAGTCTAACTAATCGTTAGTAATCAAGTCTTGTTTTATTCCTGTGCTCAAATGTTGGGGAAACAGCACCGCAACTAGGTCACGAGAGGAGAGGAGGGGTGAAGAGAGGGAGGCACTCTTAGTGTTCTCAAGCTTTGGGGGTGCTCGGAGATGACCCATCAACCATCAGAGCACACTACGCAGTGCTCAATAGTACTTTTTTTGATGGACTTTCGCAGTTAGTTCACAAACTCTCATTGCTTCGCGGGGACATCGGGTGGGATGCGCCCGTGGTGGGGGACATCCCTACCGCACGCGGGGTTCGCCCGTTCTTCGATTGGGGGTAGCCGATGTTCTTCGGATGGTGTTGGATGACACAGGTTGATGTGGTCCCATCTTGATGCGGGACTCAAGTTCCTGGGATTTGCTTCGGGTCTAGGTGGGTGACCACGGCGCCGATTCCGGTTTCTTCGGTCTGCTTTTAATGCAGCAGCCTTCAACTCAACGGTGGATTAGATAAGTAGGGTCAGTAGGGTCTAACAGGAAGTGCCTGGGGCGCCTTATGGGCGCGCCCAAAGTGGCTAAGGTGTAGGGATAAGTAGAGCGAAGTAAGGGGGTTGTGGGGCGCATTATCGATAATGTGCGTCACCGACGGGAGATTGAGGTCCCGATGTAAGGCCGTTTACGGACGTGGAAATTCGGGATGATTCTATACCATACTAGGGGCGGCTGAAAAGTGCTAAGCATAAGGTATTTTGAGGTTGTATATGTAATTATGGTACTGGTCACTAGGTCAACCATACAATTGTAATTTCTCGAGATATTCAACGATTAACAGTATCACGTCTGAATTATCATTGCATATTATGAAAATTGAGCATCGGGCTGTGATTAAGTTCCTCACGAAAAGTAAAAAACACCTCAATGCATTTTTCAAGAAATGGCTGCTATTTATGGTGTCTCTGGGCCTTCCTATGCTACAGTTAAAAAGTGCAGTAGCCTATTTAAACAAGGACGAGAGTAGATCGAAGACGACCCCCGCTCAGGACGGCCAGTATCGGTAGTGACCGACCAAAACGTCGCTAAAGTCTAAGTTTCGTGTTGGAGGATCGAAGAATTAAGTTGTGTCTATTAGCTGAGGCCTTAAGCATTACTAAGGTCAGCGCGCGTTAGGTACCGAAAATGCTGACAGCGTTTTGACAAAGAGCGGCATGTCCGAAACTTCTCAGGCGTTTTTAGACTTGTGCGGAGATAGTGTTGACAAACTTTGCTCCAGGATAGTAACCATTATTAGGATAGTAAGATTATTTATCAAAAGGCTTTACAATAAATGCAACTTATTCTGAGCTATTAAGACAAGTGCGGTCAAGCCATACTTGAAAAAAGAAGGGGCAAAATCAATAAAGGCGTTTTGTTTTTGCAAGACAACGCCCCCGTTCCATACCAAGCGTGTTGCAAGAATAGCTCTGAAGGAAATCGGCTTCAAAGAAATTGACCTTAACCACCCTCCGTATAGTCCAGATTTAGCCCCTAGCGACTATTTTCTGTTCAGTAGGCAATTTAAAGAAAGACCTAAGAGGAAAGCGATTTGGAAGTGATGAAGAAATAATAATAATAATAATAATTTATTTATTAAAAACACAACAGAATACAGGAACATTTTAGCTTATAATTAATCATTTATTAATTGTGTTTACCTTAAAAACATGAGTGTGATATTGTTCCTTACTCCCCGTACTAGTTATAAACTGTATCACGGTGGAGTAAGATCCATCATCCTATACTGTTATCCTATATTGTTAGCGGGTGTCTGGTATTGATCACGTACGTATTCTACCAAATTCTTCCGAAGTTGATCTACAGTAAGGTTTTCGACCCCTAATCCTCTACTCTGAAATTCTTTAATCAACTCTGGTTTCTTTAAATCGTATATCCAGGCGGTCGGCATCTAGTAAACGGACGAAACGGATGACGCGGAATTCCTAACAATCCCGGCGGTTTTTATGTATAACGGTATATTCTACTGTAATTGCTCTGGTTTAATATACGGAAGTTTTTTCGTACTTGTCGGAGATTAAATTAAGGAAAACGGTTAATTTGACTTAAAACGTGACTTGTACTTGCTTAAGTCCCTATTGATCCTGAGCAAAAGAAGACGCTAAAAATGAGTTTTTAAGTTGGGCGTCAAATGTAACAGGGCGCTGGGCAAACCTACCGATGGATCAGGTATTAGGGTTTCGATAGTAAACACGGTTTGATAAAATACTAAGGCTTTATGCCTGTTTATTTAAATAGATAGGTGACGGTAAGAGTTTAATTGTTAGTAATCAAGTCTAGTCTTATTCCTGTGCTCTGTGGAAAGAGTGTTCCCAAGCTTTGGGGGCGCCCGGAGACGACCCTTCAACCATCAGAGCATAATGGTGCGGCGATGTTGGCCGCACCGCACGCGGGATTCGCCCGCTCCTCGGATGGTGGCGGCTGGTGTTTTTCTGATAGTGGTGGAGTTGATCGGCTGTGGTGGTCCCATCTTGAAGCGGGACTCAGGTCCCTGAGATCCACTTCGGGTCTTGGTGCGCGACCACGGCGCCGGTTTCTCCGGTCTTTCTTGAGGTGTGCTGCCTTCGCCTCAACAGCGGATTGGATGGGGTCGGTGGGGTCTAGGAGCAGGTGCCTGAGACGCCTTATGGGCGCCTCCAAAGCAGCTAAAGGTCGAGATCGTATGAAGATGCGTCCGCATCAATTCACCCTTCCGCATCGATTCAGCTTCAGCATTAAAATGCGTATAATTCAACTATCCACTTAACAAACTGAAGAATGCTTATTCAAGATAAAGCATGAGAATGGCTGCTTAAGACGTGAGATTAGATGCTTGTGAATGAGAATACTTGATTACGCGTGAGACATAACGCTTGCGATTGATAACCGCAGCTTAAGCGTGAGGCGTGATGCTTGCGAATGAGAAAGGTTGCTTACGCAAATGAAAGGGGGAAGAGTGCGGGCGGCCGACCGCGTCATTAACACAGAGTCTTTCTTCTACTGATATGCGGGTTCTAAATTTTGTACTTTTTTCTGAAGTGTTGGTTTTAATAAGTTCACTAGTATCTCAAATACTTCAATCGTCATACGAAAGTAACTTTTAAATTGGGATAAATATTTCTTTAAATCTGCCACCAGTGCTGCAGTGTTACAAAACTTCCATTGATAACCCTATTTTTCCATAGAGGATTAATCCAGGTCCTTCGTCTTTTCAGTTTTTTTCCTTTTAATTGCCTCTAGAATAGGACTAGTTAGGACAAAAATGTTTATAGTTGACCTATCCATGACGGTTCTCAACTTCAACTGCGGCGTCGTGATAGCAGATAGCATGCGATACTTTAGCATATAAAAGCATGCGAGCAGCAGCAGATAAAAATATGCCATAGCACCCTATAGCAGCTGAAAACATGTAACAGCATACTTTAACTTGCGTTGCGTATAGTGTGTTCAAAATCATCCAGCTAAATGTGATTCGATGCTAATATATGTAACTTCACCCTTAGCCTCATTTGTGACATTGCGTATGTGTTTGAAGAAGGACAATCATCGGTCAAGGGTTACGCCCAGATATTTGACCTGAGAAGACCAAGGGATTGGACCGCTAAGAAGGTTGATAGGCGGGGGTCTCTTAGAGGGATGGCGAGAGAATAAAACAGCCGCACTTTTATGCGGATTCACATCGATTCTCCAGAGCAGGAAGCAACTACCCAAGTTGGTTACAGCGACCTGGAGATATCGGATGATGAAGAAAGGTTGGCAGTGGTGACAAAGAGTGCAGTGTCATCAGCGAAGAGGGCAAGCTTTACTTTGGAATGTTTAGGGATATCGTTGGTGTAAAGGGAGTAGAGGATGGGAGATAGTACGGAGCCCTGAGGGACTCCAGCATGGATAGCGTGGGAGGGGGAGGAGGAACCTTCAACTCTGTAACTAAAGCTGCGGTTGACAAGGTAGTCCTGGATGTTCAGAACTAGGGTGTTAGGCAGGCCCTCAGATTAGTACAGAAGTGCCTCCGCTTATAAAGGCCGTCGGGGAAGCCGGGGTCGCGCGCGCGGGGTGGCGGCCGTACACGGTGCCGTGGCGGCGCGCGCGGCCTGTGACGTAGGCGTTGCGTTCAGTGCCCGGCGGCGCTCGTTAAAACCTTGTATTTAAAAGAACAGGGAAGTACGCATTGAGGTGAACCTGCCTGCCTGGCCTTTGCCTAAAAGAATACTTTAGTGTAATAGTTGTTTGCACTTGTGATGCCTTTCATTTTCAAGTGGCAGTTTTGGCCGCACTGAACAATGCAGATAATTGTTTGTCAGGTAAAAAGCTAAATGAATTCGCTCTCCAAAAATAATTTATATTATATACATATTTATCTGAGACTATACACTGCTATTAAAATTTGTTTTAGTTTGTTTTTCGCTTAATTTGAATTGAATTATAATTTCCACATGAAAATTAAATAATCATGTTATACACTTAATAAACAATACTTATCATAGACCCATTAGTATTTTTTCTATGTTTTATCAAAAATGACGTCTGACAGACTCCACCTCAGTAGAATGTTTCTAAAAAAGTCACCACAGTTGCAGAGGGTTAATGAAGGAGGGATTTTTGTACATACATACATACATAACATCACGCCTTCATTCCCAGAGTGGGGTAGGCAGAGCTACAGAAATACGAGTACCAACAACACTAAAAAGACATGTTAATAATTCTGTGACCACATTTTGCACAAATAAGCTAAGATATTAACTAGTGTATTAGTGACAGGTTGCAAGCCCATCACCTAACAATACTAGAAGCCTTTATTCCCTTAGACGCCTCTTACGACATCTTCGGGAAGACATGGAGTGGCACTATTCTAACCCGGAAACCACACGGGGCATTTTTGTTTTGCCAATAATTTTGTTTATAAGTGTAAAAAACGATGAGTGGCAGTAGACTATATGATTCTTCTTTTTGTTCACTAAGCTTGGTCGCTTGATACAAGTATCATTGTCTTTCAGTGGAGGACTGCGAGAGAAACGACGGTTCGCCAGAGAAGAAATATTACATGTCGAAAAATCTTATGAAAATTCTTGGCAAAAGAAACAAGAAAGAATAAGAGTAATAGAATAGGGTTTAGCTACGTATATTTTTGAAATGAATTAATTTTAGTAATTAATTCCAGTAAAACGACTACTCGTTTTTTTCATAATTTTTTGATGTTTTTTAAGAATTTACTCAATACACATTTTGTATGTAGGTAAGATATTATTCGGAAAATTTTATGATTATCTACTCGTACCTACTTACTGTATTTAGTACCGATTTATAAAATAAATCAAACACCAAATAAATATGAACAGCGCTACCAAAGCATTGTATAGTCTCTATTATTAATAATTGTTACAAAATAAACGCAAAGCAAAGTATTTAGCCTCCGGTTTTTTATTTCGTTACAAATAATGTTGACTATGGTTTTCCAAATAAAGAGAAAACTTTAAAATGCCTTTACCATGAGATGCAATCACCATACTCGCTAGCAGGTCAAATGCTCTGTCCCTCCAGTATTGTTAAAGAGTGTGAGGGACAGAGCATTTCGACTCGCTAGCGAGTATGGTAATGGCAACTCATGGTGAGGGTACTGATACTGGCCCGCTCCGCCAGTCAAGTTGACGTTTCGCAGACGCGTCAATGTTCGCTACTAAGTAGGTACATACCTAGTGCGGAGCTGACGGCGTAGATTGAAAACACTTAGCCCCGATTCGACCAAACTTTTTACACGGGGGTAAAGCTTACTCTGAGATTAGTAATGTCAAAATGCCATAGAAAACTGTCATTTTTTGACATTACCAATCTTAGAGTAAGCGTTTACCCCGGTATAAAAGTTTGGTCGAATCGGGCCTTAGTAGTAGTAGTTATCGGTACGAAGTGCAGATAACACTACTCTATTATTAATCCGTGGTGCAAAAAATGACATGAAACAAGTGACCAAATCAAACTATATTCTTTCAACCTAATAAACATTTAATGGTCGACGACTATGATGAGAGGATCTGCGAGGAATTGAGAGAACTCCTCAGATATTATAGGCATACATATAGCTATTTTAGTATTTGCAGTAACAAGCCTAGCATTTGCGTGCAGAAAGTATCATTTGGTGAAGTGAAACTAATGATGAAGACCACAGATGGCCTCCGTAACTCTTCAACGGTACCTATTTCAAGGGTAGCGATAAGATATCTCGATTTAGATAGTTGAGCGACTTTGACAAAGCACATTTTGAATGGTTGTTATATTTGCACGATGGCTTTCACGCGGCGCTGCTCGCGGCGAGCGTGACATATCCTGTGGTTCTTCATCATTGAAGTAGGAGTTCAATGGGATTATGATCACTAAAAAGTATAAAATAAAATAAACCATTTAAAACAACAAGATCCCGCCTTCAAAAGCCTAAAATAAGTTTTTCAATTGTAATATTTTTAACCAAAAGCCCCCTTCAGTTTGACTAACCTATTACCATTAAAAAAAGAAGGGTTTTTTTGATAAATGTTTTTTATAAGAACCATTTTACTATGACAGGTTTTCAAAGTACGTGTTTCACTGTATCGCGAATAAAATTTGTGTTGAAAGCTGTGTTTATATTGCACTGCTTAATTATAAAATGAACGGTTATATTCTGGAAATATAACAAGTTAAATTGAAAATGCAATAAAATAATACATTATATTCTTAATAAAAAGAAACTACAAGTTTTGCTTGAAATTCTTGGATTGGTTTGTTGTGTAGAGTATGTACATATTTAACTGCGGACGTTTTGCTCCCGTGGCCATTTAAATTGCGGGCGTTTAATCAATATGACATTTTGATTTGTTGACACAGGACCTTTTGAATTGCGGACGTTTTGCTCCCATGACGTATCACGTTACGGATTTTTTTTTCAAAGAGGACGTTTTGCTATGAGGACCTAACACCTCCTAACTCGTTTTTTCCCACATATTCGAACTAGAGGTATTATTGGCATTCCGCTTTTGTTTTCATCGCTATGTATTCCCTATTTACAGTATTAAATACTGCTATTCATTGCACCCGATAAGTAAGATGTCAATTAGACTGTAATTAATTGTAATTTCAGAGTTGTCTAAAGCGTGTCTGAGTACATTTACAGAAACAAATAAACGAGTTTATTGTCACTGTCAGGTTTACTGGTTATGGTCTTATGGTTTTTAAAGGTAAAGTATAAAAAAGAGGTATTGTTTTCAATTGGCTAATATAATATACCGACCTACCGGTATACTTGAATACCGGTATTTATTATACCGCTAATCAGAGCTTTAGCGATATAAATAGCGAAATGCAATTATTACTGGTTATACCTCATGGTTAGGGTTAAAACCGGTAGTCAGAATACCGGTAACGATCCTTGGTGACAAGTGTCAAATATTTTTATGCTCAAAACAGAACTAGGATTGGTCTCTATTGCCACCTAAGTGCTAGTCGCTTTTTTAGGCACAGTTCCTTGAACGATATTGTCAAACGTTCCCTCGGCACAGCCAACAACCCTGGAGCCCTCAGGTCTTTCTGCCTCGGATGGCAAAAGACCTGACTTGGGACGTAACATGCGTGGACACGTTAGCTCCGTCTCACGTCGAGGGATCCGCTCGTCAGCCTGGGTCCGCAGACGACCGTGCCCAGACCATCAAGTGCCGGAAATAAGCTTCTCTTAATGTAAATTACGTTTTTTCGGCACTTGCAATGGAAACATTGGGATCATGGTCTTCCGACACCATGAAGTTTGTTAAAGAGGTATCGGAAAGACTTATTTTGGCGGCGGGCGATCCTAAAGCAAATTCAAATCAAATTCAAATTCATAACATTTATTTGACAAAAACACACTGCAATACAACAAACATATAATATAGTAAAAACATGATCAGATTAGTGTGAATTTAATTTAAAAAAAAGTTGCACTGTACTGTGAAGTCAAATAGGACTCAGCTCAGCATGTGCTGCAGCCGGAGCCACAGCGCTGGTTTTCAGCTGAAACCTGGTGTTTACCTACTTCGCAGCTGAACGCGAACGCGTGACGAGGGGAAAATGTGTATACATAAATATAGCGTACATTATGTAATGTGTTACATTGTCTTTAAAAATGTGTAACGTGCAAGAATAAATACATATTTCTATAATATAAATTATAAATAACAAATTGATATGTATGTGATATACTTAATATTAGTGTATAAAAATTCACTATCGCAAATAAGTTGGAACAATTCGGCCACCACCAGTCGGTAAAAGTATTTGGTGTTCTAAGAGGTACTTTCTTAAAATAGTTTTAAAAGAGTTTAGGGATCGAGGTTCACGTAAAGGCGGCGGTAAGTTGTTCCAACATTTGGTGGCAGCGTACTTAAAACCACCACGGAAAGCAGCAGAACTGTGCTTGGGGATACGTAAAGGCCAACTAACCGAGCGACACGCAGAGTTGTCAAGTTTTCGCCACTTTAGCTTTTCGAACAGGTATTTTGGTCGTCCGGTTTTTATGATACCGAAAAGTAAAGTGGCGAGGTGGTATTCTCGACCAAGAGACATCTTTAAAATGCCAGCGGCGGAGGAACCTTAAAACAAAACCGAGCGCAGGCATTCTGCACGCGCTGCACGATACGCTCCGTGCGAGCTAGCAGGCGCGGCCCGTACACCAGATCCGCGTATGAAAGTTTGGAGAGGATGAGTGAGTCGCATAGTTTTACTCGAAGGCCTTCGCTGAGAAAATCACGAACGCGGTATAGTATTTTCAGCCTTTAAAA
Organism: Acleris holmiana; assembly: GCA_949316455.1. Classification (NCBI taxonomy): domain Eukaryota; kingdom Metazoa; phylum Arthropoda; class Insecta; order Lepidoptera; family Tortricidae; genus Acleris; species Acleris holmiana. The sequence goes on from OX438762.1 coordinate 22,881,173, forward strand.
ACAGATGTTTGCATTTTCCAGTACGTGACCCTCAAAACGCAGACCCCCGTCCATCAGTATCCCTAGGTTGCGTGCCTCCGAGACACACTCCACGCGCTCACCCCCGATAGACACTGCTAGATTTTGAGCGGAGATACTGCGAGCCTGGTTAGGAGATCCAAAGATCATATACTTGGTCTTCTTGGGATTTAAAACCAGTGTATTGGACTCCGAACAAGCAGCTATGTTAACCAAATCTCTGTTCAAGTCTTCCACTGCCGTCTGAGCGTCTTCAGGGTCGAACGAAAGATAAAGTTGTGTATCGTCGGCATACATGTGGTATTGGCAGCGCCTGATAACTACACAGATATCTGCGGTGTATAAAATAAACAAGAGAGGACCCAAAATCGAACCCTGCGGGACGCCCCTGGTAACGGGAAGAGAACCAGAAAATACCCAATCGCCATCACTGCCACGGAGTTTAACTAAGGTAAATGCAGCTATTAACGACCCTCCTAAGGCAATTTTGAAATTGATCATACTTATTAGGAATATTGGTAGCCGTCACAGTATTTTTATTATTTTTATATGGTAATATAGAATATTGGGTTTATATTTACCACGTTAAATGCTTCAAAATAAAGCATTTTCTTGTGAAAAATAATTAATAAAGTGGGTAAGTCGATTGTTTCTATTACCGACCCATAGTAACAGCTGTGAAGCTATTAACGTTTTTTTTGCAGCTATTAACGACTGTCAGAAAATGATACATCTGTAAATGGTGAAAAATACTTTTACTTAATCAAAATACAAAAGATCCCTTATTGGACTACTTTCAGAAAAAAACACTATTATAAACCACCGTGTGGTTTCCGGGTTAGAATAGTGCCACTCCATGTCTTCCCGTGGATGTCGTAAGAGGCGATTAAGGGTATAAAGGCTTCTAGTATTGTTAGGCGATATGGGCTTGCAACCTGTCACTAATACACTAGTAAACATCTCAGCCTACTTGTGCAAAGTGTGGTTACAGAATTATTAACATGTCTTTTTAGAGTTGTTAGTATTTCTGTAGCTCTGCCTACCCCACTCTGGGAATGAAGGCGTGATGTTACGTACGTACGTATAAACCAATCGAATACCATCGCAGAATTAAATAATCTGTATTTTTTTGAAATATCCCAAAAGTTTCAAATAACTCAGAAACCAATGAAAATCGCTGAACATACATGGGGGTGTTTTAGATTGATCTAGGCATGAGGCATCTAGATTCTCAATTATATCGTCAATTTTTAGACCACCAATGTACACCAATATAAATAATATTACTTAACATGAAATACTTAAGTATAATAATTTGTGTAGGGTCGCTAATAGTTACCCATCGTTGCTATTACCGACCCATGTGGGTCGGTAATAGAATATGTAGGTATAATAGTAAAATGTATTACCGACTCATAAAAAGTACATAATATTTATAATCAGTGGTTTCCTGACTGTAAAAGAGACCGTGATTGATTAAAGTAATACAACATTTAAATACGAAAACAACTTTTTATTAAATTATGGTTAGTTAATTATTGTCTCTAAAGTAAATCGAGTTATGAATAATGTAGTCATTTTCAATAAATTTACAACGCAAAAAAAAGAAAACTACACAAATTATTGTATAACGCTAATTGATTTATACAAAGGCTGATTGTTTGTTATTAAAATGGTTTATACAAATACTTGGATAATTGTCAAATTTCAACAGAAAAGATATAAAAATGAAAGTCTACATGGCGGCCATTACCGACTCATGGGTCGTTAATGGCTGCAACTAGTAAAATTGAAGAAGCTATCACCGCCCTATTTTCAGTTAAAGTTTTATCATATAAAGTGATGTTTTATCAATAAAATGCATTACAAACTCGAGAATTTATAAGTAAATGAATACATTTAATACTACACGATAATTGTAGGTATCGTTTATGTGCATTAAATGTCTTAAGCAGAAAAATTGGGTACTTACCTGCCGGAACAAGGGCCAGTACGACAAGACCTGCGTCCACGCCGGCCGCACAGAAACTGATGTATTTTATCTCCTTTTCGCACTGCCACGCAAACTAAAGTAAGTTTATTCGATGCTCAACAAACAAACGCGTGTATTTCTTCTATTACCTGTGGCTCAAACCGTTGCAGAAACGTTAAAATTTAGAATTACACTAATGGGTCGGTAATACCTGCAGATTTTCGATGGGTCGTTGATAGCTGCGTTTACCTTAACTGAGACCGACCGGACAGATAACTTGAAAACTACTTCACTGTAGAGGCACTGAAACCATAATAGGTCATCTTAGATAGAAGTAGTGGAATATTTATTGCGTCAAAGGCTCTAATAGTCCAGAAGTACCATTATGGTTCCCTTGCCCCCATCCTGTGCAGTGAGAATGTTATCGGCTATATCAAGTAAAGCTGTGGTAGTACTGTGAGATTTCCTGAAGCCTGACTGGAGAACGGGTAACACGGCATTTTTTTCCAGGTAGCAGCTCATTTGCATGTGTACTACTCTTTCAACAATTTTAGAAATACAAGGAAGTATGCTGATTGGGCGTAGGTCTTTTAACGCGGTGACATTCTGCTTCTTTGGCAACGGCGACACCAGCGCCACCTTCCAGGCTTCAGGAAACTCACCCGATGTGAGTGATCGATTAACAATGGCAGTTATGGCGCTGAGAGTTTCGGGAAGTGTCATTAAAATCATATCCAAAGATATACCGCCGGCTCCAACAGCGTTCGACTTTAAGGACTTAATCACCCTCATCACGCAACACTCATCAACGGGTGCCAGTAAGAACTCAAAAAAAGGTCAGTTGTCATATTGTGACATCCTGCTCACCAGGTACGGAAATGAAGTGATCGTTAATTTTATCCGCGTTAAGTAAGTGTGAAGGAAGCTCGAGGACTATGTAAATTTTTATTTATGTGTTGGCTAAAATAAGCCTGTTTCTCAAATAACATCGCAACATTATCACAACTCTCTGTAATAATCTTTATCCTGATCAAGTCCAGACGACCGCGCTTTGTTGTGGGCCTTGTCGCGTAACCGCATCATTTCCTTTACAGTACCCGTGATCTAAGGGAAGCACTTCACTCTGGCTACAGCCCGCTTGGGTGGTGCGTGAAGATCAAGAAGTGACAATAACGACGAGCTGAAAGCAACCACCATTTCATCAACACTTGGCAAAGATAACAGGCTGTTCCAGTCAACCATCGACAAATCACGATTGAAACTGTCACTGGCTATGTCTTTAAGCGCGCGAAAAGTTATGAAACGCCGAGGCGGCTTTGATTTTTTGATAGTTAATTCACCAGTAATAATTGCGTGATGGCTAAGCGTTGGAATATAATCGATGATAATATTAACTACTGGCGCATTGCTGCAAAACAAATCAATGAGTCGGGCACTATGATCAGTGAAATGTGTAGGTTGATCAACCAACTGCGTCAAATTCATTGAGGTAAGAAAATTCTTGTCTTTATTCGCGTCACTGTCTGTGCGTATATATCGATGTTAAAAACACCGACCAGAATTACTTTAAAAATCTATCAGTATCGACCCAATCCGGGCGATAAGCCGTGCCGATTAATAACCTTATCCCCATGCACGACAGGCGAACCCACATCTGTTCGACGGGAGGGGCGGCGGGGTGTGCGCACACGCGGGCTCCTAGTCCACGCCGCAGATAGAAAGCAAATCTTCAAATGTTTTTTTTTAGTAGCGCCCATAATGTAAGGACACAGATTGCATGATAATTTGCGATTGCTTAAGTTTAACGTAAACAGTGTGAAGATAGGTACATATGCAAACAAGTATGGAGTGATGTAATAATAATAGACAAGCAAGTAAGAGTGATATTCGTGTGTGGTGACTGTTTTGTAGATATTTGAAGCATTCTTGAAGCACGATAGTGTGTTTGACGTATGTATAAAAATAGACAATATAATAATAATAGAAGACCGTATACGAATTACGCGATGGAGCAGAAAAAGGCGCATCGCCGCCGGGATTGTATGCGGGAAAACGGTTATGATTGCGATCAAATGTCGTCACACTACAGTTCAACGAAAAATATAAAAATAGGATAAATGAAAGGAAAACATAAGTCACGATAAAACTAATTACAATACTAAAGCAGAGAACAAAGTATAGAATCGCAGATGGTAAATTTAAGATGCACCAAAAACCTTTACAATATCAGGCCGGTGACACTCCGCGCTATTGCCTACTCAATGTGCTGCCTTTTATACAAGGCTAATCAGTTGAGTGTCACGCGAGCGCTCGTCTTGAAGCGCGCCGCCCGTACGCCGCTGCGAAAATAATTCGAGTTTTTGTTTAAATAAATATACCTATGGCTCCTCGAAAAGCCAAAAGGTACTGTATAGCATACGGGTGCTTAAATAATGACAGAAATGGCGATCTATCGTTATTTACACTGCCAAAAGATATCGAAAGGTAAGATTATTATTAATATTATTTTATAAATTATAACTTCGATCGAGGTAGTTACGAGTAGCTGTACTTAATTACTGACACAATGATTACAGTTTTGAATCCTCGACACAAAAAGAGCGGAATAATATTATTTATTTTATTAACTACCTACCTCAGTTTCGCAGTTTTGGACTTATTCGCATCAAAAATCTATTACCTACCTTACTTAAAGAGCGTTCCGCGTAAGTAGATCTCCCAGTAATAGAGACTACCTACTAAAGCAAGGTCAGCATATACTGGTTACCTATCTTCTTACTTGAGTAACGGCATAGGTAATAATAGTCCTCGACTTTATAATTTTGTCGTGTTATACGAGTTGCATAGTCAAAGAGCCTGATGTAAGATTAGTTTTTAATTTGATATATAAGTACTAACGTTTAAATTAGGTTTTTCTTTCTTTCTTTCTTTTCTTTTAGTTTCTGATTTTGAACATTTTTTTGATTTGTTAGCCCTGTTAGGGTATACCTACTCCCGAGGTTGACGGAAATTGAAGTCGGTTTATTTTTTGTTTAAGACTTGTAATTATTTTAACAATATGTAGATGGATATTTTCGCTAAAACATGACCCTAGTAATGAGTTACCTAAATAATATATAAGAAAAAGTTAAGAAGGTCCACTTTGTGACTATTTTCAATAAAATTAAAATTATAATTAACTTTTGTTAAAAAACTGTAATTTTTATTTTACCTTTTACTTAACTATAAATAAATAAATAATAAATATCAAATATATGAAAAAGGAGTTAAAAAAATATGTAAAAATTAAACGTTTGTAATTGTAATCAATCAGTCACAGTTACAAATAATTATAATGTAAATTTTATTATTAAGTATTGCAAGGACAAATTTATCTGCCATTAAAAATTGGCTCTCTTCTTGTATATTTTTAAGTGTAAGAAAGAGTAAATTTATGTCTCACATAAGCTTTACTTGTCGATTGTGAAACAGGCAATAAGACTAATAGGCTTTCCATCGCGGGTTGCAAATGTTGATTAAATGTTATTGATGAAACATAAATATTGTTAAAAGATATTAATCATTATTGTTTTTAAATCAAAAATATATTAAAAGTTTTTTTGAAGGTTCACCAATCCGACTTTTTTTTAACGTTTTTTCATGTACTAACGATGTAATGTTAACATCTGTGGTGCATCAACACAATACAGGGGGCCTAATATGGCTGCTTTTGTCGCGTGACAACATGTGGATAAAACATCCTTCACTTTTTGACACGTGTATAAGTACGAGAGTGACGGAAGCTTTATCCATATTTTGTCTTGCAATAAACGCCACCATACTAAGCATGCAGGTATTTTGCGATTTTTGTGCTATCCCCTTTCTTATCTATCTGTGTTCTATATACCTATTTCATCTTGTTATAGATAAACCAACTTTTTTAAGTTCTATATCGAAGCTATTATAGTATGTTAACAACAAATATTTATTAATACAACTATTACAAAATGAACCTTCAAAGTCCTTAAAATAAATGATTGTTTATCGAAAACGTGCGTGCGTCAGCTCCTAGACTAACATTAACCTACCTATTCCAGTACGGGTAGCACAAGTTGTATTTTCTCGCTTGTCTCGCTTAGTGCGTCTCTAGTTACAAACTAGATTTATTTATTTCATTTATTAATTCAATTAGACACACTAACAGTTGCACAAACAAATAAAATTATAAAAGATAGGTACAAAGAAAATAGTCCTGTTTGTGTAGGTACCAAATGCAACAGTATTAGCACAGTTAGGGATGAATAAAACTAAAACTACATAAGAAAACTACAATTAATAATAAGTTTAATGCAATTTGTTTTCTTACAACTGCCACGGAATAAGTATTAACGTATTAATTAGTACAAGTAACTGCCAGCCCTGCGGAGTGGGCGGAGTCAGTAAAGCTCATGGCGGGCGAAATAATACATACTCTCGCGGCGCAGATTTAAGCTGCATTTTGCCTCGTTAGAGGCGCCCCCACTATCGATCGCAGAAATGTAACCAAGGTCACTTCCAGCCGTGTACTTGTTTTATTATCGTTAACGCGTTCTGTTTAGGTTTAAATTCGCATGTTTGCTGTCACGGAGTGTCGCTTCTGTACTTGTACTATTACTTATTCTGTGACAATATCCTGTTCGGTGCGAATTCGTTGGGCCTGAGTGTCGCTCTGCCGACGGGCATATACGTGGCCTCCGCGCGTCCAAACAAAACGCCAGCCTCTGTTTTTGCCCTTCTGGCGGGCTTGACCAAAAAGCCGGCGGTTGACACAGGTTAGGCGCTCGTTCACGTAGAACCGGCGTGCGGGCCCTGGCAGATCAAACCCACTGGTGTCGACCGTGCGACGTACACGAGCCTCGCGAAGTAGCACGTCGCGCAGTTCCCGGCGGGCAAGCCTAACGGCCAGCGGGGGAGGCCCACCCGTAGCTCCTTCTTGCTCGCCCGGCACCCTTAGGGCGCCCACTCGCTCCACTGAAACCACGTCGCGCGCCTCTAACTGCACATCCAGTTTACCGGCGACAAGTTGCACTAGATGCAGGGGCTCTCGCCGTGGGCCTCTGAAAGCATCGTGATTTCTACATCAGTCAACAGGAGTTTCTGATCACGGTCGTTAAGCTCGAGCTTGAGTTGTTCGACCGTATGAACGAGCGCAGTGACGTTATCCGATGAGTTGCCACCGATGCCGGGTTGTCGCTGCTCCAGTGCACCTATGCGATCGCCCATCGAGTCGAGATGCTCTTCGATTGCCAACACACGGCTCTCCAAACCAGCTAGCCGCTCGTCGACCCCACTCATCGCAGCCAACATCACCTCCATCCTCTCCGTGAACTGATCCATCTTAAGACGAATCGCGGTCATGTCTTGCCTGAACAGAATAAGCTCCTGTGCCAGAGCGGCTTCATTGGCCTCGTTCATGGTTTGGGCGGGTGGGGATGCCGGAGCGACACCTTTAACAGGAGTCTCGGAGTTGTTCTTCCGTGGCTGCTTGCTGACACACCCTGGGCAGGTCCAGTTTAAAGGAATCCTTGCCGACCTGGAGAGTTGCACACAGGGCCTGTCAAAGAGAGTGCTGCATTTTGTGCACTTTACTCCATCCTTCTCCAACACACCTCTATTGCAAGCCGCACGCTTCATCATTATGTCTTCGGTGTATAGAGGTAGAGTTCAAACTCGCACAAGATTAATGCCTGAGATATACGGTGAGTCCCAGAAAGTTTTATTCCACTACACCTGTGCTATTTATTTCAATGTTTATCAACACACGTAGCACGTATTTCGCGCACTCAACACTTTTATGCAAAAAAATCGCCTTTTCCCTCTGCGACTGACGTGACGTCTATCAGACACTGCCAAAAAAATAACTTTATAGCGGGTCTACCGGTAACCTTCGGGGAGGGAAGATGGCCGATAGAAAGATGTCCGGCTTTTGATTTTGATTTATTCTGTTTACTGTTTTACTCTACTCACTTGACATTGGCGAAATCACTGCGTATATCGCGGTGGACCGCCATTAATAAAATAAAAAATAAAAAAAACTTTATAGCGTGAAATAGGTCTGTATCGCTCAGCAACCTCTGCTAAAGACCCGGGGCATTATAAACTAACCTATGTTAAAAACTCGCAGACATTTTTACCTTGTTCAAGTTAATGTCAGTTTTTTATTTAGAAGCCTACATAAGTAAATGCTTATTATAAATTCCACATGAAAATTAAATAATCATGCTATACACTTAATAAACAATATTTATCATTGACCCATTAGTATTTTTTCTATGTTTTATCAAAAATGACGTCTGACAGACTCCACCTCAGTAGAATGTTTCTAAAAAAGTCACTACAGTTGCAGAGGGTTAAGACAAATACACGAATAATATTAATGTGACAGATAGAACACGTTCGTTCGCGTTCGCTGCGAAATACCCTGCGAAAAGCGGGCTTGTTCTTTGCGAAAGGCTTAGTCTGGTTGTGCAAAGGGGGAACGCGGCCGGCATTTTAGGGACCATGCCACAAGCGGGTGAACTGCAAGGGTAATTTTATTTATAGGTAGTATTTTAAGACGTTTTATATTTTTTGACGGGAATTATAAATATACAGGGTGTTTTTTTGGTCAGCAACTTCCACAATAGGGGTTACTATATTCATGTTTCCGAGCACAAAAATAAAATAAAAAAAAATTTCTTCTTCAGAACTTGAAATAATGTCTTTGCTATTTTGTAAATCAGGGTCTCTCGTTTCTGTAGCTACGAAGGGGGTAGGCCGCTTATCGTCACGATGTTATTGTTTGATACTACCCTCATAAAACTATGCGCAAGCGACATCAGTTCCGTGTTTGTTTCGAAGCGGGTGCTTGTTAAGTAAAGTGTTACATCATTTAATTGATAAAAAAATGGCTCGGCGAGAAAATTTACTTCTGGACAATCGTAAAATGTTTGATGTTTTGAACATTTACTTTGTGAGTGATCAAAGCATTGCTGACACCGTTAGGATTTGGACTGAACGATTTCCTAATCGGCAGGCCATTACGCGGTACACTTCGAACATTTATTAAAAGTAACCTATGTAAAAAAAATGAAAATTTTGTTTTTTTTTTAATAATCGTTGTAACAAAGCTGATTCACCTTTTTAAATACGCCAAAGAAAACTCTTGCGGTTTTGTAATCCATACCGTTATCTGTAGTTAATGCCATTTCAGAACGATTATTAACAACAATAATCTACAATTTTTACAACAACAACAACAATAATCTAAGCCCGTAACAAGTATGAAGGGAAAGATTAATCATAACATTGTGCACGGTGATTACGTCATTAAAGTCTCGGTAAACAAGGCGCATGGTAACCACAATTAAATAAAATAATGGAAAAAAAATTAAATGCAATTTTTCTGACCTCCTTAGGTTTTTAATTTTTTAATACTCGGATTCAGCATTAATTGTACTATCTCTCCTGTTTTGGAAGTTGTCGACCAAAAAAACCTGTAGGTATAGTTAGTTAGCCGGGGAAAAACGGTATCCAAAATATTGTTTTAAGTAATACTTTTCATTTGTAGTTTTTTCTTTGATATGTATTTTTTTATACGAATTGAGTAATTACTGCATGGAGTATCAAAAATGATACCAGGTATTATACGTAAAAATTTTTTAAAAAAAACTGATTTTTATCTTTTACATTATTTTTCCCATTATAAAAGTGTATTTTCCCATCATATTTCTTTTTCCGGAAAAATATTAAATCATGCATCTAAGGGTTAAGCTAGTTGGTTTATTTAATCTCGGCGTTACATTATTTTGGTATTTTTGAATAGCGAGATATCCACAGCGCTGAAGAGCTAGCACAAAGTTGTCCGCGACTTGTTTGTCGCGTGGATCTCCCTTTCTATCGAGTGTGTAACGATGAAACGCACTGAGCGACAAGCGAGAAAATACAACTTGCGCTACCCGGGTCGTTCTACTTTCTTACCGACAATACATCGTCATTTTTCAATTTTGCGTTTTTCAACTATGGTTTTAATTTTTGATTTTAAAATACGTTGCGTGAATTTTTATTTGGACTAATTAATGATTATTTCGGTGGCAATAATTATGTTTTCTCTATGGTGGTTTTTAGAATATACTGTGATGGAGTGGCCGTTTTCAGAGAAGACTAAATTTTGTATTACCACTCTGTCACGCGATTCTATGAAAACAAACTTATAAAAAAAACACTGGATAGAGAAAGTAAAAGGTTATTTAGTACTAATAGATGAATAAATGTTTGGACGTAGGTATATTCAAACACTAAAACATTAATAATCAATACTCTAACTGATGATAACGTATGGTAAAATGAGGACAGGCAATTGTCGGTAATAAAATAAAGAAGAATGACCCACCCGTACTGATAGGATGGACGTATTTTTTTTAAATTTATTTTTTATTTAAATAAAGGCTTTTTCACGTCAGCACCTCAAAAAGGGTGGTTTTGCTGTTTAAAGACAGTGAGCAAAATTCGATTATGCTGCGAGCGTGAGACAAAGTAACTTTGTTCACAATATAAATGTGGCCGTGGTGCGGCGCACGGGCGGCCGGGGGATGTCGTTTTATTTTTTTCCTACTCCTGTACTTTTATCTGTCATTTTTTATATAGTCACGAACACTAATATAAGAATATAGATAATATGTCCGCAGAACATTCCGTAGAAAAGTCTATCTAGTCTATTCTCCTTAACAGCACTTGTGCTTTTTTGAGCCAAAACGACATGCCTAGCTGCCAACCTAGGCATGTTATTACACCTTTGTTAATTTGACCAATCAAAATACTTCACCAAATTAATCCACCAATCACAATATACATTGTCTGTCAATCGGAACGTTAGGTTCTCTTTTACTAATTTAACCAGAATGCAGCTATATAAAAAACGACCAATCAGGTAAAAGAATTCATTTCTCAAATCATTAGGTGTTTTATAGTCCCTATTTCACAAGTTAAATCGATTGTGCAACTTTTAAAAAAAATATAAAATCAGACAAGTGCACATCAATTTAAAAACAAAGTTAACCATAGACACATATTTTGTCGTTTTCGAATGTTTCCCGCTCGTTTGTTGTTCTGTGCTTCGTTCGTTCGTATTCTAAGGACCGTATCGTTAATTATGGAAACAAGTTTGAATTGCTCTAAAAAAAAGTTACAATATTTTGTCTTTTCTGTCATATGTCAATCTGTTAAGCATACAGTCAAGTGTTAAAACTTACTATAAAAAAATGTATAATTCGTATACATTGCAAGATGAAGGGTCTCTCAGAGAAAAAACGACATTCAATTGTGACCAAATACTGTAAAGGATCAGGTATAAGTACCTAACTATGAGAAAGATTGCTTCAGAAGAAGGGGTTAGCCTGAAAGCTGTTTACAATACGATAAAAAGGTTTAGTATGAATAATAATTTAAAAGATTTACTTGGCCGAGGTAGAAAACGAGGCCCTTCATGTCCTATTTTGGACAAAAAGATATGCGAATATTTTTCTCAAAAAAAGAGATATCGATTCGGGATTTTGCGAAAAAATGTCGTACTTCTATTGCAATGGTTCAGCGTGCCAAGGAACGTAACTTGCTTGTAACGTATAAAAAGCAAAAACAGCCTAAACGCAGCAAAACCCAGGAGTCTTCTGTCAAAACTCGGGCTCGGAATTTGTACGACCAAATTTTAACTAAAAATGAACAATGTATTATAATGGACGATGAAACCTATGTCAAACTTGACTATAAAACCCTACCCGGACCGCAGTTTTACACCGTAATAAAAGGTACGAAGGTCTCTAAAGACGACAAATCCATTTTTGGCGAGAAATTTGGGAAAAAAGTGATGGTTTGGCAAGCTATTTGTTAATGCGGCATGAAAACGTCTCCGTTTTTCGTAACGGGAAACTTAAATTCGGATGTGTACAAGAAGGAATGCCTTCAAAAACGGGTACTACCACTCATTCGAAAGCACAGGGGTCGTACATTATTCAGGCCTGATTTAGCTGCGTGTCACTATGCTCGCCATGTGTTGAACTGGTATCGAGAGAATAATGTCGAATTTGTCGCGAAATCATTAAATCCCCCGAATTGTCCTGAGATCAGGCCCATCGAGAAATTTTAGGTTCTGATGAAGGCAAAGCTACGAAAACAAGCTAAACCAACAGATAACATGGACCAATTAAAAAAAGACTGGATCCGTACCCACAAAACTTTCAAAACAGTCGATGTCCAAGGGCTAATGAAGAGCATCAAAAGCAAAGTGAGAAAACTGGCAAAGGGGATCAATAAATAACTAAAAGTAGTTTTTATGGTTCACTTTGAAGATTTAAGAATCGCATAGTTTAAGTTTTTTTTTTGTAATAAAAAGTATTTATACAGATTACACCATTTTATTTGTTTCCATAATTAACGATACGGTCCTTAACCTAGTTATATTAATAAAATTTTGTTAATTTAATTTTGCATTTTATTTGAAACCTAGTCGTAGAAAAAGTATTGTATGCAACGGTGTATAACTAAGTCAAAAAATACTCGAGTCCTCTTGCTTTACGATGTTCGCCTACGGCTCACATCGCAACCACACCACTCGTCTTTTTTGACCTCTTTTATACAACTGTTGCATAAACTACTATACCATGTAGTTTTTTCCTTATACTTAGTAGTTTATGTGACTGTTACATAATAACATCACACGAGTGTTTTAATGCCTAATTATGTAAAGTTACATCCATATATTATTATAAAAAACAAAACAAACTAAACATTTTTTTGCAACAAGACAAATAGAACGTCAAAAATGGCGGCACTCGTAGTTATTTTGTTTAAATTCAGAGGCATACTAGAGTCAGCCTCCACTATCATATCGTTCGATATCAAATAACAAGCGAGATTTTTCAGAATTACAATACAACACAATATAAATATTCTTTATTGATCACTACATACAAATACAGTATGAAAAGTAAAATACGAATAAAAACTTACTAAGTGAGTCAATAGGCGGTCTTATCGCTAAGTAGCAATCTCTTCCAGACAACCTTACAAAGAAGAGAAGTGGCAAAGAAACAGAAATAAATTGGTAGGCGGTGCAAACTAAACTAACAAATGGAATATTTAAAAAAGTAAGTAAAAATAAAAAAAACCAACCATCCAAACGACATATACGTATAACATATAAATATATTCATATATAAACTACAGATACATAAAAAACTATAGATAAATACAAAATATACATAAATAAATATATGATACAGCGAAAAGGAAGGAAGCTCGCTAAGGGAGAGATAACAGGTGCGCTTTCAAGAGATTTTTAAAAATAGGAAGTGATTTCGCGCGTCTTAATTCTAAGGGAAGAGAGTTCCACAACCTAATAGCCTGTAATGTAAATGAGCCAGCGTAAAATTTGGAAGAAGAAAAAGGAACAGTTAAGATGAAATTTTGGGAGCAACAAACAGTAGTAAAGTAACTAAAACGCTCTTTGAGATAGCGGGGGGTTGCTGGAAAGAACAGGATGCCGTAAAGAAGATTAAGAATATGATAGTGCCGGCGAAGACGGATAGGGAGCCACTTGAGCTGAGAACGATAATTAGAGACATGGTAAGATCAAGATAACATACATCCGCATAATCTACGATAGGGAGAAGTAATGTTTGAGCGAGCGCAATTTTAGTCGCTAGAGGAAGAAAGTTGCAGTCACTTGAGAGACCACACTGCGGCAAACATCTTCTTGCTGATCTCATTAACTTGGGGTATCCACGAAAAGGTACGGTCTATGATGACACCCAAGTTTTTGACCTGATGCGAGAAAGGTATAAGAACACCTGTCGCAGCATCCCTCTCTCTCACACGGCCATGTCACTCCAGTGTCACCACGGGTGAGTGGCGGTGGTCCACCGCCAAAGGAATACGGCGACACATATTAGTTTGGGGGTGTATTGTTTACATAGTGTTTTATAGAATGCATAGCGTACCTTTCTTTATCCTTGTAAGTCATTGGTCTAACAAATTACAATCAGGCGGGTTCATTATCCCCCATTATCAGCTTCGCTTATAGTAGGTACAGAATCCGAGCCTCTCCTTGGTCTGTGAAAGAAAGCTCTATAAGTGTGGTATTCTCCCGACAATCTACTATCAAGAGGAGCCTCATCTTACCCGGCCGGACGAAGGTAAACATCACTATGCGGGCAGGGTCCCGAAAAGATTGTCAAGTACACGAAGGCCGCAGCCAGCCGCACTTCGATAAGCGAGCAGGGTCTCGCAACTGAACGGGAGATCACAGCAGCCAAAGCCGCTGCACCTCAGTAAGCTTATACTATGCGGGCAGGGTCCCGAAAAGATGGTGAAGTACACGGAGGCAGAAGCCAGCCGCACTTCGATAAGCGAGCAGGGTCTCGCAACTGAACGGGAGATCACAGCAGCCAAAGCCGCTGCACCTCAGTAAGCTTATACTATGCGGGCAGGGTCCCGAAAAGATGGTGAAGTACACGGAGGCAGAAGCCAGCCGCACTTCGATAAGCGAGCAGGGTCTCGCAACTGAACGGGAGATCACAGCAGCCGAAGCCGCCGCACCTTGACAAGATGTACCATTTCCGCCTTACCTAAGATGAGGTCAGATTTTACATCCACAACATGGATCACATCAATCACGTGGCAAAATAAAATACATATACGTTAATTGTCTAGAGAAAACCACATAACCATCGTGAGCATTACTAAGATAAACAATTATACTTAGCTTTCGATGTTTCTGGGTAATTGCAGGCCATCATAGCACATTCACTCTTAACTCATAGTCACAGCACATTCACACTTGGCGCCATCTTGGCACTAACTACTAACAGTTATCATTTCAATCTACTTACCACTGCCCACCCTAGGTGGCGCTAGTCATTGTTGCTACAAAGGAATTTAGGAGTAGTGTCAGCTTTCGCGTTCGTCGCGACAACACCTTAAAAAAACACTGATGGAATGTTACTAAGTCGATTGTACTAATTAACTTTGGGCTACCAATTATTATACTTTGTATTTTCCCTGGGTTAACTTTTAAACCGTAACTTGCTCCATTCCAATATGCGAGCTAAGTCATCACTAGCAACGTTAATGACAGTGTCGAGATCGCCAATAACACCCTGAGAATAAATTTGTAGATCGTCGGCATACAGGTGATAAGAAGAGAGAAGGTTTTTTGTGATAGAGTTAATAAATACAGAAAACAGTAGTGGTGACAGCACACCGCCTTGCGGAACGCCAGCCAGTGTACTACACCAAGAAGATCGGGAAGCTTCCACCTTAATGCGCTGCCGGAGACCCACCAGGGAACCGATTTTTGACTTTCGAGCGTTCGAAAGTTTCAATCGAAAGTAACCAAAAACAATAAAATGGTATTTTTGACTTGCGAGCGACAGAAAATATGAACACGAGTGGTCCGTGGCATTCGTTTTGAATTCTATCAATAGAAAGTATCATTTGACATCTGTCAAACCTGTTAATACTAAAACAATTCATATTGTTATAATACTTATAGCAAAATTAGCGACATAAAATAAAATATTACAATAGGTATGGCAAGTCTGGAGGTGTATTTAATTTTAGTAAATAATAATGAAGAGGAAGAAGATGAATTTGTGCCTGCGCAACCGCCGCGTTTTCGGCTAGCGGAATTAGGAAACGAGCCATTTCTCGAAAGCAAAAATAAATTTAAGAAGAATTACAGATTAAGTAAAAGCCTATGCAGATATTTAATTCATAAGTTAAGGCCGTTTGTCACGGATGCTCAACGACCATGTGATTTAAGTATTAACGCAAAGGTAAGTTAATTAGTTTTGTGTGATTATTATGGATACAACATAAAGTTTTTGCAGTTATGTTACAAAACAATTGTATGTTCTAACCAGTTATATACTATTAAATCTAGAAAGAAAGAAAGAAACCTAGCAATGACATAGACATCCACAGACGAGGAAGCGTTTCATTTAACCTAAATTTATAACCAGTCAAGAATTTGTAAAATAGCGTAATAAATCTCACTCGCACTTAAATAATAATTAACTTGTTATAATTTCAACTTTTGATAGTTTCACACATTTATTCGCATTGAAAATATGAATTACAAAAAACCGGTAAAACATCGACTTACTGCGTGTAATGAAACGCATTCCAACTTAACAGTACTATTTAGTCAATCCCTCAGTTTCGAGTGAAAATCTCAAAAATATGGAATTTGATACCATTCGACAATAAAGCGTGAAAGATTGTCGCATTCGAATATTTTCTACTGCTGGGTTTTGAAATCGAACGCTCTAAAGTCAAAAATCGGTTCCCAGGTAACTATGCACTCAGGATTCTAACCTAGAATCCTTCGCTTGCTCGGGATTCAAAGTCAACATTCGCAGCAAAAAACAACTTTGCTCTCTTGTCGCACAAATAACTATTGCACGGTATTAACTATATTACTGCGCATTTACACTTTTGTATTTTATTTAGGGTACGCATATCATAATCGTACACTTTGTTAGTAAGTGTATAATTACTACCCTAATAAAAGGCGTGAAAGACCTTCGTTAAACCTTTTCATAAATCAGGGGAGTAATATTGAATGGACTTTCACAACTGCCCTGTTATCAGGGCAGTAGTACATATCGTATAAAAATCCATTATTATCTTTTTATTCTAGATGACGTTCATTTACCCACTTTGACACGCACACAGACAGGACCTTGCAAATCGGGGCGTATTCACCTTCTTTAACCCTTAACTTGGCAGGGTGCATCACAGGATACATACCATAATGCTCACTTTTTGTTTTTTTTTTTGGATTGATATTTTTTTATGCTGGTTCGAAATCAAATAGGGTTTGAATTCACGACTTTTTTAATTTTTGCTAATTTAAGGGTTAACGTCTTTTGGCACGCGAACTGTACGGAGCACAGGGAACCGATTTTTGACTGAGCGTTCGATTTCAAAACCCAGCAGTAGAAAATATTCGAATGCGACAATCTTTCACGCTTTATTTTCGAATGGTACCAAATTCCATATTTTTGAGATTATCACTCGAAACTGAGGGATTGACTAAATAGTACTGTTAAGTTGGAACGCGTTTCATTATACGCAGTAAGTCGATGTTTTACCGGTTTTTTGTAATTCATATTTTGAATGCGAATAAATGTGTGAAACTATCAAAAGTAGAAATTATAACAAGTTAATTATTATTTAAGTGCGAGTGAGATTTATTACGCTATTTTACAAATTCTTGACTGGTTATAAATTTAGGTTAAATGAAACGCTTCCTCGTCTGTGGATGTCTGTCATTGCTAGGTTTCTTTCTTTCTTTCTAGATAAATAGTAACTGGTTAGAACATGCAATTGTTTTGTAACATAATTGCAAAAACTTTATGTTGTATCCATAATAATCACACAAAACTAATTAACTTACCTTTGCGTTAATACTTAAATCACATGGTCGTTGAGCATCCGAGACAAACTGCCTTAACTTATGAATTAAATATCTGCATAGGCTTTTACTTAATCTGTAATTCTTCTTAAATTTATTTTCTCATTCGAGAAATGGCTCGTTTCCTACTTCCGCTAGCCGAAAACGCGGCGGTTATCTTCATTATTCATTCATCATTATCTCTTCATTATTATTTACTAAAATTAAATACTCCTCCAGACTTGCCATACCTATTGTAATAATGTCGCTAATTTTGCTATAAGTATTATAACAATATGAATTGTTTTAGTATTAACAGGTTTGACAGATGTCAAATGATACTTTCTATTGATAGAATTCAAAACGAATGCCACGGACCACTCGTGTTCATTATTTTCTATCGCTCGCAAGTCAAAAATACCATTTTATTGTTTTTGGTTACTTTCGATTGAAACTTTCGAACGCTCGAAAGTCAAAAATCGGTTCCCAGGGCCTCTATTCAGGTGCGTTAAAACGATATCGTGTTTGACGCGTTTAAGAATCGTTTGTCACAGTCGCCATTAATGTAAATTTCATAAGAGTTATCAAAACGTTGACAATACGGAAACAGGTCAAAAACGATATCGTTATTATAGAATTCCAGCCCATGACGTTCCGAAGTTGGAATTACGGATTTCAAAGTAGAGCCGCAGAAACAAAAGTATTTTTTTTAGTGTGAATTTTAACTTTCGTTCTCTACTTGGTCTTGGTAATATTTTGCCGAATGTATAGTTACACCGAATTTCACTAGCTCACTTAATAAACAATAATTCAAGGACAAACTGGGAGTTTCAGAGCAGTGTGGTGAAAAGAAAATTATTCTTACTATGTAACTGGTTACGAACCATTTGACGATCGACGGTGACTGATTACGTATAAAGAAAAATAACTCTGTTCGAAACCAGTAGGTATTGTACAAAGATCATTTTTTCTTCCTTCGTTACCAGTTACGAAAGGTCGGTTACATACGCGGCCGAAGGGTCCTCTGAGCTGTTTCCACCAGAGCTAAGCTAAGCAAGGATAGGTAAATGAAGCGTTTCCATTGGTTAATGATAAACACATCCCTCGCAACGCATCCTCGCACATCTCTGGTGGAAACGCAGCCTAAATCTCAAGCAAAGTACCTACCATCCTTGCATACTTAGATGACATTATCATATTATCACCTGATTTTGAAACTCACCTGCAAGACCTTCAAACTGTATTCACCAGCAGCCGACGAGACGCAGCCCTTCGTGCTGCGCACGGACTCTAGCAGGTATTGTCTCGGGGCTGTACTAACGCAGGGGGAGAGTCACGATGAGCGGCCGATCGAGTACGCAAGCCGACAGCTGATTGCCGCCGAGCGGAACTACACTACTACCGAGCGAGAAGCTCTGGCGGTAGTGTGGGCCGTCAACAAGTTTAGGGGCTTCATCGAAGGTGCACACGTTATTGTTAAGACCGACCACCAGGCTCTGAAGTGGTAGGTCACCAAGCGGTAGGTTGGCCAGATGGGCCCTTACTCTTCAAGAATTTAATCTGCGCAAAGAATACACGCCAGGCAAATCGAACGTGATCGCAGACACGCTTTCGCGCCCGCCGTGCTCGCAAGAGTCGCCAGGTGATTGCGACTTATGCTCCGTAGTTGTGGGCTTTCCCACACGCTCACATGCGGACATTCGCGACAATCAGTTAGAAGGATCCGGAAGTACGCAAAATTATAAACGACCTCGAGTCCGTTTAGGGGGAGACAGTGGGCGGATCGGGGCTACGTACTCTCTGACGGTAATTTGTACCAGGTACGCACCTGTTTGTGACAACGATGAAAACGCTTGTATCGTAGTTCCAGAGCACGAGCACGCTGCGGTGATGGCGCAGTACCATGACGCGCCCACCGCCGGCCACCTGGGCTCCAAGCGCACGCTGCAGCTGGCGGCGCGCGCGCACTACTGGCCCGGCATGCGCGCCTTCGTCGCTGACTGCGTCCGACGCTGCGCCGCTCGCCAGCGCTACAAGGCTGACAACCGCAAACCCGCCAGCCACGTCTAGGCGCCCGCCACCACACGGACATTTGAGGTCGTATCTGTTGATTTATTTGGACCCTTACCTGAGACCGCCGACGGCAACAAGTGGATACTGATTCTGGAAGACGTAAGCACCCGCTGGGTGAAGCTGTTCACTCTGAGACACGCCACTAGTCTTGAATGTGCTAAAGTACTCACCTCCGAAGTGTTGCTGCATGATTAGCGACTTGTCAGCGAAGTGAAGCAACAGGTTTGCCACGCCATGGGCGTCAAGCAATCACTGACATCTTATTACCATCCTGAAGCTAATCCCATAGAGAGGAAGAATCCTTATTGGAAACCGCAGCTTGCTATTCTAGTGGGCAGCGATCACGATACTTGGGATGCGCATCTAGCGGCGATCCGTTTCGCGATGAATTCTGCGACGACCGCTAGCACCGGATATTCACCCGCCTTTCATACATTCGGCAGAGGGCTCCGCGCGCCAGCAGATGCCGTGTCTGACATGCGCACGATCGTGGAGCGCGATTGCCTGGCGGGAGCGGTGGCGCCGCTGCTGCGCCGTCTAGCCGGCTCGCTGCTGCACGCGCGCGACGTACACGAGCGCGTGCAGGCGCGACAGAAGGCGTACACCGACGAGCACCGCCGCCCGGCGCCCGACTACGAGCCCGGCGCCCTCTTATTGCTCCGCACACAGGGGCCTAATGACACAGGACGAGGTCAGACGCCCAAGTTCATTCCTCGGAGAGACGGTCCCTACCAAGTGCGCGAGGCTGTCGGACCCTCAACTTATGTTGAACGTTTGAGTGACAAGGTACCGCTAGGAAAGTATCACACTTCACAGCTCACCCCGTTCGTTGGCGAGGACCAACCTTCTTCGCGAGAAGCGCAAGCGTCCACGCCGGTATTTAGAACAAGCCGCGGTTCCTTTTAGTACTTTTATTTAGGTATTATGCTACCACGAACACGAGGACGTTCGTTCGTGGGGTTACTCTCAAAATTCCCTTTACGCCAAATGACAATATAGCTCAAACGTCTGGATTGTGTAATAAATTACTAAATAGACATGAACGCTAAATAGCCCGTTCGCAAAACGTCTGGATCTTTAAATGGCAAGTGTTGATATGACACTTGAAAATTTCAAATTCCTTTCCACACTTTTTAGTTACTGAATAAAGCATTTATTATTATTATTATTATTACTTTGGGCTCCCCTACTATAAACACTAAAATGGTTAGAAAAACCCTTTCATAGGGACATCAAGGTGAATTAGTTACCAGTTACCAATTTTAAAGGGCTAGCCTTATTGTTTGGTTCTTCATTCAACGAGGGAAGATCAATCATATGGGCTATCAATTGGGATGGGTGAGCATATCCAAAGGCTTTTCCCGAGGAAAGGGTGTTCCGGGTTGTTTTATATTTCATATATTATTTTTATCCAATACACCGCTACAGTTCTAAAATGTTTTTTTGTAAAATATCGGGTAACACTTATACATGCAAAAAGAGTTTTTTTTTTTACTTTATTACATTGAGTGAGTTATTATTAGATAGCTATCGTGTATAATATACTAACAATGTTTTTTGAATAACATTTAAATTCTTATAATTTTTTAGATTTAGGCAACCGTTAACCCTTCGCCCCCCCCCCCCCCCTCCACTCAACGGCTGGTACAGTCAAGGACTTTAATTGTTATACCACTATAGAACCCTGTCATAATGGCAGCGTCAAACCACATGAAAGAAAGCTTAACGCTGTCATTATGACAGGGTTCCATAGTGGCATAACAATTAAAGTCCTTGGCTGTTGTACTAAAACTAGTGGTAATAAAAATCTGAAAACTTACATGTACATGTACTTTCATTTGGACGCTGTTTCACAATAATGTGTCAACCCACAAGTATTTAGCAAAGAAACGTCAACCTACAATGATCGCACCGAGGGTTGACTGACAATTTATTGCTAAATACTTGTAGCTTGACACATTATTGCAAAACAGCGTCATTTACAAGTTTTCAGAAGACTAGACTTGATAGGTTCCTGAGATACAGGCGGCTCAAGTGTGTATACCTACTAAAAATTATAACAAATACATTTAAATAGAAAAATAGTTCATTATTTTTGCATTTGAGGGTAATTGTAAAAACCGCCCGACATGTTCTTTTCCCTGGTTTTTATACTATCTGTGCGTTGCTTAACATAAAATAAAATACTAAACTAGATTTCCATAGCCGTTTTTATTCTGTGCTGAGTAAGGAACGCCACATCGAGCATCGCTTCAGGTTCGAGGAAATCCTTTACTGACTCGTATTTGAGGCTTTCTTCGTACGCGAAGTTGATGCTGGTGTCGTCCAACAACACTTGCGAAGACACCAGTGCGTGGATGCAATTTTTCACTCTCGACATGGCCTCTCTGTCTGATCTATTGACAGGCTGTTGAGTAATAAAAAATATATTCTAATTTAATAGACTGGAATCCAATAAATGGCTTAAGAGCGTCTAACCCGCCAGTCCCATATGTTACAAAAGAAAAGTTGTAGAGAATGATGCATTGGATTACTATTCTATAAAAGTACTTAACCCTTCGTTTGCCAGCGCAGTAGTGCCTAGTACCGTATCCGTCCTCAAGGGATTTAATCTTGTTATTTTAAATTGGACTTTAAATTCTTTACGATAGGGTTCTAATTTGCTTGTAGAAAATAGATAATATTCGGTATTTCGAAACGTGGGACCAAATGGCAGCCACGAGCGTTTAAACTCTGTCACTTGACACCGATGACGTCATAGCAAACAACGAAAGATTATAAACAAAGGTTCTTACAGAATTCTTGTAAAGATAATTTTATTTTTCATCTTTTATATTAAGAGGCCGTACACGAAATTTTGCCGGTTTTGCTTATTTTCGTGATTTTACAGTTTAAATACTGCTTTTCTATAAGTTTTAATGCACATCATGATATATCGTTTCAGTTATGATCGAATAAATGAGTTACGAATGAACGAGCTACTTTTTTATTTTTGTCGCGAATTCAAATTCGGGGTTTAGGTTTTTTTAAAACATTATATATTGCTATTTTATTTTTAATTTTTGGATGTTTTTTCAAGGTAGTGGATTGATTTTGAACTGAACTTTATTACTGTCGTTTTAAATTTATGAACGAGTGTTTTAAGACGCCGAAATTTAAAACTATTTTTTGACCATTTTTTATAAAATTTTACAAAGTTAATTATTTATTTACACAAAAAATATATATCAAGGTGGTAAAAAGTAATTCATACATTTTTTAGACGACTTTTACAGCAATCAATTGTAATTTTAACATACCTTTAAGACGTCAAAACGATTCGTGAATATGCGATATTCTAAACCTCTTACAGCAAAATTCACAAAACAGTCGCCGGCTTCAGGTCGATTTATCAAAATTAAATAATAAAAACAAAAAGGTATTTCATACATTCGTTGAAAACCGAAATTAACTTTCGTGTTGCGCATTAAAATTTATAGAAATAAAGCATTTCAACAGTAAAATCACGTCTGTAAAATCACGAAAATCAGCAAAATCGCCAAAATTTCGTGTACGGCCTCTTAAGTTCCTTGCTACACACTGGTGGGCGTGTCAAACGCCTGTGAGCCCAAGCCAAATATTGCAAAGGTTGTTACGGCTATAACATGTCCTTAGTTTGCTTAGTGATTATGATTCTCCAGTCAAATTAATATAAAGAATATAATTAATTGATACAATATAAAATAAGGGGTTATGAGCGAGATGTCTAAAAAGCCAGATGCCGT
Organism: Acleris holmiana; assembly: GCA_949316455.1. Classification (NCBI taxonomy): domain Eukaryota; kingdom Metazoa; phylum Arthropoda; class Insecta; order Lepidoptera; family Tortricidae; genus Acleris; species Acleris holmiana. The sequence continues at coordinate 22,904,448 of OX438762.1, forward strand.
TTAAGCGTGACGTCTAAAAAGCCAGATGCCTAACAAGAGGGCTGCCTAAAAAGCAAGATCCCTAACAAGCGGGTTGCCTAAAAAGCAAAATACCCAAGAAGTGATATGACTAAAATGCAAAATGTCCAGAAATTGGGATGCCTAAAACGCAAAATGCCTAACAAGCGATATGTCTAAAGAGCTAGATTCAACTAGCAACTCGCTTAGTAGTCATTATACTTTTTAGTCATACAGCTTGTTTGATCCGTACACCATTTATTTTAATCTAGTTTTAGGTATTATTTTGATTGCATTCTTGGTACCGTAATTCGGAACGCATCTGTTAGTGACAGTTTACGTAGGGTACTTTTCGTTATATTTTGTTTTTGAAAATCCTCTTAGTCCTCAGGGTTGGCAACGCGTTTGCAGTCTTGAGAATGCGAATGTCTATGGGTCACAGTTTCCACTTACCATCAGGTGGCCTGTGTGCTATTTTGCCTACTCGATGCCATAAAAAAAAAAATGCCAGTTGAAGGTAGATCGATTTGTATGGCTGCTCGCTGCTAGACGCGTAAGCCCTGTCTTGTGTTAAATTGGAAGGAACGCTAAAAATAACCTCGATACCACTCCAACCTTGTATGCAAGATCCTCAAGCATATCATCATCCAGAAACCAGTGAAACTAGACCGGTACCGGCTCGGATGCAAACCAGGCTGAAATTGGGTGAGTCGGCTTGCATTTGATTTATTTTCACTGGCACTAGGATATCTATTATTCGCGTTGGTTGTAATTTTCGCTTTAATACGATCTCCCGAATCGCCGGCGATCAAACACAGCTTGTTAGTCATCTTGCTTTGTAGGGAACTCGCTTGGTAGTCATTATACTTTCAAGGCAACAAGCTTGTTAGTCATCTTGCTTTGTAGACAACTTGCTTGGTAGTCATCACACTTTTTAGGCATCAAGCTTGTTAGTCATCTTGCACTGAAGGCAACTTGCTTAATAGGCATGCTACTTAGGCATCATACTTGTTAGGCATCTTGCTTTTAAGGCATCTCGCTCAAAATGGCAAATATTTACCTGCATCTCATGATTTTGTATGTCTTCTTTATTTCCCTGAATCGTAATATCTTGGCGCTGGGGGCTAAGCCATATGTAACCATTGTTACCTATAATCATTGATATGCCACAGGGCAAGCTATGGAAGTGATTCTTTCTGCGTTTTATAAAAGATGGAAACACCTTTACCAAAGTTCCTTGTGTTAACTGAAATAAATAAAAGTTATCAGCATACGTCGTTATCGCGGGTACAAAAACGATTTGACAGTACAGAAAGATTATGAAAAACAAGCAATAACAGACGCGAAACTCATTTTGAGTAACATCTATGCCTACTCCTACGAGTTTAAAATGTATCACACATTAGGTATTTCTAATACCCAACCTCCATACTTGACTTGAGTACCAATACAACTTAAATAGATTAACTATGCAGTCGCAATGCAAACTCTTTAATATTTTTTCCTATTTGACATTGTCATTTGTTAGTAAGTACATTATAAATTATCCGTACTGATAACTGTGTGTAATATATTTATTGCCGAGTGCTTTTAAAATGCCGCGAGGGAAAAAAACGTGCGATGAATTTGTGGAGTTGTGGACAAAGGATTATCCTGAATTACAGGCTCGCGATACAAAATTATATTGCACTAAGTGCAATGTTAGTTTACAACAACAGTTGATGTTGAAAGATCATTTAGTCAATTATAATGGATATTTACTGCTAGACGCCGCAAATTGACTGTAGAAAATTTAGAAAATATCTTTGTAATCTATTACGAAAACCAAATAATACGTGTAAAAAATACACGTTTGTTTTTTAAATAGACTTTCTTCTAAGTAGGTAAGCGTTTAATTAGTAGACGATAACAGTTATCTTCACACAAGTACGTATATATTGTTAAAATTGTTAAAAAAAGACGTTAAAATATAATTAAATTTACTTATTTCCGATGTATAAACTTGTTAACTAAACAGATGGAAACATATGACAACAGTTTAACCCTCCACATGTAAAGAGCTTCTTAGATGTTTAGTAGCTGTAGGCAGAATACGTCCGTTTCTACCAAATAGACATTCTGTTTTATCTGCTCTTTATCTGATTGGTAATTGTACCCGCGATAACGACGTATGGTTATCAGCAGAGGCCGGAATTTTTGTGGCACTTTTCAATAATGCCAGTGACTACCCATTCATCGATTTAAATTAGGTATAATAATGTATCAATACAATACAGATTACAAAAATAAAAACAAGACTAAAAGTAGAGGTAAATAACAGGAGCTCTTATTGCTAAAAAGATATCTGTTGTTTTTTCTGTTCAATTGTAAATAGCAATAAACAAAAATAACAAACCACTCAGGCAGTAACTTAAATCCACAATAATGTCCAATGAAATAGAACTCCATACTATATGATAACAAGAAATATGGTAAGAAATTAATTTACTACAAAAAGACAGCCATGGAACAAAAGTTCGAGTGCTCTCCTTATAATCCTGAATATTTATTTAAGCTTTGTGAAAAGGAGGCTTAGGGTGGAATCACATCTATCAGCTCCGATTCGCAATTTACCTATAGAAAATAGCTACTTTGTTTGAAGATGCTTACGCATCGACACTCCTTTCGCATGCGTACGCATCTTCATAAATAACAGACATTTTCTATTGACTAGATGCGAATCGGTGCTGATAGAGGGAATCACATCTATCACCTACACCCTTAGTTGAATCTCTAACTTACACACGTCTGTATTTAGTTAATATTAATTGTATACACTTGGAATCCACATCAAGCAGCTTTATTGATTTTGATACCTTAATGTTTACAATATACCTTTCCATACTTCAAACTTCTAGTATGCAAGGACAGCGACCCATCATGGTACACGCTTTGTATTTCAGCACTGATAAGGTCACCCTCCTGGAGATGCTTCCGCATCATCTGCTCATCCTCGGCAGATCTGCGCCTCTACAAATATATTATTTTGTAATTAATAAACTCCAAAATATTATTTCATCACACACTGCACAATCATGAAGCTAACAATTTGTTTGATTTGTATGAACCATCCAGCATCGGTTCCCCTATGGAATTTCTAATCTTATCATCATTTAATTTTACTGTACTGATGCTTTGTTTGTCTGAATTTTTGTTCCTCCTAAAGCAGTTTCTGCCTGAATTTAACCCCTCATACTTAGACGCCCATCCGTGCCCGTTCATGAACTGCGTAAGCATGGATCCGTTTCAATGCCCGTACCCGCAATTTATTTTAAACTTTCTTATATATGTTCTCTCTCTGTAGGTTCAAAATGAATTGCACGGTTAGCCAATAAAGTAAAGAAAATTTCAAAAGTCGCTTCTTACATAAAACATATTCTATGCGCCGCCATTTTTATGATGTTTGATGTCACGTGACAGCGCCGCCGACCGAAACGAACGGGGGGCCCTTTGGCTGCGTTTAAAGCAGAACCAATGCCGCCAAACTCACACATACGCAATTCAAATGCTTATTAAACTACTATGGAAACGCTCTTTTGATTGAAAAAATGCAAATGAAATAATATTTATTCAGTAACAACAAATGCCATGCATAATTTGCCTTAATTCTTGAAATAATATGGTTATAGCTAGGGTGACAAAATAGTTAAATTATGTATGAGCATTCCATTTTCAAGTCAAAGCTTAAACAACATTGACATCAATGTTGTTTAAGTTCTGCTACTTGGCAAGATATGGCACTTTTCACACTGCTTCTTGTCAACAGATGAATTTTTACAAAGTATTTATTCACTTGACATAAAGTCCACACGAAAACTGATAGAGGGGACCATTGCGTTCGTTAAGTTTACTATAGATATTGATCATAAGGAGAAGTTGATAGCAGTACAATCAATTTCCTTCGGGCCAATAAGGTTTCATCTTAAGGTATAGTAGAAAAAACAATTTATATCTTACCAAATTCAATATATGTAGGTAACATCGTTTTAGTTTTGAAGCATTTTGATTAAAATAATTGTTGAGTAAGTACAATTATTAATAATTGTTATAGATACAATAATAATCATCATGTTTAAAAGGACGTAGCAGGAAAAGAGAAAAAATAATGCCATTTGTGATTTAGAGCTGATTTATTTTTCTTAAGTTAGTAACATCTATTAGTACTATTGTGCCAATTTTGTTGAAAAATTCCTAGTGGTTTAGCTGGGAAAAAATAAAATCCGAATTCATGAAATATGACTTTACACTAAAACTATAAAAAATCAATATATTATTTTATCATTCGGTTAGGCTTAATAAAATATATGTTTAAAGAGAAAATGGACTCATCTATCTTCAACACTTATGTAAAAAACGGGTACCGTAAAATGGGGCTAATTAAGAACTGCAGAACTGGAATAAAAAAATTATAAGTTTTGAGTCCATATATTTTTTGTCATGGCAATGGTAGAAACGTGGATCTTCGTCTGGCAATCCAAAGTCTAATGTAAAGTTGGTTAGTGGTTGCAGTAAAGCCGAGGACTTCGAACGCGTGCTAAAAATAAATCTTGATTGTGTCGGTGGAAAATCAGTGCATTTAAACCTACTTACCCTACCTACCTACCTACTTCTATTCAAATGTTGGCTGGCTGTGAGGTAAGCTTTTTTAAAGTATACATACCTAAAAGTATATATGCTCGGGAGTTTTTTAAGCTATATAACATAATTTTAGCCGTTTATTTTGCATTAGATTTTAACGGTTTTTTTAAATGAGGCTATTTGAGACGGCTTTCGGGGTTATTTGGTTGCTAGTACCAAATATCCCCCTTACTGTAAAGGTAGGTCGATCATCTTTTTTTTTTCAACAGGAAAATGGTGTGAAAGGACAACCGTACGTACCGTAATTGTCGGAAGGAAAAAAAAACAACCCTACACGTCATATACCCAAGAAGCGTTGGCTAATGCTATGGCCGACGTGTCAGCTGGCATGTCTTTGGCAGAAGCTGGCGACTGTTGTTGACACTGCTAATTATGACTGTGGTTATTTAAGTAATATGTAGATTTACCAAATACAGTTTAGTAATATTTCTATTAACGTTGACTTAGAAGTTATATATTTTTTTATAGTTGATTTACTGTTTTAAAGGAAGTTTTTTTTATGTCTATATAAAAGAGCACATTTTATTAATTAGGTTATTATTTTTTAGGTTAATATAAATGTAATTACGGTTCCTTAAAAGCAGGTAGAAAAAGATTTTAATAAAACTTTACTTTGATAGTACAACTTTGTGATTTTTTTGTCCCGTTTTTTTTTGTGAAAGTATGGTTACTCTGCTTTTAATAACTTCGGCGGTCGTTCCTCAAGCGTCCCAAATAGCACTTGTTATGCTTTAAATAACACAAGCTTCAAAATTCAGCCAAAACTAGTTCGAAACCAGTCGATTTCCATAAAGCCCCAAACACGAGGTTATTTGGAACACCTCATTAAAAAAATAATACTCATCCTGTGTCAACAATTAAGACAAGTGCAATATATAGAATGACGGAGCATTATGCATTTTATCTATTAAAAATATGATACTCTGATAAACACATAAAACATGGATTTATGGATATTTTAGTCAAAAAAACTGTGCCAAATAGCCCCACTTTATGGTAAGTGAAAATTTCATTTATTTTTTTTACTTTTGAAAGTGCTAATGTAACAACACCAGTACTCGACAAAGGACCAATGTTCGACACTAACTCTAATTTAAAGACGATAAGAGTTTTTCATTTGTTTTGCAACAATCAATTTTTATAAATGATTAGTTATGGGAAAGGATTTTTCTCCTACGACTAGCCGAGACCATGAAAGAAAATGACATTATCCCCCAACACCAATTCGGATTCCGAAAAGCTCACTCTACTACAGAACAAGTACATCGCGTATACCACTCCGTTAGACAATGTTTTGAGAAGAAAAAATACTGTTCCGCTGCATTTCTAGACGTACAACAAGCATTTGACCGAGTCTGGCACAAAGGTTTACTGTGTAAAATAAAAACAAAATTGCCACATTCTGTGTTCGATATTCTTCGATCTTACCTCTCTGACAGGCTATTTCAAGTTAAGCAAGGAGAAGCACGATCAACTTTGTACCCTATTAAAGCTGGAGTGCCCCAGGGTTCAGTCCTTGGGCCGGTGCTGTACAACATCTATACATCAGACCTGCCACTCGTAGATGATGTAACAGTGGCTACCTATGCAGACGATATCGCCTTCCTGGCTGAGGACAACGACCCAACTACGGCCAGCGAAAAGCTACAACGAGTACTGGACCTAACTTCTGCTTGGCTCCAAAAATGGCGTATTCGAGCTAGCGCTCAGAAATCTAATCACATCACTTTTACCCTAAGGAAACAGAACTGTCCCCCGGTACACCTAGGAAATAGTATTTTGCCCCAAACGAACTGTGTGAAATACCTCGGGTTCTACCTAGATAGACGCGCTACTTGGAAAAATCACATAAAAATTAAAAGAGACCAAGTGAATCAGAAATTTCGAAAACTCTATTGGCTGATGGCAAGAAACTCAGTGCTATCACTGGATAACAAACTTTTAATCTATAACGCCATCCTGAAGCCTATCTGGACATATGGCATCCAGATATGGGGAGTAGCGAGTAAGAGCAATATTGCGTGCCTTCAAAGGGTGCAAAATAACATATTTAGGAGCATCACTAATGCACCATGGTACACAAGGGACGACGAAATACACGCATATCTAAATATGGCAACTGTTACTTCGGAAATAGAGCGCTATAAGAAACAACACATTATCCGTCTCACCCATCACCCAAATCCACTTGCCTCCGGGTTGCTTGACAATGCCAATGTGGTTAACCGTCTAAAACGAAACCACGTTATCTGAGAGAGATGGAGGCATTGGCCTCTTGCTCTACAAACGCCATCGTCTACTCAACTCATCTGATTAAAGTCTGGTGACTGATTGCAGATAAAAGAAACAGAAAAAAAAAAAAAAAAAAAAAAAAAATATTGATTGATGACTTTTAATTCAGAGATCATATTGTTATACCTATGTTCTCTGAATTAAAAGCCATCCATGATCGGTGCATGTCAGCTAAAAGTGTCAAACACTGGTGTTGTTTTGTTACCTTACCACTCTAATTATTATTTCTAAATAAGCCTTACCTTATTCTGTGGCCTTACTTAATGTTCTATTACACATATTACTTTGATGTTATGCTTATCTTAATCATTGTTGCTAACAATTAATTGTAGGTTAAAATCAGTGTCAGTAACTGTAAAGTTGAAAGTAAGTAAAATCCTTGTTGAGTATCAATTCAAGATCATGAAATTTTATTTAAAAACTATTCTTACCCCGCCACGCATAAATCCTCTTTGTAACAAAATTAAAATAAAAACATATTTTGACCGATTGTTTTTCCTTTAATGTCGTCAATGAAAATAGCGATGGGGTTAGAATACGCGTATTTTATTTTATTTGCTAAATTGCTGACATTAATAGTAATCAGAAAAGGCTGATGTCGCTGTAACTGTCAAAACTTGTTTTGATCTTATTTATTGGTAAAGAGGATTATTTTATGCTTTGGTTCTTTGGCGGTGTCAAAATAGCTATTTAATTATGACACAGTTGCTTTCCGATTTAATGCATCAAATTAATACATACGTGTGACGGAACGTTCATTAAGGCTTACAGAGAAATAACAATTAGAGTGGTAGCTTTAACATAAGCTAGTAAAAAAAAAACTTGAATTACCTTTTTTTTACAAAGTGTTAAAGATAGAGTCCATTTTCTCTTAAAACATATATGTATATTATTAAGCCTAACCAAATGATAAAGTATTGGAATACATTTTTTTTTTTTTGAGATGTCATATTTTTTGAATTCAGATTTTATTTTTTCTCACCTGAACCAATGGGATTTTTTCAACAAAACTTGGCACAATAGTAGTAATAGATATAAGTATAAAGTATAGAATAAAAAACCAGCTCATTATCAAAAAAGCGCCAGGCCAGGGCTTTGCTCATCCCTTAGCTACGGCCTTTCAAACAAATTATCACTACGTAGTATAAAACAAAGTCGCTTTTTCTGTCCCTATATATGCTTAAATCTTTAAAACTACGCAACGGATTTTGATGCGTTTTTTTTAATAGATAAATAGAGGAAGGTTTATATGTATAATACTTTAATCCGGAGTGAAGCGAGGGCGGGTCGCTAGTAATCTATAATTTATTTATAACTGTTAGACTACACCTCTATGTGCCTGAGTGAGGGATAACTCGAGAAGCATGGAAAATTCTAGAACATTTGTTTCAATGATGTGCAAAGTAATATAAACTATTGCATAATACACTTCATTTTACCTGACCTTAAAGAGGAAAATTTACAACAAAAAGAGGAAATATAAATTTTATTGATATTAGGATTAAAAAACAATAACCAATGATAGGAAATGCTTCCTGTGGATAAAGTTTGGTTTGTGTTACTGTCCTGACTAAACAAAACTGTGCAGTAAGTCATATTTCATTGATAAATGTGTTTATTGTGATTAATCTATCAAGTCTTGTCAGTTTCATGTATGGAATATGAATATGTCACGTGGCAGCTCACCTATGCCATATAATGCTTACCTGTAGAGACAAGGGAACACCCATTTAACCTTTCTACTAGTTTGTTAATCTGTGAGTTGAAACATTTAGTGTTGTAATAATACAACTGTAGCCAAATGTATATGCAGGTATTTTTGGAAAACTTATTTAACTGTCTGACCCAGCTGAAAACTAGTTAAGGACAAACAATAATTCAGACAAAAAATGTGCTAAGACAGACATTATATTATAAGAGATTATGAGGGAGACCTCTCCAGGATCACATTTTTAGACAGTGACAGTAGTCTAGCAAAGTAACTGGCTTACATTAAAAGGTCTTGAATATAATATTTAGAAGTTATAAAAACATCAAATATAATCAGTGTTACAGAAGTTTGATCAAAATGAAAACAAAAGTTATCAAATAGACCAAAATTAAAAATCCCTTCTTATAAAATAAACCATAAACTCCTTAATATTTTCTACAGTAACAACACATCTCTAGGACAAGTAAAACTATAAGGGCCTACTGATATTGCAATTGTACATATTATTCTAGTTTTTTTATTAAATCTGCCCCTTTACTGTCAAATACATAAGAGTTCTCACAACACAACAAAGGCAATATTGTATTTACATATTAGAATCTTAGACCATACTTCATAAATAACTAAATGCTTCTTACCAGTTCTCCTCCCGGAAGATTTACAGCAGACAACTGTAATATGGAATCCAATCGCGAATTTGTCTCTATCTTCCACCGTTTCTGTTGCACCTCTAGCACTCTACCAACGACTACGTCACCTATCTCACCAACGTACCGGCTACGAATCGGCTTGACGCAGATCAACTTATTCACCTTTTGCATCACACCGGCCACCGAAGCCACGAGGTTATCGCCCACTGTCAGCGTACCATGTCCACTGGAAACCAGACGGTAAAGTGTTTTAGTACCTACTGTGCCGGTAGTCACGTTTCATTAATATCAATGCACGTTTTGATGAATCTCGTTTTAGATTAAAAGTTGGTAAATAATACATGTGTTGATATGCATATTAGTTAAGTTGATCTTGTATAATATATAGGTACCTAAGTCTTATTATGATTAAATTAAATTGTAACTGACTGACAAGTGGTTATCTGTCGCTCCCCTCTCATCATGTTGCTTCCCGGTGATCGATCGATGAAACAATTTATACGTAATAATTAAAATAATTAAATATTCAACTTATGTATGATTGCAATAAATAAATAATCAAGAACTCACCGCATAAAATCTTTCATACCAGTTATGACCTCACCGGGTGTGTAAAATCTTGGTAAGTCCGTATTAAGCGCAACACTGTGGTTGACTCTTTCCGAGGCTAACCTAATAACTAGATGACCAGACATTTTTGGTCCGTTTGTTAAATTATCTGCGATCTTTACACTGCACAAAAGTAAACAATACCAAGGTAAGCTCTGAGCTTTTCTTTACCATAGGCTCTGACCAGCAAGCACCACGTTCATTCTCCTACGCTAATCTAATACGCTATTGAATTTAATTCGTGTCATTTCATTCGTGATTTCATTGTTGTGTAGTTCATGAATGAATGATTCAAATGAAGTATATCAGTTCGTTTAACTCTTTCACTCTCTAGTTCAGTAGAGTTTCGTTTGCTTCAATGCGTCTTTTAGTTCACATCGTTCGCACCGAAGTTACTCACTCTAGGGATGGCGATCTGAGATCGATTAATCGAAGAATCGATTTTTGGAGCCAAAAAGATCGATTTTTAAATCGATATGTAGTACTGTATCGATTCAGTAAATCGATATTTCACCCTTGAAAATCGACATTCGATTTTTTTTTTATTTTTTGGTATAAACGGTATAAACCAAAAAGTATTTAAATGAAATGAAATGAAATGAAAATGAAATGAAATGAAATGAAAAAATATTTATTGCTGCTGGACACATAAATTACAGTTTATATATATATATATTTTTTACTGCAGCAAAAGGAGCAAACTCAGCTGGTGCCGGCCGTAGTCTCGCAGGACTGCTGCGCAGCGCTGATTTTCAGTTTGCTCCCTTTTGTACCAAGTATCTACCGAATAATAGCTAATCAAATCAAATAACAGTGACAAAAAATATTCTTTATATATTACATTACAATAGCCAGAGGAATGCAAATATACACGTAACCTATCATATATATGTATATACCAACCACCCATTTATGTTTTAGATTGACGGCCAAAGTTGTTGAGTAATGATTAATCGTTTCAATTTTTGTTTAAAGGTATATGATGACATCTTTTTTCTTAACGGTGGTGGTATGGTGTTCCATATTTTAGCCGTCTTATATGTAAACCCTCCCTTGAGACCAGCCGATTTATGTTTAGGAATCCATAGAGTATTTCTCCGGGTAGATCTTATTGAACTGTCATCTCCATGCATCCACTTCAGTTTGTTAAACAGATACTCTGGTTTTTTCCCGTAGATGGTTTTTTGCACAAAGCATGCAAAATGCAAATCACGCCGTTGCTTCATTTTCAGAATACCTTCTCTGTTGAGATACGGCGTCACATGAGCACGTCTAGGTATCCTAAAGCAATATCTAGCACAGGCGTTTTGTACTCTTTGGATTGCTTTCTCTGTCTTTGCGTAAATTCTTGGGCCATATACTACATCGCAGTAATTAAACAGAGACAGTACCAGCGACTCAGTAACAACAATTCTCACATCTTCTGTTAAATGGTCCCTTATAGCGTACAGTGCTTTAAGCCTGTAGAATGCATTTCGAATAGTCATATTCAGGTGTTCGACGTACCTCAGTTCGCTGTCAACTATCAAACCTAAATTCCTTGCGGTATGCACTCTACAGACTTCCTCATCATTAATAAGGATCGCTGGGTTGTGTTTAATTGCGTTCGCAGTCTGTTGCCTTGTACCGAGTATCATGTATTTCGACTTGTTTGGGTTTAAAACTAATGTGTTATTTTTTGCCCATGCAAATATAATGTCAAGGTCTTGATTGACTCTTTGCATAGCAATTTTCGTTTCTTGCGCATTAAACGAGTAGTACAACTGCGTGTCATCAGCGTACAGGTGAATCTTGCAGTAGTTCAGTTTTTTCGGAAGGTCTGCCGTGTAGATAATGAAGAGCAATGGAGATAAAATTGAACCTTGCGGTACTCCCCTTGGGATAGATTTAACCTTTGAATGACTTATTTTCCCTGCTTTATCCTCGGTCATTACCATTTGCAGACGATTGTCTAAATAAGACGCAAACCACTTACAAGATTCATCTGAAACACCGTAATACGATAGCTTTGTGTTAAGGAGAGGTCTATTAATACAATCAAAAGCTTGTGAGAAGTCTAACAGTACTAAAACGCTAGCAAGTCCCTGGTCAGAAGCCGAGATGATATCATCCGTAACATTCGCGAGGGCAGTCCCCGTACCAAAACCGCTTCGGAATCCCGATTGAACTTCTGGAAGCAGGTTGTGTGATTCTAGATAATTACTAAGTTGGATATGAACTACACGTTCTATGATTTTAGACAATACCGGTAAAATGCTTATAGGGCGCAAGTCCTTGAGAACGTTCACAGTAGTTTTCTTTGGGATGGGTTTTACCGTTGCTAGCTTCCAACTATCTGGGAATACTTTTGTCGCTAACGAGGTGTTAACGATAGCTGTTATAATTGGGAGAGTGTTTGGTAGTGTCATTTTAATCATTTCGATGGATATACAGTCATGTCCAAATGCTTTTGAGTTAATTTTTTTTATACACTTTGTTACTAAGTCTCCGGAACAGGGTTCTAAATTAAAATTATTACTATTTTTGTTGCCTTTGCTGGACTTAAAATAATCAAGCGTGCTTTGATCCGCTCCGGGGTCACCTGGAATGTTTAAAAACGAATCATTTATAAGATTTGCGTCTCGCAGTTCAATCGGGATATCCGGTAAACAAGCATTTTCCAAAATAGATGTACGCTTTAGACTAGACCACATTTTTTTGGGATTATTTTTATTATTATTTACAAAAAAAGTAAAATATGCCGTCTTTTCTCTCTTAGTAGCCGAAAGAACTAAATTACGTAAAGAGCGGTAATAATCACGGTGTGTATCTTTATTAGTATTATTTGCCCTATTCGCTGCAATGTTACGCAAATGCATCATTTTTTTAATAGTGTGGGTTATCCATGGATGTGGTTTTTCTCTTACCTGTAACCGACGTAGTGGGGCGTGTCTATTAAATAATTTGTTCAGTAACAGATTAAATCTGGATACCATTTCATTTACGCATGATGTTTCAATTACGTAGGGCCATGGCGATTGTTCTAAGTCAGTGACAAAACGTTCTGTATCGATACGATTGAAAGAGCGAGTCCATATGTATTGAGGTAATGGTTTGGGTTTCTTTATGTTAAAAGTGGCAATCACCAGTGCGTGGTCACTTAAGGTAGGGTTGTGAAAAACTTCGACTTTTTCACAGCAATCGGGACTATCAGTAATAACAAGATCAATTAGCGAAGAGGTAGTGTCCGTTACTCGAGTCGGTTCGATTACCATTTGTTGTAGATTATGTTGAAAAAGGAAATGTGAAAAATCTTGCACCGGTTTCTTATTTGTTTGGAGCAGATCTAGATTATAATCAGTGAGTAAACACAGACGATTACAATCAGAGAACGAAATTATGGACTCACTTAATGTATCTAATGCGTGTCCAGATGAGAGACCGGATTCGGGACGATATGCGGTACCAATAGCCATCTGGATTCCGGGTAGTGATAACTGAAGCCATAGTTGCTCCAGCTCTGACAAAGGATGACCTCTTACTTTCACCCGAAGACCACGCTTAATATAGAAGCCAACTCCACCCCCCCTACGACCATCAGGGCGAGGCGAATGCTTGAGAACGTACCCTGGAACAGCTGGCGCTCCGAAATGATCTCCGTCCCGAAGCCAAGTCTCATTGAGGGCAAGTATATCAGGGTCATAGTTTTTAAAGGTGGTCAATAACTCATCTCGTCCGGTTTTAAGCGATCTGACGTTCAGCAATCCCAATTTTAACTTGGTGTTTTTGTTATTATTTACCATAGTGTAAGTTTTATTTTTTCCTTAATTATGCCAAAAACACTGCAAGTTGTGTACTGTCTCGTATACGAGTAGATATGTATCGCCCATGGTAATAAACTTTATTACAAAATCTTTATGCTTACGTAACATTTTGTGATAATTTCTCTTAAACATAGTAAACTATCAATGAATATTTTTTTTGCTTCTGAAAAATATAAGTATAATTTGGTTCCGTATATAAATATATATTTGATTCCAACACTTTGAATTAAATATAGGCTGAAATTATTGATGTTTACTGAATAAACACACATATCATTATTATTTTCTGTTAAAAAGTTGAAAGTATTGGGTATTACAATCTTTTCGCAAAAAACTATTTGGTTTATTCTGGCCATTGCAAACAACCTCCCAAAAAAAAAAAACGAGTACGAGTAGCTAATTAATACGGCACATTTTAGATCTACTATTTCATATTGAGAATACACTAACTTAAAACAATATAATAAAAAAAACAATAAGTGTTTGTACATGAACATGCGATCACATAACTGATTTGGTACTACTGGACCTACTGAATGTTGCGCAACGGAGCAAAACTCTCGGAAAAAATCGAAGTGATATCTTGTTCTCTCCTAATAAGACATACAGGCTTGCCTTCAGCCTGACGGACCAGTATTTTGCCGTCTTGGACCCAAACAAACCTCCAATTTTGTAGTTTGGCTGCTTCTCGGGTCTTTTGAAGCAGTTGGCGATTGCTGTGTGTCATGCGTTCATTTGCAAAAATAGGGTACGACTTGCCTTTAAGTCCCAGGTTGGCCGATGTTAAACCTCTTCTCAGACGAATGGCCTTCACTACTTTGTCTCTTATGGCACGGCGGGTCAATCTAACTGTAATAATTCTGGGATTAGATTCGGTATCTACCTTTCGTCGCGGGCCCAAGCGTTTGGCAAATACTATATCCTGGTCACTGATGGGGCATCCCACCTCGGCAGCCACAAGGGAGACCAGGTGAAGAACACTTTCCGCAGACTCTTCTGTTATTCCCTTAATCTCCAAGTCGTTTGACAACTGTTCCTGTTCCCTGTCGTTTATTTCATGCCTGAGCTGTATTATCTGGTTTTCTAACTGCTGTATTTTATCAGGGTTTATCGCCTGGAGACGTGAGTCCATTTCGTTAATTTTTTTGTCCATATCTTCAATTTTTTCGTGGGCATAGTTAAGCGAGCTAGTAAAAGACTGCATCTCTCGCCGAAACTCACATATTTCATTTTTTATGTCTCTTAGTTCCTTTCGAAATTCCCGAAATTCTGCCTGTAAATCCAAATTCGGACTTCCTGTGATTAGTAATTTATTTCCGCTCGTAGCTGATGTTTCTGTTGTGCAAGGTTGTTCATTTAAATCCTTGTCGGAACTTTTAATCAGACTTTTCACAGGTGTGTCATTTGCATTGTCACGCGGCATTCGGGATTTACATTCCGGACACAGCCAATTAGGTACAATTTCAGCATTTTCTGCTAGGCCTAAACATGCTTTATGGTACTTTTTCTTACATTTACTGCAAACCACTGTTTCAGAAGTTTTATTTCCAGTACGTGTTACGCAGGCGGCACACTTCATTGTGTTGTGTTTGTTGCTCGAAAAAACTTTGCGGTTGGACAATTTGCGATTGTCCGAAATTGAACTCTATGCTCAGTTTGTAGGGTGCACTCAAACTGCAATCGGTGCCGCACGGCGCGAGAACCAAAATGCGACGGTAAGCCGATAATGACGGCCCGCCGATTATCTCTGCAGCGATGAACACAGTGTTATTATTTAAGTGCACTATAAGAAAGTTTTTCCTTATAACTCGCGAAATACTGATCGGATCTTCACCAAACAAAGATTACCACGTTGTACACTAAATTAGCTTCAACAAGGTCCAGATTTTGGGAAGTATAAACCACTTCTCGTCACTGCTTTGATTAACTATTCACGGAGCCATTATAATGACGTGTTGTTGTCTTTACGGCGGCGGCAGGCGCATTTACAATTAATATGTCTTGTTTTATACCTGATCTGATGTTTTGATATGGTAATAAAAATATTTTTTATCATCGAATTACCTGACTTTACTGATAAGAGATCGTTAAATTATTATTTATTATAATACGTATCTTGTTTTTAATAAAATAGATTTATATTACATTATAAACAGAAACTTGAGAAAAAGATCGATTTTTCAGAAATCGATCTTATTGGCCTCGATTTTTTTGTGGATCGATTCATTAGGTCACGATTCGAATCGATTTAAAAATCGATGTTTTTCGGAAAGAATCGCCATCCCTAACTCACTCATCCTATTCTGTCTCGAGTTGTTTTTTTTTTTTTTTTTTTTTTAATTTATTCTTGACCTTGGATACTAGTCCTTCAGTCGAAATACATTGCATACATTTAAAAAAAAAACACATAACCAACTTTAAGATAACATATTGCTTAATAATATAAAAATCAAAATCAATTTTTTCCTAAAGTATTCAGAATATACTTATACACAGGAATAAAGTAATCTAAGTTAGATAAAAGGTCTTGAGTGCGGCGGGGAACACTTTTACTAAATATCATACAACTCGTTTGTCAAATTAGCACGTTGCACTTCAAATGTCTGACAGTTATAAAAAATATGTTCTAAGTCTGCGTTTTCAAAGCCACAAAAATCACATCTGCTATCGTAACGCAAATTTAGCCGGTGCAAGTGAGCCGGAAATAAGCAATGCCCGTCAAAAAGAGATTTTAGTTCACTTTGATTTAATTTCTACTCTTTCTGGGCAGGCTGTATACGAGGCCAAGCATCCAAGCTATCAAAGAGCTGGCGCCTATTAAAAGACAAGACATAATAGTCTAAAACAAAATTTCAACGATACGGCTCTACAGAAGGGACGGGCATGGTGCAGTCCAGTCATCGGACTTCCTGTGCCTTCCACATCAAAGGCAGGATTGCATGCCAGTGTTCCTTCTGCTAACAGCAGCCGTCAGACTTCTTACATCAGTATTTTTCAACTCAGCAAATGCGCATGAAATAAAACATAATTATACACATTAAATCAAATAAAGTACAGCTGCCCATAATAACATCATAAGAGCATGAATAAGCATCCAACCATATCGCCATCACATAACAAACGATATGAAATACATGACTTGAGCACCATAGAAAACATCTGTCAGGCGTTATGTGAGATGAAACCCATACAGAGTTTCTTCCACACCTTACAGGCAAAGTGGAATTCTCATCATAAGACCAGACGTAATGTTCCCATGGACAAGCCTGCACTTATTCCTTCTTTCATTACAATACCTACCATCATAAATGTAGTATTTTTAACTTCGGAACTAATATTTACTATAGTAGGTGCAAGTGCGGTGATAACGGTCACCCTACCTAAGTAAGATAATTAGGTATGTTCTATAAATTGTATGTATAAACTAGATAAATATGATACGAAATGTACAGAATAATTATAATAAGTATAACATTAATATATTATCAAACGACGCTAAAATATATTAATACCTACTAACTTTATATATTAATTTAATAATCCTTACGTAAAAAAATATGAATATGGTTATTTACGGGTGTTAGTGTAAAATAGACTCATCTGTGAAATGTAGTACTACAATTTGGTTTCCACACACATCTGCAATTTAGTACTATACAATACATTATATAAATTGAGAATTTAACAATTATACTTTTTTTATCTATATAAAAATTTGAAGTGGTAGTTTTTTTTTATAGAACGGCCGGCGGTGTCAAGTTGATTATTCGGAAATTGTTACTATAATATTAAAATGGTAGCTACCAACAATCAGGGAAATAAAGAGCGTGAAGGGCCGATCTTTCGTTTAGGTTTTTTTATTGACTTCAAAATAGTGGCTACCTATATAATTTGTCAAATTCTTCATATAGTAAACCAAGAATGGAAATTCAGAAGAGCGTAGAACCTAGTGAAATCTTGCTATGCTCATCCGAGAAGCTTGGGCTCACCTATCCATGACACTTCTGATTGGGACTTTTTGTTCTTAACCTGGCAATTTCAGTTAATGTGTGAGAGGCAAGTGAGAGGGATAAAATCAATGATTTTGTCCCCTTGAATCAATGATTTATTTTAATATGATTTTAAATCATATTCAGGGGTCATTAAACTTGTCTCCACAAAAAAATGTTCTAGGTGCAATCTCCAGTGTAGTATATTAAGCTTCTTGGGATAAAAAACTTGAAAAAAAAAGGTTTAAAAACAAAGTGGCGCTACTGGGGCTCTACTTAGAAATCCGTAATTCGAACTGCGTCTATTGCTATTCCTTGTTCTTGATGCGTAACTAATTTGCAAAAAGTGACAGGGCGACCCGAAGTTCGAATTACGGATTTTGTTCAAAGTAGAGCCCACAGAACTATATCAAGATATCTCGATATAGTTCTGTGGTAGAGCCGCTCAGGCATTTCGTTGTAGATTTACCACTTACCAGCCGTGGCCATACCTGTGGGCCATACCTTCTAGTCTGTGGCCGTGGCCATTAATGATTTAATGCCATTATGCACAATAGGACCTATTCATAGGGATGTTTTTTTTTCGCTGTCAAGAGGCGCGGTTGACACACGTGTTTATTTGGTGAAATCTAATTTTTCGCCTTTTAAAGGCATTTTGTATATTTAGGTTCCGTTATTTGTAGCTAGTTGTTGAAATAGTTGTATATTGTTGGTAAATGTAGATAGTTTTTTTTAATTGTAACGGTGTTGCGGGTCGCTCATAGCTCCAATATGGAGGCTTTGAGCGGCCATGCTTCACAGGGGATTCTGGATAGTTCCGGATTCATGGATGCAAATGATGCTCCTCCCCTTTCTCTTATAAACACTTCTCAGGACTCTGTCGATACTAGCCAAAATTCTCGCAAACGTCGTAATGTGGACATGAAATCTGAATCCAGTAACAAAAAAGTTACCGTGACGTCGGACCAGCCTTTTTCCTCTATGCAGTCAGTTTTTACGGATCCTGACTTAGCGGAGGAAAATAGACGTTATACCCCGAACTGTCGTGCACCGTTCATTGTTCACGTCTCTCGTGTTGAGCCTGATTTGGCGGCGGGGCTCTCCATTCGTCCGATTAAATTCGGGCTATTTATTTCAAAATGGGACCATTCGAAAAATATCGCTAAGGACGGCGTAAAGAGTGTTGGTCGCAATCGGGTATCAGTAGAATTTAAATCTGCTGAATCAGCCAATGCTTTTTTGGTATCTGACTTAAGTAAACACAAATTTAAGGCCGTTATTCCCACCTTTAATGTGACCCGCATGGGTCTTATCCGTGGTGTTCTAGCGGAGTGGTCTATGGACCAACTAGTGGAGTCCCTTTCGTTACCAGAAAATTGTGGGAAGGTACTTAAAGCGCGAAGGCTGAACCGAAAAGTATTTGAAGAAGCAGGTGCGCCAAAATGGGTTCCCACCCAATCTGTCGTAATTTCATTTAGAGGACAAATCTTGCCGACTCACGTGTACAGTTATTATTGCTCGTTATCTGTTGAACCTTATCAATTGCCAACCATCCAATGTAGATCCTGCTGCAGATACGGCCACATTGCAGCGCAGTGTAGGTCCAAACCCCGATGCTATAAGTGTGCTCAGGAGCATTCTGGTGCTTCATGTGTCGTAGAAATGAGTAAGTCCTGTTGCGTATTTTGCTCTGGCACTCATTGCGCTACAGACCCAAGTTGCCCGGAAAATGTTAGACAGAAAAATATTAAATTATCTATGTCTCAGGACAATATCTCTTACGCGGAGGCTTCTTCCCGGTTTAGTTCGGGTAGGTTGTACTCGGAGGTTGCTAGGTCTTGTCCTTCTCCTCTGATTTCATCTGCTGTAACGCAACCGTCATCCGCATCACATGCTAGATCAAGTTACAAAAAAACTATATTCATGAGTCCAAAGCCTAGAGTTACTTTGTCTCCTAGTTATGACATTCAAGCTCATAATGACATTATTTCAAGCCCTCCGTCTTCATCTCCCAATGGTTGTGCCCTTGGCCCTCATTCCTCCCAAGAAGGGTCTATTTCCCCAAATGATAATCTCTTGGACCTCATATTGTCCATGTTATTAAATATCCTGTCAAAATATAATGATTGTTTACCGCCCAACGTTGCTGATAAATTGACTCAAATTTCCATCTTATCTCACACTGGCAGTAAATCTTCTCCAGTGGGATGCTAATAGTATTAGGCGGAGAAAAGCAGATCTTATTCATTTAATTAACAGATTCAGTCCCGCTGTAGTGGCCGTCTCGGAGACGTGGTTAGTTCCTGGGTCTCGTTTTCGAGTCCAGGGATTTTCGTGTCTCCGGAATGATCGAAGTGATGGTTACGGTGGTGCTGCTCTGTTAATTAAACGATGTTTTCTGTATTCTCAAATCCCTCTTCCTCCCTGCGGGGATGAAGTTAATGCCGTTGCTGTATCACTATTTGGTATTTCTTTTCTCTCACTGTATATAGCTCATCCTAACTCTTCACTAACTTCTGTATTGCATCACTTATTTTCTGTCCTTCCTTCTCCGGTAATTATTCTTGGTGATTTCAATGCCCATCATCCATCATGGGGCTCGTCATCAAGAGATTCCTTTGGTAGCTCTTTGTTTGACACTTTTGATGATTTGAACTGATGTGTGCTGAATGATGGCTCTCCTACTCGCATAGTTTCTCCAGCCCAAGACCCGCAAAGTGCAGTTGACCTTTCTTGCTGTTCTTTTAATCTTGCTTCATCTTTGTCTTGGAAAACTTTGTCTCGCTCTTTTGGTAGTGATCATTTCCCTATTTATTAACCCTTTCTAAACATGTTATTCCTTTAAAATCTCTTAGCCCTCTTCTAAAATACAAACTGCACAAAGTCGATTGGGACCGATTCCGGTCCTTAGTCGATGAAAGGATCTTACAAGTTGATCCGGTTTCATCCGAAAATCTTATTCCCCTTTATTCTCTATTTATTTCTTCTCTTTTATTTTCGGCTGATGATTGCTTTCCCTTGAAAAATTCCGCTAAACATCTAGTTTCCTCTCCGCCATGGTGGGACGCTGAGTGTACGGCTATGGTTCGTGAGCGTAATGCCGCAGAGGACGCTTATTCTTTAAATATGACGATGGAAAATTTCTAAATTTTTAAAAAGGTAAGCGCTTGTTCGAAACGGCTTCTCTCAAAGAAAAACAAAAAAGGCTGGAAAAACTTCTGCGAGTCCCTTTCTCTAAGGTCTCCTAGTTCTATTGTCTGGCAAGGTTTAAGGAGATTCCGTGGGTCGCTCTCGTGCAGCGCCTCCTCGTCAAACGATCCGTCGCAGTGGTTGGATGGCTTCTGCGACAAGCTAGCCCCCCCTTTCGTTCCTTATAGGGATAATATCCCGTTATTACCGTTAAGTGTTCCTACGATCTCAAATGCGATGGACCTTGTTTTCTCAATTTCGGAGTTTGAGTGCGTGCTCATCGGCCTTCGGGATTCTGCCCCCGGGGAAGACGGTATTCCATACTCATTTATTAAAAATTTATCGCCTGTGGCAAAATCTTATTTTTTGAGTCTGTTAAACAACATTTTTGCTTCTGGAATAATTCCCGAATCTTGGAAGAGGCAACTTGTTTTGCCTTTACTTAAGCCTGGAAAGAATTGTTCTGATCCCTCTAGTTATAGACCGATAGCTTTGTCCTCTGTTCTCTGCAAGCTGTTAGAACATTTAATTAAAAACAGGCTGGAATGGTTGATGGAAAACAAAGGTATCTTGGCTTCATCCCAATTTGGTTTTCGTAAGGGTAAAGGCACTATAGATAGTCTTGGCATTCTATGTACTGATATTCGTATGGCTTTTTCAAAAAGTGAGTATTTGATAGGTGTTTTCCTAGATATTTCTGCTGCATGTGACAGTGTACTTCTCCCTGTCCTTGTGCGAAAAATGATTCACCTGGGTATTCCTGTAAAAATTGTTTTTATTATTATTTTATTTATTTAATAAGTACAATATTAAAAATAAAATTACATACATTGCCCCACAAAACTGGACTAACAGTTTGACTGTGGGAGCGGCAGTCTCTAGGTAAGGCTTAAATTAATTAAATAGCAGAACTATGCTGTACACAGTGACAGTACGTAACATAAATAATATTATATAAGTAAATCTAGGTAATGCTTTTTCAATAGTCTCTTGAATTTATTCTTATTTTTCTCACGTCTAATGGCTTCAGGCAAACTATTGAGTAGGTAAGGGATACGCTTTTTGAGAGTTCTGTCCCCAAAGTAATTATTTATTCTAGGAACGAATAGTTTACCAGTCGCCATAGCCTTGGTGTTATAGGTATGATCAGAGGGTTTTAATGAAGAATACTTTGGGTTATGTTCCAGACAGCCATGGTTATTAGTGGCAAGTAGATACTTATGTTTCATGCTTACAGGTAATATTCTACAGATTTTAAAAAGTTGTTGATAGTTACCTTTGTATTTGAGTTTAATTTTTTCGTTAACAAGTAATTTTAAAATTCTAATTTGATTAGCTTCTAATTTATCAATATTGGTCTTTGTTGTGAGCCCAAAGCTGTCCAGAGCATAACCCAGTATGGAGTCTACCAATGACATATACAAACATCTTAGTGTGCTAATAGGAACTCTGAATCTTAAATGATAAAACTTACCCAATAAAACTCTTAGTTTTTCATAAATAAAATTGACATGATATGACCAGGAAAAATGTTCATCTACTTTCATTCCGAGATAAGTGATACATTTAACTTTTTCTATAGGTTCACAGGCGCAGCCACGCTTATTTAGGTGGAAACAAGGATAGGTATGAGCATATAGGTCTGGATGCGGATGAGTATTCTTGAATGGTAGATAGGGGGAGTGAATAATCAAGTACTTTGTTTTATCAGCGTTAAGGACTATCCCATTGTCATGAGACCACTTAACCACCGCGTCAATGTCTTGCTGTACCAAGTGGAAAGTTTCCTCAAGGTCCGTACCCGCGCGCATAGCACAGAGGTCATCCGCGAACATGTGAGCTGAGCAGTGCCGCAGCACCCCGCACAAGCTGTTGACGTGCATTAGGTAGCAGACAGGACCGCAACCGGAGCCCTGCGGCACCCCGCAGTCCACCGTACACTCACGACTATATGTGCTCCCAACTTTAACTTTGAACGAGCGTGATGTGAGATAATCGCAGAACCATTCGTTCAACGGCTTTCCCACTCCACACTCGCACATAGCTTTCAATAAGGTACTCGACTCTAGAGTATCAAACGCCTTTTTGAAGTCAAAGAATACCGCCAACACAAATTTTTTATCATTGAGGTAGGTATTTATTTCGTCTGTGAACTTTGACAATAAAGTTGTGGTACTTTTCCCCTTTTGAAAACCATGTTGGCGGGGATTTAAGACATCGTGTTTATTAAAATAGGTACCAAGTTGGTCAATTATACATTTTTCCATAATTTTGTCAATGCTAGATAATATCGCAATAGGTCTATAGTTTGAAAAAGATTTTCGGTTGCCTTTTTTGTAAATTGGACGAATTATGGCTTCTTTTAGTTTATTAGGAAATGTATGGTGTTTAACTGATAGGTTGACCAACTTGGCAAATACAGGACTTATTTTATTTATTACATATTTTATATCAGACATGCGCACAAGATCGCTACCCGGAGATTTATTTACATTCATGTTGTTGATTATTTTTCTTACTTGTTGACTCTTGACGGGTTGCCATCTCATACACATATCAATTTTTTTGACATAGTTATCCCGATCAAGCCAATTATCATTACATTTATGTTTTATATCCTTGATTTCATCTGAAAAAGTAGTCGCGAATTTATTAGATAAATAATAGTCATCGGCATCACCCACGCATTGCATATTAGAGTGTATTATGTCATCCAAGCTTTTGGTCTCTTTCCCCATTAATATATGTATCCTTTCCCAAATTTTCTTTATATTTTTATTACACTCAATTATACATTTTTTGTCATACATATTCTTACTTTTATTTATGGCTTTGGTACATTTATTCCTATATTTAGTATATCTTAGACGCTTAAGCATATTCCTTGGCTCATTACACCAGATTTCAAAGAGTTTATCCCTCTCAATTATCATTTTCTTTAAGTTATAATTAATCCAAGGTTTATTATTTCTACTAATATTACATTTAACGGTTTTAAACACATAGCACTCATTATATATGTCTGTAAATAATTTTGTTAACGCGTTATACAATTCAACTGGGCAATTTATAGACATTAAGTTTTCGAAATCAGTTTGTAAAAGCAATTCACGGACCTTGCGGTTGTCAAGGACATGTCGCCGCTCAGCGCGCGCCATTTGGTTCCTAACCGGGCCACCTGTGTTGCCGAGGGCGCCACAGCCGCGCGAGCCCGCGGCCGCGCCGGTCCCAAGCCGGCCTGCGCTGCCGCCGGGATCGCGCGCCAGCGCGCAGTTCCATTGCACCACAGCCGACACGAAATAATGGTCCGACATTTTATGATCAATTACAGCTGAGCAGATATGTGCCGTGGGCAGGGATGTTCTTATATAAATGTGATCAATGCAAGATTCAACAACTTTATCCATTACTATTTCTTTACGAGTAACTTGATTAATACATTTAATTAACCCAAATTCAGACATAATAGTTTCGTATTCTAACACATATTTATTCTGTTTATTTAATAAATTTATGTTTATATCACCACAAAGTATCAAATCAGCACTCAAAGGTATAGATTCTAATAAGGGACGAATATCCTCAAGAAATTCAATAATTTTATCCTGTTTACATATTTTAGGTGGCCTGTAGATACAAAACAAATATACATTTTCATTATTGCTGACTATGTTAATGGAAACACACTCGGCCGATCGCAAGGTTGAAGCGGGAGTTTCGTTCGCCCGCGCTTGGATCCCCTCCCGCGTATAAACAAGAACCCCTCCCCCGCTACGGCCTACGCGGGTAAAACTATGAAGACTAAAATCTTTTATACTATAAAAACTTAACAATGAGTAACTAACATTAGGTTCGGTAACCACAAGGACATCTATATTGTCAATGTGATCATTGAGCGATAAGAGTAGTTCTGCAAAGTTTTTCTTTAAGGAACGAATATTTACGTGTAATAAATATAAGCTATTATTCAAACTATTAAAAGATGAAAACCAGTAATTAAAATTATCAAATTTAACAGCCATTATTGAGTCATCTGTAATTGACTCAATACTAGTGAGATCATTGAATGATATAGAAAAGATTAGCACAATTAATCAAAAATAATAAGCACCTCACTTTACTTTAAGCAGGTCATTGACATCGTTTTCCGATCTGATCCAGAGGGTCTTTTCTCCTTCAGCCTGCTTCACCAACACTTTCCCGTTTGCTACCCAGACGAATCTGAAGGCGCCGTGCAGTTTCTTCTTAGTATTCCAGAGTAGAGCCCGGGTCGGCTTAGGCAGGTCTTCATTTATAAATATTTTGTAAGCTTTGGAGCCGCCGGTCACCATGTCGCTCGTCACACCCGCCACCTTGTGGCGCTGCGCCAGCCACGCGTCGCGGGCGCCGGTCCCAGACGTCTTGAATCCAACGACGATGGACGCTGGTTTCTCATCGCCTTGTTTTCTTGGGTGGTTTCGACGCGCCCATTCAATATCCGCCGTGTTGAGTTTGAGTACGTCGCCCAGTTTAGATACCACACTCATTAAGTTTTCTTCTGGCTGTTGTTCAAGGCCAACGATCTCAATATTTTGCTTACGCGAACATTGTTCGAACTCAAGCAGTTTTTGTTCTAAGGCAACGTTTTGCTTCTCCAAGTATACACATTTATTGCCAATATTAGATACCGTTTTTTCTAGAGTGTTGATTCTCACCTTAGACCTAGCATGTTCAGATATCAGCGAGTCATATTTATCAGATAGAACACTCATGCTTTGTGTAATTGATTCTAACTGTTTTTTGAGGTCGGGGATAGAACTAACCTTCCTTTGAATGTCCTTGAGGATCTTGTCGAAGTCCCGTCCATTATCTAACTCTTCGGCATCCGAGTCTTCATCCTCGCAGTTATTGCAGTGGACTCTATCTCGGCCAGCTCTCATGTCAGCTGCCAAACCCTTTACACAGGCTCTATGAAAGATGCCCTGGCAGGGGCCCTGACACGTAAAATGGGCTCCCCTTTTGGATAGCGCTTTCTTGCATTTAACACACTCCATTTCACTGATAAATCGCAAGCACGTAGCAGGTTAATGTTGCGATCGCCGCAGACGCTACGAAAATCGTAGCACCGTAGCACAGATCACGATGATTTTTTGTCGCGCTCTAAAAACCCGCTAGGGGAGCACCATACGGCCCTGTACCTCAGGAGCGACAAGGAGGGACCGTTTTTCGAGCGCCGCTAAGATGGTAATTGCGGTCACCAGTCGTGCGCGACACCGTAATCGCGGGTTAAGGGTCACAAGGCAAAGGTCTTAATAACTGGTTACTTAGAACATATTTTCTAGAAATTTAAGCACGTCCGTCCTCTGTGGCGTAGCGAGCCAGACTGTTGAGTTTATAGCTAATCTTTTTATGGATAGGTCAATCGTAATTCGTTTACAAGGCTGCTCTATCCCACCCCTACATCTTTTCAAAGGGTTGCCTCAGGGTTCTGTCCTGAGCCCCATTCTTTATAGTATTTATACCATAGGTTTGCAGGAATCTGTTGATTCTTTCTGCAGCATTCTACAGTACGCTGATGATATTGCTCTGTACGTTGCATCTTCTTCCGTGTCTGTAGCTTGTTCGCGTTTGAATACAGCTCTGCATTATTTATCCCTCTGGCTTGACGAGCACGGTCTGTCTTTATCTGCTGCCAAAAGCAGTGTCGTGGTGTTCTCTAGGAAGAGGTCTATTCCTGCAATAGAAATAAGGATAGATGGCCAGTCGATCCCGGTTTTGGACAAAGTAAAATTTTTAGGTGTGTTCCTGGACTCAAAACTATCCGGCGTAGCTCATCTGTCGTACGTAGCTGATAAATGTGAAAAAGGCGTCAATGTTCTTAGGGCTCTCGCTGGTGTTTGGTGGGGATCCCATCCTTACACTTTAAAACTTGTTTATAATGCTATTGTTCGTAGTCACTTTGACTACGCCTCTTTTCTACTTGAACCCTGCAATAAAAAGGCATTATCATTACTTGACAAAATCCAAAGTAAGTGTTTGCGTTTAATTTGTGGGGCCATGAAATCCACTCCCATAAACGCTCTTCAAGTAGAGTGTGTAGATCCTCCTCTTTTCCTTCGGAGACAATATCTTTGTGACCGATTTTTCTTTAAAATTTCTCAAATTTCCTCTCATCCCTTGCTTTTTAAATTACAAAATCTTTCAGATATATTGTGTTTCCATCACGGTATTGGTCTCATAAGGATATTCCTCCCATTTTGAAAAGTTTTATTAAACTTAAACAATTGTCTTGCCCTTTATCGCAATTCCCTTTGAACCCATTATTTTTGGTTGACTTTGAGGTCCTTGTGTTTAATCCTCAAATTATAAATTTTGGTATTTCCAAAAATTCTGGTGCTGGTGATAGGTGTTTTAATAGGCAAATAGCTAAAAGGTGGCAGGACTGGTTGTGTTTGTTCTCCGATGCCTCCAAACTATCTGAAGATGGGTGTGTGGGTGCTGCTGTCTGGATTCCAAGATTTAACATAATTTTGAACTACAAATTACCCCCTTTTTCATCGGTTTTTACTGGTGAAGCTGTTGCTCTTTTAGAGGCCATATTATATGTAGATTCCCACTCATTAAATAATTCAATTATCTTCTCGGACTCCCTCAGCTGTCTGCAAGCCATTTCATCAAATTTGTTTAGGCAGTCGTCAACGTCCCCAGTTATTTTTAAAATCAAGGAAGCTCTTTATGCGTGTTTTAGTAAAAAAATAAATGTAGTTTTGGCCTGGATCCCAAGTCATTCTGGTATTGCTGGTAACGAGATGGCCGACTCGTGTGCGAAGGAGGCCACTCAGTCTGGCACTCTTGTTCATTACAAAAATTATTCTTTTGACTTAATTTCCATGGCGAGGCCCTCTCTTGCAAAGTCTTGGAATGACATCTGGTCCTCTTCCAGTATTCATAAAGGTCGTCATTATGCGTCTATCCCACCAAATATCCCAATTAAGCCTTGGTTTTTTCGCTCTCGCCAAGCTGATAGATTTGTGACCACCACCCTTTGCCGCCTCCGTTTTGGTCATGCTTGTACTCCAGTCCTTTTAGCTAAGATCAGGGTTAAGAATAGCTCTCTTTGCGAGTGCGGTTTGGATGAAGGATATCCCGATCATATTTTCTTTTCTTGTTCAAAGTTTTCATGCTCGCTTTACGACATAATCCCCTTAGAATTTCCTCGTCCTGTAAATATGAATAACTTTTTAACCCTTGTAAATAGTCCACTCATTAAACATTTAGTTAACTTCATTCATAAAAATAGAATTAAATTGTAATAAATAATGTAATTTCCGTTTTGTATTTATACTTACGTAACCTAAACTTACTTTCTTTTTATTTATCTTTTCAAAACTATTAACTCTCTTTGTAAACGTGTGTCTTCCTTAAACCTAACATTGGCGAAATCATAGTGGCAACACTGGCAACACAAATGAAAAGCCACAAAGCAAAATTCTATCTATCTATCTACCTATTCATAGGACCAACGTTTTTCATGTTGTCTGCCGCTGCAGCTTCAACCATGTCCGCTACAAATGCGGCTCCTATCACCGCTACCGATAGCCTTACGCAGGCCTTGAAGGCTAATATTATACCTAACCAAGAATACTTATTGCAGGTAAAAAATAACCCCGTTTATCCTCTCTCTTCGTGCTAACTGAACTTACTGGATACCTAATATAACTGTCAAGCAGTCAATTTCAGAATTAAAAGACAGATTTGTTTATTTACTGTCGCCCGTAATTTTGTCTGGTATGGTTCTTTCATCTCCGTATTGTCGTTATAAACCCTCTTGTCTTGAATAACATCCCTTTGATGTTGAGGGGGTTCAAAAGTGGCTTATAGTGGTACTCTGGTAAACGTGGGACTCATACCATCATTGGTGCCATTAATTACGTTTATTCCATGCTCCTTCAAGCTCTTATGAAACCTCAGGTTGATGATTAATAAAGCAAATTTTCTAATGAGGCCCTGTTATTTGAAAGCACCAACTATCGTCAGTGATACAACAATGTGCTGCACCAAACAAATAAAGTGCAGAATGCACCTCAGCAAGTAAATCAGTCAGGTAAATTTTGCAACTTATTAAATTTGTTAGTTATGCTGTATTGCAATATCACTGACAATATTGGGTGTTTTTGCCTAGTATCCTTTACAAAAAATTTGTGATTTAAAAAAAAAAAACAAATCAGCAAAACATGTGATTTCAAACCAATTAAACTTGATGTATGCACTTATAACAGCTGTGGTGATAAAATAGATTTATAATTAGTGGTTTATTTAAAGGTTTTTTAGTTCTATTTTACTTTTCTTCTGGTTAGACTAAAACATCTTGCAAATAATTTAATGGACTTGATTTACCCCACATATCACCTATTTTCTGGCATGGTGGAGGGTGTCATATACAAAGGTCCGCTCCATTAATGCCACCAAGGCATCAAGGTTAAAACTAAGTGGCATTTTCAAACTGTGGTACCCCTGTGTCTCACAGAAATGATAGGTACCACTGAGGGCATAAAGAAAAGTTGGCAAACCAAAAATGACATGGGAATAAGACATTATAAATATTACTCGGAAATAATTTGATTGCACGCTTTGTAAGAAATTTAATGTCCCCAGATATAATGTATTCTGTGACTAAGTGTAGCATTTCCTATTCTGACTGGTATTTTGGGATGATATGTCATGTTTTTTTTTAGTGTCGTTCATTTCCAGGCCCACTTTTCTTGTTCTAATTGTTGCAGGAGGATTGATAGTTCTTTACCTCTCTAAAAAAACTTGTTATAATTCTGTAACCACATTTTGCACAATTAGGCTAAGATGTATAGAATAGAATAGAATAGAATAGAATAGAATAGAATAGAATAGAAATAGCCTTTATTGTTGACTTATACCATTTTCATATTATTTATACATATTATTCATTTCATTACTCATTACAATTTTCTTTATAAATTTGCACTAATTATGTATTTACAAATTCATGCAATATATATTATTAATCATTATTTACCATTATACCTGTTGTTGTCTCGTCCGAAGATGATGAAGAAATTAACTGAGTAGTACATTTCCTGGTAATAATAATAATAAAATAATAATAATAATAATAATAATCTCAATCGAACGGCGCTTACAGGTAAGCTGGTTTGATTGATCAATTATTAATTAAACTAATTATTCCATTTGAACATGCATTTTTTTTTGGACATCAATCATACATTATCTAGTGTTTGTACTGTTAAGGGTGTAATGTCAACTTGCCCTTTGGCATAGGCCTCCCCCAGAGTGCGCCATTTTTCTCTATCCACAGTTAGTCTCCACCTCGTACTACCACCAAACTTTTTAATGTGATCATCCCATCTGCGCTTCTGACCTCCTCTGCTCCTTTTCCCCTCTCTAGGGTACCACATAGTTACATCTCTGGCCCATTTGTTTTTATAGCTTCTCAACACCTGTCCAGCCCATTTCCATTTTAATTTGTTAATTGTGTATGTAACATCTGGCAATTTATGTCTGACATCCATACATCAAACATGGCATTATGCTTGAGTTGAAGACCTTACTTTTGCCCTTTATATGTATCCAAGTGTTTTTCATGACTTCTTTTTCAAGTGATTTTTAGGGACCAAATTTTTTCCAGGAGCGGTTATCTCTGGTTTGTATCTCTTTATTCATTTGGTTGTTTGGGGATATTATCTGGCCAAGGCATGTGTATTGGTCTACATATTCAATTTGCATTCCATTGTCCATAATTCTACTTCCCTTGTGATTTGTTATGAGTTTTGTCTTATCTGTATTCATTGCGAGTCCTACTAGTGCGCTTTCGTTTGCTAGTTGTTGAATCATAGTTTGCAGGTCATCTGGGTTCTCCCTGAGCAAAATCAAGTCATCAGCAAACCGTAGATGGTTCAGTTTTGTGCCATTGATGTTAAGACCAAAATTGTCCCAGTCGAGTTGTCTGAAGATGTGTTCGAGCACTGCCAAAAACAGTTTAGGGGAGAGAGGATCACCCTGTCTTACCCCTCTCATTATTTAAAACTCTTCTCCCACTCTTTCAGTTTGTACTTTTGCTGTAGATCTTTTATATATTTCTCGGATGATGTTTATATATTTCCTTTGTACACCTTGTGTGTCGAGAGCTTCCCAGATCTTACTATGTTTTATGGAATTAAAGGCTTTATTATATAGTCTATGAAGGCCAAATTGTAAATTTTGTTGTACTCATTGAACTTTTCTATAATTTGTTTAATCGTGTGGATGTGATCAATGGTTGCAAAATAACTCCTAAATCCGGCTTGCTCCCTTGGTTGGTTTCCAGGTAGCACCTGGGTGATCCGTCACAGTAATACTTTGGCAAACCCTTTATATAAGTTGGGCATGAGACATGGGACTGTAATTGTTGATATCTTTCATATCGCCTTTTTTGTGTAAGAGAATAATTGTTGATTTGGTCCACTGCTCGGGGATCTCTTCCTTAACGAGGATCTCATTGAATAACTTTGTAAGAGGTGACAATATTATGCACACGCTCCCTTTTAAAATTTCATTTGGGATCCCATCATCACCCGGTGCTTCATCATTTTTCTGTGTTTGAATGGCTATTTCAACTTCTCTTTCTAATATGGGTGGGATGTCTTGATCATAGTCCTTGTGCTTATTTTGTGGTGGTGTAGAGTCTCTGTCTTTGTATAGGTTAGAGTAAAAGTTTGTGGCTATTTCTGAAATTTGTGATCGTTTGGATGTTATCTTCTTCAATCTCTTGTCAGTCATGTTGGGTATCCAAGTGCAGTATTCTTTAAGTTCCTTCAGGGCTTTTTTTATGCCACATGTCTTTTCAATAGTGCTTTATTTTTTCAGTTCTTTTATTTTTCCTGTGGTTCCTAATCATGACATTAATCTCTTTACTAATTTTTGCTATTTCTTTTCCATTGCTGTGTTTATTTTCCATAAATTCTCTTTGTTTATTGATAAGCTCTCTAGCTTCTTCTCCTACTTTTTCTTGTTGTATTTTTTTGTTAGATAATTTCCTGATTGCGATATTTAGTTCTTGTTCGAATATGTTTTACTTTTCCTGTATGTTTTGCATATTTTCCACTACTTTTAGCTTTTCTTTGATGGTTGATAACATTAGTGTAACATGGTAATGGTATGTTCTTAATTTTTTCCGATAATGTATTCTTGATATTTTTGGATTTGTTATGATCATTTTGCCTCTTACCATTCAGTGAATGGTTCTGAAGTTACAGTTGTTGATAGTGCTTGTGTCCAAAAATGTTGTGGTTTATTTGTAAGTCTATCTCATTGCATACTTGGCCATTTGGGGACATCCATGTCCATTTCCTGTTTGGTTTATTCTTGTAGAGGGTGTTCATTATGGTGAAGTGAAAAGTAAGTGCTAGGTTGGCCAGCCTGTTGCCATTTCTGTTGTGCTTCCCTGTAGCGTAGGGGCCAATAACTTTCTCCTCTCCTGCCCTTCTTGCCAGATTGGACGCAATCTGGCTATTAAAGTCACCCATGACTACTATTATTTTTTGTGATGTTTCTAAAGTCCTGTATAGGTCGTCATAGAATGTCTCCTTTATTTTGGATCACATCCAGGCAGTTTAAGGTTTATTTTTACAATGCGGTCTGATACTAACAAACTCTTTGATATATTTACTGTATTCTTTTTAGGGTTCCGGAGCCGAATGGCAAAAACGGAACCCTTATAATTTCGTCATGTCCGTCTGTCCGTCTGTATGTCACAGCCATTTTACTCAGAGCCTATTGGCACTATATAAATGAAATTTGAAGGATAGATGTATTCTATGAACCGCTATACAATGATGTAGTAAAATTGAAAAAATATATATATTTAGGGGTGGCACTCCATACATGTAACTAGGAAACGAAAAAAATTTTGTGCGTGTGTGGTATTTTTAGATAGGGCTTCTAAAATGATACGGAGGTTTTTATGTGACTTATTTAAGTAAGTGAACAGTTGGCGAGATATACGCTTCTAAAGTCGTAAAAAATCTGTTTGGGTGGGTAGCTTTTAAACTGTTAAATAGAACATTCTTATAAAAATTACAGTAGTAGAACATACGAAATACTTCCAACCAAAATTGTTTTGAACACGATACGCTGTGTAGTTTTTGAGATTTTAATAATAAAAAAAAAGAATTTCAACCATGAACGTTCATCCCAGCTACGGAATCCTTCACTGTTTTGGTCCGACATGCACTTGGCCGGTTTTTTTTTTATATCATGAAACCGACTCCATACATTCCAGGAACTGTCCCTTTGTAGAAGAAAATGTAGTTCTTGTGTTCTTCAATTGCTTCCCCAACTCTTCGCACTTCACTAAGTCCAACAATGTCCCAGTTTATTGTTTTCAGTGCATTTTCCAATTCTATTTAGGATTCTTCAGTTCTCAGAGTCAATGTATTAAGCATTGCTATGTGTTAAATATTTAATTGATGGATATTGTAAAAGGTCCTTTTGAGTTAGGCAAAAGTTAGTGACAACTTGTTGTCATTTAACGTCAGTGTTAAAACTTTATGATGACACAATTGAGAGCTCGTTAGCAAATTTAACTCAGTGGAAGGTCCTGGATTCAAGTCCCGCTAAAACAGTTTTATTGTAGTTTTTATTTTTGTTAATCGGTAGTGAAACTTAAATTTTTCTTGTTTGTTTTTATTCCAGAAAAATGTTTGCGAAATGTCAAAACCTTTTTTTATTTCGCATTATTTTCATTTCATGAGTTTATGGCATAGTCATAAATGAAATTAAAGTGTAAGAACAAAATTTATTTACATAAACAATACAGTCCTAATAAAATAAAATGGTCTCCTTTTTTCATATCACCGACACTAAATATTTTACATGAATATAAAACAGTAATTTACTACTGCAACTTATTTTCAAAGTGGCCGCCTTCATTTTCCAAACAGACGTTCAATCGTGCCCGTATCTGGCGATTTAGGTTAACATGAGTGAGTGGCACGCATGGTGCCAGCTTCTTCCCAAATTCGTTGCAACAACTGTTCTCTTGTAGCCACCGGTTTTGAGTAAACTCTTTCTGTTGTATATTGAAATTATACTACAAATAATGTAACATATTAATTGCGTATTTATTTATGAGTGACAGAAATCAAATTGACACCTTATATTTTCTTATAACATTATATAGGCATAGACAAAGACACAACACTTTCTTTTAGCATACCCCAGACATGAAAGTTTAAGGGTGTTAAGTCCGGCGTCCTAGGGGGCCAGGCCAGAGTTGGACTGCCGCGGCCAATCCAATGCCCAGGAACGTGTTCATTTAAATGCCGTCGAACACGAATAGCAAAATGTGCGGGTGCTCCGTCATGTTGGATCCAATGCGTCCGCAGTGTTTCCAATGGAACATCTCCGAAACAATCCAAATAATGCAAATTTTGTAGAAATTCCAAATAATTATTGCCAT